>CM066994.1:12939584-13384584 GCA_033977485.1 Hydrangea macrophylla | reverse complement strand
TGTTTTATCATTCTCTTACTTCCCTCACTAAATTAGTGAACTAAAGAAAGCCTAATATTGGTTGATTGTTAATTGTTAATTGTAATTTGTAAAATTCAGTCTAATGGCATAACAATAAGGGTGTGTTTGGGGGGCCTTTGAGCTTAAAAATTAACACTGCTAATAATATATTGCTTAGGATTTAGGGGACCTTAAATTGTCCAATATTTATTGGACCTTAGGCGATGGCCTACATTTCAATAAAGCAGGACCGATCATGTGTAATTAAAGTCATGTAACGTAGCTATAAATGACAAGTAGTGGGGAGATGACATATTATTGGGGCGTCATACTGCCTCATCATGTATAACGACGTGGTGTGGTGGAATCATCGCATACTTTCTCCTTTAGGAGGCTAACCACGTGTCAATCATCAAACGGTTGGACATATTGTGTGATGAACCCACATAAACCGCTTGACCATTAAAGCCATCCCATGTATCTATATATAGAGACACATACACACTCAATCACTTTGTAGTGTCACAATTAATAAGCACTAAAATTCCACCAATGACCATAACACCCATCAACCCAATTATAAGACCAATAAACTTCCAAGTCTAAGTGTTTTGAGTCTTTTGGTTTGGATCAGTAAGGGTATATTTGTTACGAAAAAATGGTTTGTTTTTGCTTTCTGGTGGATCAGAAGAGGAAGATGAGGCGGAGCAAGCCGGTGGCTGGGACGTGTTCACGGTGCGGCCGGAGCGCTAGCGTGGCGGACATGAGAACCGCCACCAGATTTTGTTACATTCCTTTTTATTGGAAATCTTGGAAAGCCATTGTTTGTACTTTTTGTGGAGCTATTCTTAAATCTTATAGATGAGTACTTATATATCTTGGCTACAAGATAAACACTCTCTATCACTCTCTATATCTATCTATATATATATATATATATACATATATGTGCACAAATTTCTGGTTGTGATAATACAGGAGTACTGGCCGTCACTACATGAACGCAAAAGTGAACAGAGTGGTGAGGTTAATTTTTCTGTGTTTATGTAATTACTTTCAATTACTGTTATGAATATATTTTTGTACAAAAAGGTATTAGACCATCTCCAAAGGCTTGTAGCAAATGAGTGATTTTGATGGTTTGAGGCAAAGTTGATGTGTTGTATTTGATGTTATAAAGTGAGTCACTCCAACCCATATATCAAAGATTGTATATTTTAATAAATTTTATTCTTTTATCTATTATTTATATTATGATCATGTTAATGTACTTTTGTGGTTTAATGGCGTTTTTTATTGCAAATGTATGACTTTTTTAATAAATAAAAATAAAATAAATTTTTTTATTGTATATTTTGTTTTTCCAATTAAATTGAAAACTTAATGGGTTTGATTGGTCCACTTTTATTGTCAACGAAATATAAAAGCACCCTATAATTTTTATCCCATTTTACCTAAATGGCTAAACCCGATACTTCTCTCTCTCTTCTCATCTTCAGGATTCTTCTCTCTCTCTCTCTCTGAATAAAATAAGCTGGAAAATTATTTGCCTCAGCTTTGCCTTCGCAGCAATGTTGCTGCAATTTTAGATTGCAGCAGATTTTACTGCACCTGTTGATGCGTCCATTGGAACAGAAATTTTTGGAATTGCAGCAAAATTTACCTCAAAAATGGTGTTTGATGTGTAGGTTGGAGATGGTCTTAGAGTTTATCTGTAAATATCGCAGTTGGTAAAAATAAATTCGATACCCCACTAAAATTAATTACTTGTAGGGGATTTATAGCTGAGTATATGCTGTAGTTATATATAGAATACGAAATTATAATGATATAAGTTATTGGGTATGATATATATTGCTATTTACATTCTCATCAAATTGGGTATTGTTGAAAAAGACAAAATATATATATAATATATGTGCTAGGCATTATTATATTTTTGCATTAGCGAAAATGGCTAAGGTTTAATGGGCCTACTTGATAAAATTAATATAACAAAAATGATCATATTATCTTAGAAGAGGTCATATATATAAACAAGGAAGCTAGAGTAATACCTATCCTTCCAGACGACGACGACGACAACAACAACAAAAAAAATTAACCTTCCATAACCTAATTAATTAAACTCATATTATAACCAAACGCTCCCGATCAATACAATTTTTGGGACATAACTCAAGAGATGTGTCTATCACTCTCCTGTGTTACTGTGGTGTCCAGTGACATCACAGGAGAAATATAGACACATCTATTAGGTTGTGTCCCAATCTTTTAACTCCTCATTCTCACTCCTGATTAGTAGCATCCTAACGGAGCCTTACTATTTTAATACGGAGTAATTGCAAATTTTGCTGATGCACCCACTTGCTCGGGTCATCATGTACAGTTTCTGAAAAGGATTGGCACCCAAAAGTTATGTCTAATTACTGTCAATTTGCACTAACACCCACATCTTTCAATTTGGTATTCAGATTTATGAAATGTGATTCAGTTTTAGTGGTAGCTCATATCTACATCAGTCATCTAATCCTCAACAAGCCAACCAAGCAAGCTCGGAACTTCCAACTACCACTCTATGTAATAAGGATCTGTTTAGGACAGTTTAAGCTTTGCGATTGCGATAGGTCATAATAAATTAGAATAATAATGCTACACTCATACCGCAGTGGCGGATGGGGGGCACTGCCCACCCTTGATTTTTGAAAAATTACACTTTTACATGTGTATTTTAGAAAAATTTTAAATTTTATTAAGCTTTGTCCCCCCAAAATAAGTAAACTTATTATATAGCCCCCTAAAAAATATTAGTTAGGCTAAAAGAAAATGATTTATATGTAAGATATTGGTCCAATTATACTTCATTCTCCCAAAATTTGCAAAAAAAAAAACAAAAAAAAAAAAAAAAAAACCTTATTATATGTAATATATTAGCCTAATTACAAATGGACCAAAAAAAATTTGCCTTATACACAGCCCCCCTACCTAAGATTCCTGGATCCGCCATTGCTCATACCAAATTTCACACAAAATTTCACACCCAATAATTTTGACCCTTGATTTCAGTGCCACATGGGTCCTACACGGGACCCACAAGAATCAAAGGTCAAGATGTGTTGGGCGTAGAATTTGGTGTGGGTAGCATTTTTTAATAGATTATGGTTATAATGGTGTTTGAATAGTTTCCAATAAAAGTTGTTATGATGGAAGAATAGATTATGTAAGTATTTGGTTAGATAAATACAAAAGTGATTTTGTATGCCCAAAAAACAATTGTGCGCTTGTGATATTGTATTGCTGTTGTATTTGTATAATATGCATGGTCTGATAATTGTTAATTTAAATTAATTTGTCATATAAAAGCCTTTCTTTTATTATAAATTTGTTATATCAAGTCTAAAATATACACAAAATATGTATAAATAGGTCCAAATTTTTTTTGTTTTTTGAGGGCGGCTCCTGTATCAAGCCCCCTGGGAATAATTTTCCAAATCCGCCCCTAAATGGAACCACCATTGTGGTACCGCTTTAATCCTCCAATGAAAATCAAATGGAACAATAAAATATATATATATAATAAAAAAGAAGAAAATCAAGTGGAAACATTCTCACATGTGTTGGAAATCACGGGCATTTCAAATTTTAAAAGAAAAACTTTACAGAGTAATATTTGGAGCACAAATAAGTTTCACAAGCACTTACAAACACACTCTATTCTTTCCTAGGTGTCACTGTGGGATCCGGATAATTCACATTGCCATCCAGGAGAAAGATAGAGTGTGTTTGTAAGTGTTTGTGAAACTTGTTTGTGCCCCTAGCATTGTTGAATTTTATAACTAGCTTGTTTCGATCTTCTTGTTATCTTGTTCATTATGACCCACTTTAGGAGAAGTTATTCGGTGAGACCGACATATGTCATTATATTGATGTGGTGTGATATTCCAATCACATGGTGTCATGTAACCACTGAAAATTAAGAGGTTAAAACAAGTGGAGAACGACGTGTCCCTGGAAATATGGGGTCGTGCTTATTGTCATGGCAATTCAATACTTCATCTTAGTAGCCACATAGCACTATGTTATTGGGATGTCACACAATACGTTAGCATAATAATATAATGTGGCGGACTCACTGAAATAATTTCTCCCATTTTGGAAAAAAAAAAAAAAAAAAAAATTATGACAAGAAAAACTTGACACACACTTAGTTGAGTTGGGTAGCACGTATCAGAGTAATAACACCCACAACAAAATGGGGGACGGAGACACTTCTGAGGCAACAACTTTAATTTTCACTCTAATTCTATACTATAGGTTTCTAAGCATTTAATGGTGCTCAGGAAAAATAGAAAAACAAAAACAAAGCAAAACCCCCTCCAAAAAAAAAAAAACAAAAAAACAAAACAAAGCAAAACAATTAGTGAAGGACATTTTTGCTCACTCATACCTCCATTGGGTGACATGTGTGTCATTTTAATAATTACGTCAATAATACATATACAAAATAAAAATAAAATAAAACAAATGAAGGCATGGATGAGCAAAAATACTCTCCACTTACTGCCATTTCATTAATCGATTCTACCCATACCCAATTCATTCTCACTATTTTTTTTTTCCTATTTGAACTAGTTTTCTATCTAACTTCCCCTCTTTCCCCTCCCATGCACACCAAATCTATGAACCAAACAAAGCATTAGTGGGCCTAACCTAATTCATAAAATTCACAAATAAAAAATTATCGTGTTGTGATTAATTACTATTAGAAATCGGGACACCTCATTAGCAATTGAGGAGAATAAAGTTGGCAACACAAGTAATGGTAACACGCAACTCGAGACAATTTGCTCATTCAGCTCCAGCCTCCAAGTTCAGGAATCAATGCGACCAGATTAGCGAGTAGTTAATGCACGATTCCTGAAAACCAGCATAGAAGCGATAATGACATCAACCAAGGTAACCGTCAATATGTCCTAGAAATATATCTGTGAAGGTAAGCCCTTAAAAAATTGTCCCCCATCTTATACAATATTCAATAACGTATTAGGATTGTGCTTAAAATTTCATTAGTAGAATTATTTTCTAATTAAGATTTGAGTGATTTTTTTGGCGGTTTTCGTATCAAATAAGGATTCTTTTGATGGTAAAAGTTACATATTTTATATAGGAATATTTGTGAAAGTATTTCTTGTTGTACAAGATTTATCATAGGGGTAAATCATCTACTACAACTAGGATTGGCACTCTACAATCTTAGGACCAGCCCTGAGTTATCGGGGGCTCTAGGCGAGCTTCTAAAATGGGGTCATCTATAAATTACCGTTAACTAGCTATTATAAGTTATCCAACTATTATATACCCCAAAAATAACTACGAATCAGACGCCGTCAAACATTTAACTTACATGCAACTCAAAAAATAAACTTTGCATATAGAATGCGCTTAGAACAATCCACTTACAACAAGCTAAAAACGTTCTAATCTACCACTAAAGTATTACTATTCTCGCATTTTTAGCTGCAAAATTACGAATTAAGCCAAGTATAATTAAGGTTTTCCTATCATAGTCTTTTCAATTGATAACATGGCTAATCCATTCAATCTTTTCTATGAGCCATTTCAACAACCAAATAACAATCATATACCAATAAAACACTAATAACATTCAACAATTTTCTTATAAAGTCACCATGAATTGATTTAATATAATTAATTGTGACAATATAATTTACACGGATTTGATTTTGGTCTTAGCTAGAACAACTCATAAACTTAGGTAAGATAGAACAACCCCAATTTCTTTTTTAATTCTAAGGGCTACGTTTTGGACTCGTGGGGAGAGTTTAGCTAGATTGTATTGGGCTTGGGCTAGGATATGTTTGGGGGAAGGAAAAAAGAAGTGTATTTTGATTTAGGTATTTTTCCAATTGGGCTGGGATATTGGGCTTTATTACTACTAGTTATATTTGTAAATATTTGGGGGCCCTAGAATTATTAATGGAAATGGGGGCCCTAGGCATTGGCCTTGGTGGCCTTTGCCAAAAACTGTGCCTGTATAATCTATATAAATATAGGGCTTACTCAAAGGATTTGACACACCTACAATCTACATACACAAGAGAATGCTGCAAACTAGTGAGAGAGAGATCAATTTCTAGCAATTGTGTGTGTTATATAACTTGGTTTGTGAGCTATACACGTGAGGTCTTGAGTGCTTGTAATCTTCATGAATGATTGGCATTCTCAAAATCAATATAAAAAGGGGATCAAAGGGAAATATTCATGGATTCAACCTCATTCATAGGCTCTCACATGGATCTCAAAGAAGGGATCATGAAAATAGCTCAACTATGAGAATTTATGCAATCACATAGGTTAAAATGAATTAAAAAAAGACTATACCAATATGAGTTAGGTATGAAAATAGCTCAACTATGAGGATTTATGCAATCACATTCTGCAAATTTTTGTACATAATCTCATCGTACAATGCTTACCATAAGATATAGAGTTCAAACAAACAAACAATGACTTGTCTCTAAATTCATCAAAATCTACCAAACAAACAGCAGTTGGATATACAGATCTTGCTGAGATATAGAAATATATATATATATATATATGTAAGTATATATTAGACATGTATATATACAGAGAGAGATATAACATTGCCGAGAATGACTTATCCAAAATCCTCCTTAGAGTTCTTGCTCTTGTTGATCTGGTAAAAGAGAAAAATAGAGAGAATTAAAATTATTACCCAGAATGAAAAATAATAGCTAGATAAAAATATAGAAAAAATGTGATTCAAAAAATTAATACCCAAAATTAATACCAGATGAAAACAGAGAGAAAATGTGATTCGAAGAAGAAGAAGAAGAAGAAGAAGAAGAATAGATCGCAGAGGAAGAAGAAGACAATCGAAGAAGAAGAATAAGATCGAAGAAGAAGAAGAACAGAGCACATAAGAAGAAGAAGATATCGAAGAAGAAGAAGATCGAAGAAGAAGAGGAAGAAGAAGAACAATAAATCGAAGAAGAAGAAGAAGAATCACTTATGAACGGCTTAGGGTAGATCGTCAGATGAGAGGAGGTCCAATCATTTTTTATTTTTTATCACGATCGTTTTTAGTTTTTTAAAACCACGAAAACACCTTTTTGTTGTTTTCATTTTTTTCCAAAATTATTAAAACGTTTTTTGTTTATAAAAAAAAAAAACAGAAACGATACCAAACGTGTTTTAAGTTTTCGTTTTCCTATAAAATGAAACAGAAAACTGCAATGTTATCAAACGAGCCCTTAAGTCCTCACACGAGACCACAATACCAAACGATTAAAAACACAGTTTATGACTGAACAAACATCCTTAGTTGAGATGCACATGGCTTAGGGTAACACCCACCAAAAAATGGAATTTTTTTTGGACCTATTTATACATATTTTGTGTATATTTTATGTAGATGATATAAGTTAATGCTATAAAAATCATCACAAAAACATTAGGAGTAATGCTATTGCCAGAGCAACAATGGCTAATGTTAGAGCAAAAGATGTCACTAAAAGTTTTAGCGACAAAAAAAAATGTCGCTAATTAAAACTTTTAATGACACTTTTTGCTCTGGCATTAGCCATTGTTGCTTTGGCAATAGAGCTAGCCAAGTGTCGCTAAAACTTGTAGTGACACATTTTGCTCTGGCATTAGCCATTGTTGCTCTAGCAATAGAGCTAGCCAAACATTAGAGGGACAGGTTTTAATATAATGAGCACAAAAATATAAGAGAGAGAGAGAGAGAGAGAGAGAGAGAGAGAGAGAGAGAGAGAGAGAGAAGAGGCGGAGAGGAGGGGGGTGCTTAATATGACAAATTTATAATGTCAGGAAGGGCTTTCATAATTTTCAGGAGGTTTGGGACTTAACTGTAAATTCTTTTTTAGTGCAAATCTACCAATTCTAAAAAATCAAAGGGAGGGGGAGGGGGGGGGGGGGGGTGCTTGTGTCACGCCTCGGAGCAGCAAAAATAGAGAAAAATAAATTTTCTTTTTGGATCCATAGGGAATGACAAGTGAAAGTCACTAATTATCCACACCACACAGTACTAGTCTACAGAAATAAACAGGAATAGTAAACAAACTGGAAATATAACAACAATACTATCTATTACAAATCATCAGAGTGTGATCCACAGGATCACAACAGGTCTGGAGACAACATATGCCCAAGGACCCGTTAAACTAAAGTTTTACAAAAACAACTGAAATATAAACTAGATATAACTATCTTCAGTATTCAACTAGCATAAGGATAATCATCAGCGTGACCTCCCTCTTTAGGGTAGCCGGCATCAGTGGGGCCACCCTTTGCATAATTCCCTTCAGGGTAGTAGCCGTCGTTGTAAGCTCCATTATCTGCATTAAGAGGGACAGGTACTCTGGATGGGGAATGTCCAGGCAATAACTGCCATCAGCTTACTGAGAGCTGAGTGAATAGAAACTCATGATGTATCAATGATATAACGTATAACAAGTTATTGAAGTGTCTAAGATATAATTCTACTAAATAATATCTTATCTATATTCCAACATCGTAACTCAACTCTTATCGTCTTGTTATCCTGAGACCGATAATCAACAATACTATGTCTAAAAAGAACAGACTCAATCGTTTCACATATATAGGCATACCATCATTATGTCCATTGCTCATTAAGGATATAAACCATCCACCGCATTCATGAACCCTATGTCAGTCCATCCCCCGCTCGTTAAGGATATAAACCATCCACCGCATGTCAGGGATACAACGCTTTGAACAACAACATATCAATCTATTGCCACGACTCATCGTATTATGCCAGTGATACCCATCCAGCGCTCATTAAGGATATAACATAGATCATCTGGCTATCTTAGGACTACATGGTCCTGCCCACTGCTCGTTAAGGATATAACTCATCCACCTCATGTGAAGCATATTATGACCAGGCGTCCGATCACGTACCATTCCCAGAACTTATCAAACCTACTTAAACTCAGCATTACTATCGATACATGACAATTCCCACGTAGTCTGACTACTCTGATTGAAATAAACGGATATCGAACTTTTACATGAACCGCATAGTATCTAACGTCATTACGTTCATCCATTATTCTTAGTCATATGTGTTGTCACATATTCCCTGATCCACCCAAAATCGCATAATAGAAGTCTGAAACGAGAATCGAACAATCAAACCTTCTATAGAATAAACAAAAGAACTAAACCATCTGCATGTCTCGATTGATTGAAACCATTTAAATCGATTGAGAAAAAATAAAGTTTGAGCGATCGAAGTCGCTTCGATCAATTGAGGAAAGTAATGGTCGATCGATCGAAAACATTTCGATCGATTGAACCTTCCATCGATTGAACCTTGTTCAATTGCTCGAGAGTCGTCTTCTCCAATAGATTTTGTAAATAGCATATATAAACGTCTTATGGACGTGTTTAATACGACTAAACATACCAAGCACTTGTAAAACATTATAATAAAGATACTAAGTGAGTAAAAACTCACTTAGGGTACGTTTGGCAAAGCTTGAGCTCCCAAAGCTTTAATGGCGGCGTCTCCTCTCTCTCCTCTCTCTGTATTCTTTCTCTTCTCCTTCTACTTCCTCATCTTCTTCTTTTCTTCTTTCTCTCTCTCTCTCTCTCTCTCTCTCTCTCTCTCTCTCTCTCTCTTTAATAGTGTATATATATAAGGATGTATGTGTATAATATATGTATGTGTATATATATGCAAACACACAACTCACAACTCTCTCTAATCTCTCAAGTTCAGCAAGCACACCAACACACACGAACACAAAGTATATATAGACGGGAAGGGGGTGCAAGTGGCCGTTTCTGCGTGAAACCTGGGAATTCTGATGATTACACATTCGGTCAATCGAAGTATGTTCGATCGCTCGAGAGCAGATCGGTCAGGTTAGATCAATCGAAGGAAGTTTGATCGATTGAAGTGGGGACCACGTATTAAATTTATGTCAGTAGGGTTTTTGATCGCTCGAACAAGGTTCGATGGCTTGAACTTTGAAATGCTAGATCGCTCGAAAGAGATTCGATCGATCGAAGATGAAATTCTAGCTATGAACAAGGGAAGGATAAAGAATCTCTCTGCATAAATATTTATTGAAAATACAGGGTATATTACAGCTTGAGCTGTAACACTCCGTATTTTCTTGATATAATTTTTTTTAAATGTTAATGAGGCAACCTAAATTTAATGTGTTATTAACTGGCTGCGTGCATTTATATTTTTATGGTTATTTATTTATCTATGTATTTATTTTAATTTCTGTTAATTACTCTGTGAAATTTTGTAGAGCTAAGTGGTGGAGCTAAGTTGTAAAAATTTAAGTTGAACAAGTTATTGAAGAGTTGATGTATTTATTTTTGAGTAGTGCTTAGAGGCCTTAAATGTGTTTACTAATGTAATTAATATTTAAATTAAGTACCGGGGTCATGGGTACCCATTGAGCAACTCATTTTAGTACTTCGTATTGACTTTTGGGTCCATATGATGTCATTTTGTAAGCCTAGAAATAGAAAAAAAAAAACATGATTTATATGTGTTAGTGTTATAATGTATGTGTTGTGTGTGTATTATATCTATATACATAGATAATATATCCTAGGGTTAGTTAAAAAAAAAAAAAGAGCAGCCACAAGAGAGAGAGAGAGAGAGAGAGAGAGAGAGAGAGAGAGAGAAGAATAAGAAGAAGAATAAGAGTAAGAAGAAGAAAAAGAAAGAAAAGGGTGAATCTGGGTTTGCGATCGTTATCCATTAAATATCATTTTCAAGTGCTTAATCGCATTTTAGGTGATCATTTAATTAAACCCTTGTGTATATGTATATGTGTATGAATATATACATATACATATATGTACTATTTCATATACATATTTTTTTTATCCCGTTGTTGTTTTGGGTATCTCTAGATTGTGTACTGTGATATTAGTTTTCTTTTACACAAAAGAACAAAAACCTACATAACCATGAGAGATTCTTGATTTTTAGTTCGCACTTAAATGTTGTAGGATATGTTCTCTTTTATGATTATTAATAGGTCTTGGTGACAAAATCCAAATACTAAAAAGTAAACCCTAAAAGATTTTGGAACTTTAACTTAAAAGGGTGCTGAAAGTTATTAATTTTTTTAGGTTTGTGTGTTGCATATTTTAAGATTTCGCTCGTATGTCTCATGTAAAACGCGTTTCTACACACTTTTTGTTTGGGGAGTTTTCCTGATTTTGCACAGTTTGGACAGAAAATCAGTATTTATGTAGCAGTTTTTATAATGTTTTAAATGTGTAAAATTGGTGGGTTATGCTCTTAGTGGATTTCATATTCGTAATTATGTTCTCACGCGAATTTAAGTGTAGCTATGTGAAATCCCATAAGGTTGGTCTTTGTGAAAATTGTGGTTGTGTGAATAATTTTATACAAACAAAAAAGGTTAATTGTTAGGAATCAAATCCTTAGAGTTCACCACGATTTCATTCTGTGTGATTTGGCCACCGGTGCTAAGTGATCTCCGGAATTATTACTGTGTGTATTTGGCCTTTACTGTGTTATTTTAATAGTCTTATGCCCGACTATAATTGTTTGTCTCATAATAGATAAACAAAGATTATTTTCGACGTCGTTAACGTAATGTCTAACCTTTCGGTGTAAAGCTAAAATTCTGTGATACCCCTAGGGAATTTGGTGTCGAAGTGAACGTTAGAATTATGTTAGGAGACACACGAGATATGTGTGTAGGCTGAACTGTGGTTGGGTGGCCGAGGTGGTGAACATGAAGTACTAAACTCGAAATTGGAGTTATTGAATTTTTATAGTGCTGTTGGGCTTTGAAATTTATGTAGATTTCTTCGTTCACTTTTAAATTATAAAAATTAGCATGATGTATTAAATATGATTTTGAGTAATTTTTGGGTTTCGGTTAAATCATAAACTGTATGTCTTAAGCGGATTGTTATGTGAGAACTTTGTTTAATTATAGTGTTGCTGAACTATGTGATAGGAGGGTATTATAATTAGCTCTTAGATTTTTTAATTATAGTGTTGCTGAACTATGTGTATGATTAGAACTATGGTAATCTGTTTTGCAGGATGGTAGGCCCACTAACTTTTATATAGGGCTAGCTCACCATAAATATTCGACGGGTAAGTATTCAATTAGTATTATTCGGGTTTGGGACCACTGCCACCACATTAAAGGAAACTATCCTTCTGTCCTGAAATTTGTGTAGAACTACAGTTCTAACCCGACAGAGATTCTATGTGATGGCGTTGCTTATTTTCTGTATGACGATAATATATAATGTGTTGTGGTTTTATTTACTTTGTGAGTATTTTTGGGAGTTTATGGGACACAGTTGTTCCCTAAGACTCGTTTTATAATTTTGATTGACTCATGCCAATATTTTATATACTAACCCGAGTGCGTAATGCATTCGGGGTGTTTCCATGTGAAACGTAGTCGAATGTATCTGTGTAGGTTTAGTTGATTGGATGTCTGGTGGAGCTCGTATCTGTTTTGAAGATGAAGAGTGTATTTAAATTATTTTATATTTAGTTATTATTTTGGCAATGTGGGCCACAATTTTATATTGGATTAAGGGACGTTTGTAGTGGATTTGACCAAAGATTTTATTTTTTTTATTTTTTTGTAATTATTTATGCTTATTGTAATAAAGTATTCTCTACTTTACGAAATTAATGGAGAAGTATTTTCTTATTCAAATGTAAATAGGAACTATTAGTTTTCTTTTGTCATTTAAGGGAAATAGAATACATTTTGGATATAAAATGGATATTTGTTTCTCTTATAATTTTAATTGTTGTTTTAGAAAACAGTTTGAATAGTAAATGACTTTTTAAAAAAAATGTAAGTCAATTTTTATTTAATAGTAAATTCTATTATGCTTTTAGATAAACCTATCTTTTGAGAGGTCTATGTGGTGTTGCCTTGGATTTTTGGGTTGTTGAATATTGGCTAGAATATGCTATTGATTGAATATTTAGGTTGTCCAAAAATTGGGGTGTGACATGAGCCCCCCTGCCCCCCTTGTCCTTCACTCAATATGTCCCTAGCCTCTGGCCTCCCTAAGGGAGGTCAAGGGTTCGAAACCCTCGAGGTCGAAGTAAGTGGGTTGAAACTTAAAAGGACGGACCTCGAGTAGCTAGACGAACCTTATCCAAAGCTGAATTGTGTAATTCTAATTCTTGATTATTAGATAATCAACAAAATATATTTTTTTAAAATGTGCTTTTACATTATATATCATTGTTTGATAAAAATAATCATAAATTAGCAACAGGTCTAGTAAAGTCATAAATTATTTGATTATTTATGACTTTTTTTAAAGGTTATTTATAATTTTTTTAGAGATTATTTATAATTTTTTAAAAGATTATTTATGAAAATTCAATTACATGGTAAGAATAATTTGCTACCATCAATGCTACTCCCTCCGTCCCTTTTTTTGAGTCCACCTTTGAGAACTCAACTTATTAAGGCGATAAAAAGAATCTACACTTATTTTTCCCAATTGCCCCTAATCATTACAATAACTTTTTTAGTTTTGTCTTGGTGTAGATTTTAAGGAATGGTAGTTTTGAAAAGTAAGTAAAATTTGTTAGTAAAGTTGACACTAATTTTGGGACATCCCAAAATGGAATATAGGACTAAAAAAAAAGGACGAAAGGGAGTACATTTTTAGACACTAATTACAATTGCTTAAAATTTGAAACTACATGGACCAACGTGTAACAATTAATAATCTAGAGCCCAAAGTGAAACTTCGCCCAAACTATAGGGTACCAAAATGTCTTTTAATAAGTAGACTCATGCAATGCACGTGAGTGTTCCGTCAATCTGTATTAACGGAGTGAGAGGCAGGGACTGCATTGCAAACGAAATTGAAATTACAGGGCCCTAAAGTGTTGCAATTGAAAGTTGTGGACCCAAAGTAAAACTTCGCTCAAACTACGGGTATTAAATTGTCTTTTAGCCTTAATATTTCTACACCAACCAGGACATGAAAATTCAAAATTAGGCCAAATGAGCCCTACCATTTATTTATTTATTTTTTTGTTTTCTATTTTTGTTTAATGAAAACATGCATAAATTCAATTTATTGCTTGAGTAATGCTATGGGTGGCAATCGGGTCGGGTCAGGTCATAATCGTACCGTGTGGTAATTGGGTTATTTTTTAAACGTGTCAAAAATCTAAACTCAAACCTGTTTATTTTGTATTGTGTTATTATGTCGTGTCAAAAATTAATCAATAGTGTCGTGTATGGTCATTATCGTGCCGTTTCGTAGTTAGGTCATTTTTTAAACATGTCAACAACTTAAACCTAAATCCGTTTATTTCATGTCTGATTTATGTCGTGTCAAAAATTATCACCCCAATAATGTCATGATTAAAAATTTGATTTCGACCAAATGTAGCAATGTGACTACATAAAATAACTTTCAATAAAAAATCAGATAGTTTTACTATAATTGCATGTAATTGCACTCCAGGTTGGATCTAGTATTAATAAGGGTGGGGCTTAAGTTGGATTGTCCTGCAATAAGGTTTTTCCAATAAAGAGGAGGATAATTGCCCCATGAAGGATTGAAGTGCCATGTGGGTCCATCCTTTCTATCATAACTACGTATGTTATGAACTATATTTAAAATAATAATTTAAAAACTATTACTTACCCCCAAGAATTGAGTATACAAAAATACATGTTATGCGCATCGAACGCCTGCAACACTTGCTGAAATTCTTATTTTCACCCAAAGAAAAAAAAAATTTATTACACACACTCACACACAAATGCTCCTCTGTCTACTATATGAAAGGGAGAATGAAAAGTACCTGATTTTTGTGCCTATCATCTACATTTACCTTAAAACCAAGTCATGCTTCCATTACACGAATAATTACAACGAATAATTACAAGCACACTAAAACATCATTACACACACACACACACAAAAAAAAAAAAAAAAAAAAAATTCTCCACCTCTCTCGACTCTCTCCCCAACCAACAAGAATTACAAAACTGTTGAACATACCCCCTCTAGCATAAATGTATATGAACTTAATAGTCACCTGGTCAACTTTCTAATGAACAGCAATTGGAGGCGGCACTGAACTAGGGTTGGTCATGAGATGATAAAAGTTATCCGAGATCTCAAGCGAATTTTTAAAAGGGGCCTAAAAAATGAGGCGTCTATATTAAGTTTTATAGAAATTCGAAAGAAATTAGAAAAAAAAATAGGCCTAAAAATGATAAGTTTTACAGAAATTAGGAAAAAATTAGAAAAAAAATATGCCTAAAAATAAGGCCTCATTTTAAGGCTCCATGCAGTTGCTTGAAGGCATGGCCTCAAGGGCGGTATTGCACTGCACTGAACCATAATTAGTGATATAAATATACAAATTATTCTCCAATTATGGTGACCAAAAACACCATAACTTACCATCGATCCAAGTGGTCAAGTGGTACCACCTTTTTCTCTCCAGTGGAGAGGTCAAGGGTTCGATTCTCCTTGAGGGAAGTTCTTGCCCTCCATATTTGTGCATTCAGTCGGAATGAGTGGCCTTTGTTGGGCTTTGATATGAGCGTGGGATGGGGTGGGGTTGTGTTGAGTTTGTGTGCGACGGTGCGTGTGTGGAGTGTGTGTGCGTTGTATCCAGCCACAATCCAGATAAAACTAAAAAAAAAAACACCATAACTTATTGGGTAAATTACACGGACACCCCTTGAGGTTTGGCGCTTTGTCACAAACCTCCCTTGAGGTTTCGGATATGACACTGACTACCCTTGAGGTTTTATATCCACTTACACTAACACCCCATGTCGTTATTGACCGTGAAGATGATGGATGGAGAATGCTGATATCAGCCAATTAAGTTTTAAAAACCCCATTCTACCCTCAGTGGAGTGTGTTATTTTACCAAACAGTCCCTTAACCAAACTCAACCATATGGCTCTCTCTCCCTCTCTCTAGAATAGAGCACTCCACTACCCATTGATTCACTGGTTGGATCTGATGGAACAACACAGGCATAAACTACGAGAGCTTCAAGAACAACAATGGCGGAGGAATTGCAGGTGGGTCATCACTTTTCCCATATTTCAAAGATCGGCCTTCCGATAGTGACTAAGTGCGATTCTAAAAAACAAATACAAAAACCGCCCAACCACGCCCCCCCCCCCCCAATTCGGCAATTTCATCATATGGGGTTCTTTAGAATCACTCATGTTTGCTTTATCTTTGTTTGTGTTTGTGTTCATGTTGGTGATCTTGGTGTACTCCATTTGACCATTGGGTTTCAGATTTATTAGTGAATCTTGGTATAGCCGAAAATCAGTTTAGGGATTCTGGGTTTCCTCATGCTGGACTTTATTGATTTGTGTTTTGTTCAGAATCTTGGATTTGATTTCTTGGGTTTTCCCACATTAGGGTTTTCTCACATGTTCAGAAGAAAATGGGGTTGGTGATTGGGTGATGATTATGCACCATTGATATATCTCTGGTTTGAAATTTGAGAAGAGAAGCTGATTTTCCCATCTGGGTTAATTTCTAATTCCAAAATATTGATTGTCCTGTTTGGGTAAAGAAAAATGGAGGGTAAGGCTTATCATCAATTACTAGATTTGATACCTAAAGACAGAGATTGGGTTGTTCAAAGAGATCATGAATAGAGAAGCCATAGATCTTCAAAGGAAAAAAAGCTCGAGCTAAGGCTAGGTCCACCAGGTGAAGATTGGACCATCAAAGATGGTACCAAAAGCAACTTTAGAGAAAGACAGAGAGAGATGAGGGTACTTCCTCAGAAAACCCAGTTGGTGGGGCCACCTTATCATCTTCTCCATGGTCATCATCTTTAGATTATCAGGGAAGAAAAACCCAACATCAACGCCAAAACCAAAACCAAAACCAAAACCAAAACCAAATAAAGGCTCAATTTCTTTAGTTCCAATCCACCCCAAAAAGCTTGACTGTCATGGAAAAGGAATCATCACAGCAATTTTGCACTAAAGTGGCAGACATACAACCCTAAACCCTAAGACCAAGTAGAGAGAGTGTGTGTGTAATTAGGCCATGATTTTCTGCACATTTTACAAAGAGATAGAGGGAACACAGGAAGGTTGAGGAAGAGGGTATAATAGTCTTTTTACATTAGCCGTTAACGGCGTTAAGTAGACAACTCTGACAAGGGGCGTCAGTGTCATGTCCGAAACCTCAGGGGAGGTTTGTGAAAAAGTGCCAAACCTCAGGGGGTGTCAGTGTAATTTACCCTAACTTATTCAATAGAAGAAAAGGAGGGGAAAAAAACATATACACTAAACAATAAATAAATAAATAAAATCAGAGCTTAATAGTTTAATCTTGGTTCCTAGCAAAAAGGGAAAAATAAATCTATTTATAATAATCAACGCAAATATTGGTGATAGATATTGGTCGAGCATTTATTTGACTGGCCGTCAATCTTTTGCCAAAAAAAAACAGTTGTTTTAAATCTATAATAGCATAAAGAAAAAGTACATGCATCATCTCAATTTGTTGAGAGAAATTTGATAGGTGTATTTAGTAAACTCTCCTGAGGATTGTCTGAATTACAAGACTTTTTTCATATTTTGAGAAATTAAACGAACATCCCTAGAGGTTTAGGTTGAGTTACACTCGCCTCCCCTCCGTTAGTTGACCGTCTACACCCTTAACAGAAATTGATGATGTAAGCGATATTTGCTTACCTAATGCCTAAACTACCCTTGCTTCTCTAATAGAAAAAATAAGAATAATTGCACTAACCTCCCTTAAGATATGGCCTAATTACACTAACTTCCCTCATAATAAAAATGTTTTTTCGTTAATTTTTTCTCTCTCTTCTTCTTCTTCCTCTCTTGTACCGTCTCTCAAGAAAAATTAATTTTTTCCAAAATTTAGAATCTTCTCTCTTAATTTTAAGAATGACTATATTTTCCATATCATTTTTACAGTCCCTTCAATTTTACATGAAGCACAAAAAGTTCTTTTCTACAAACCAAATTAAAGATTGCCCATATTATTTGTCATATTTATTTCATAAATAGGTGAAACTAAAAAGTACAAGAAATAAAATAAAATAAAATAAAAACCAAATCCAAGAAATTTAAATTATGAAATTGAAAAAAAAAATGTTTTTTTGTTGTTTTTTTTTTTTTTCCCTCTTCCTCTTCCTCCCTTGTTCCGTCACTTAACAATAATTAATTTTTTCTAAAATTTAGAATCGTATCTCTTAATATTCAGAATGACTATATTACCCTTACCCTTTTTCACAGTACCTTCAAATTTTTACGAAACACAGGATGTTCTTTCTAGCAAACCAAATTACAGATTGCCCAGATTATATTGACCGTAGACATGATAAACTAACAAGTGGAAGAAATTGTTAGGGATATATACTAAAAGTCATGCTTTATGTAGTTGATTTATTATTCATTTAATAAAATCAGTTGATCCATTTTTATGAGAATCTGTGTGGGCAATGTTTGTATTATATTATTTATTTAATATTATGCATGTGTGTCTCTCATTCTATATAGTAGGTGGTTTGGTGTGTAGAGTGACACGACTAAAAAGTTGTGCGCTCTTGTGCAACACCCAAGTGTAGGTGATCGTGCAAGTAATACTGGATAAGTCCAGGTCGATCCCACAGGGAAGGAATAGGAAGAATATATACTAAGTTATAACCTAAAGAAAAAGAAAATAAGAATGAATGATTGGAGGTTCTAATGAATCCTACTGAATTAAATTAAACTAAAAAATAAACTAAAACTTATAGAAACATAACTAATTAAATAAATAAACTAAAGGTGTTGGAAATACGAGAATCCACATTAATCCTAACCATCTACCATGCATACTCATTAACGTTCGATGGAGTTCATTCCTCTTCAGTATTCCGTATTTTTCTAAAGATATAGAATCAATAGCCCTTTCATGCCCGGGACTATATCATCACAAGTGAGTTAAAATACATGAAAGACGATTTAAAACAATGGTTATTACTTGCACTCTAAATGGTGTTAGCATTCAAAGTGGTTTTCAAAAGTCATTGAAGAAAAGGCCTTAAGGCTTTAAGTTCTAAAAACTGTTGTGACAAACTGAGCTTATTGGGACAATTTGATGACAGATTTCTAAAACAGAAAGTCATGGAATACTTAAAAGAATCATCTCAAGAATTAACATGTTCGATCGATCGAAGCGCTCTCGATCGATCGGACAACATCATCCTTCAATCGATCGAACTATCTTCGATCGCTTGACTATCTCTGGTTCGATCGATCGAAATACCTTCGATCGATCGAACCCAAGGTTTCTAAAGATTGCATGGCAGAGGCTGGGATTCAATGTTTCATCACATATTCCCAACGTCTAAACTACGAAAACATAATAAAACTAATGCAGGAAAAGAAAACTAAAGTAATCAAAGCATCTAAACTAATAAACAATCAAATAGAGGGAAAGGAGAAGAAAAACCTGTAAATAATCTGAAAATAACTTGTAATAAACATGAAAGCAACTTTAATCTTCAATAATCTTCAGTAAATCAATGAAAACAAGGAGAAAGAACATGAATCTAACCTAAACTACTCCTAATCTAACCCTAAAACTACCCTAAACTGCTGTTTTCTGCGTTCTGGAGCGTCCCTCCTCCGTCTGGCGTCAAAACGACGTATATATAGGGTTCCCACAGAGTTTACGCAACTTTTGGGCGAATAAAAGGTTCGATCGATCGAGCTCAGTTCGATCGATCGAAGGTTCGATCGATTGAACCCTTCTTCAATCGCTTGAACTCTTCTGATTTTGACAGCACTGCACACCGATAGGAGAATGGCCATAACTTTTTACTCGGACCTCGGATTGACCTCCCGTTTGCGGCCACGCGACCGTAACTCAAAGATCTACATTTCATGTCTCTGGGAAAATCTTCCAAATCTGAAGTCATCATTGTCAAAATTGCCATTTTCTCAGCTGCTTCTGTTGTTCTCTTCACCAGAATCACTTTCTTTAGCTCCACTTCATTGATTTACATCCTAATACCTATAAAACAATGCAAAAACATATAGTTTAGCATTAACACAATAAAAAGAACATTGTTATTAGAATGCACCTAAATGTAGGGATGTTTAGATAAAAGTATGCATAAAAGACCATATAATACGCTATGAACATGCACTTTTCACCTCGAATCACACCCCCCAACTAGCTCGTTGCTAGTCCCTAGCAATGAAGCGAACTACAGCAATGTTTATTTAACTCTAAAAATTGAAAATAAAAGAAAATAAAGAAAAAATCCTAACTCACTTTCGCAGGAATCGCGATTGCATTTAGCATATGCAACAAGCCTTTAAACCTCTAGGTTTCCCCTAGTGGACGAGTGTTGTCTCGTGAGGGTTTGCAGTGAATCTACCCACAAAATTCATGTTTATAGTAATGGTTCTCATTTAAATGTTTTCAAGAAATTTTTCCTCTCATTTAGCAATATAATTAAGCTCAACAATCTCATGAAACTCTCTAGTATGCCATAGCCATGCAACACACATATTACAGTTAATCTACTATCAAAGTCATTAGAATGTTCCATACCTATTAATCTTCAAGTGTGTGTGTGAATGGACAACCAAAATACAAAACTTTAATTTCAAAGCTTGCATAACCTAAGATACTATCAAGACGTTCATTTTGACTCAACTCTCACCGGGATTACACTCTCAAGATGAAATCACTCCGAATTGGGTGTAATAATTATCACTCATGATATGGAAGCTATAAAGAGTAAATGTAAATGGAATCTAATGCTTCTCATATCTAAATTGAAAAACGGACATTTTATAGTGCATAAGGTCTCATGAAAGGATACTTTTCACTAGAAGAGCGAGATACCGCGGATAACTCTCTTATTACCTTAACTTCAAATCCAATTTACTTAAAATCATCAGGACTTTGAAAAAGAGGTGTTAGATTAAGAAGAAAAAGGCTTGTGATATTCAATTGGGTCAAAGGATGTGATTGGAATGTCTACTATAACTTTTCAAACTTCCCACATCTCCAATCTTTCTCTTCTTCTTTTCTTTTATTTATTTTTTTCACACTCTTCTTTTCATTCCTTTTTTTTTCTTTTGTAACAACCATTGACATTTTTTTTCTTTTCATACTTTTTTTTCTTCTTTTTTTTTTTCTCTTTATTTTTTTCATCATTTTTTTCTTTGCCAATTTTCCCTTATTCACACTACCAAACTTTTTGTCAATGCACACATCCCAATCACACCTAAATAAAGAACTGAGGCTTGAACTCCTAATTTGGAGTTAGGTATAGACTTTAGGATTATGAAGACAAGGCGATTATGATAAGCTCAAGAGGTGAAGTAAAGGAATAGCATAGAGGTAGGCCAAGGCTGTATTATCCATGTATGGTCAAAAGATGGCCTAAATCATCTTCTAAGTTAATAGGATAATTCATTTCAGTAAATTCAAGAGCTCTAAAGTTTGGTAAATCCTGAACGTTCTCTTCTAGTGATCAGTCAAAATGAAGAAGAAAAATGAGACTTTCAACGAATTAATACGCTTTTCAAAAAGTAAGAGTAATTTTATAAAACCCTCAAAAACAAAGAATGGCTCAAAATCTCACTTGGGTTATTAGTCTCCACTATAGTCTTTCAAGACACTTAAACTATGCTTACTAATCCATTTTAGTTAAGTACAAGGTTGTCACAACGTGCTCAAAGTTGTTTGAAGATTAAAAAGCATAAAATATACTATAACTAAGATAGTAAACAAACTACCATAGTATATCACATACTAATAACATACAGAAAATAACACTAATGCATCATAACTAACTACATTAACTATGAGAGAAAAACAAGAACCATTTTATTATCTTTAAAAAAAATAAAAATTTAAAAAATTAATGACAGTTTTAATTTACTGAGTCACATGTTGCTAAGCAGGTATATGACACTAAAGTACAACAAAAAGATATGAGGCATGCAATGACTCACTCCCCCCCAACTAAAACTAAACATTGTCCCCAATGTTCTAAACTAAGCACATGGACATGTAAAGTAAAGTGAGAGAAGGAAAGATGTTACCTCGAGGCATTAATATCCAATTTTTTTCAAGTTACCTGCAAAATCATTAGTAGCAACAAGGAAAAATAGAGAATATAATACAACAACTCAGTTAATAAATTCGGTTAATCAAGATACTTATCATAAAGTAACAACCGAAATTTTTGAGGATCTTCCCAGTGAAATAATTTAACAATGACAAGACTTTTGAGATCCTCATAAAAATGCAACTCCCCCCAACTAATGTCAGGCTCAAGGTCAGAGGAGATGATGCAAAACCAATGGCTTCCAAAGTTATTGGGGACAGTTATAAGAGGAATACCACACTTTTTAGGAATTATATGCAAGAAACGATCTTTGGTGTTGGTATTTCCTATAACAGCCTCTATTTTAATACTAAAAACAGGGGGAGGCCATGGTTCAATAAAAGGGGCAGGGTCTAAGTGATGTTCCAATGAAGCTTCACTACCCTCCTCTTGTCCTAGAACAGAAATTGTGGAGATATAATCATAGGAATTAAATTTCTGTTCTATGCACATGGTTTTGGACTGAACTTGAATAAAGCTATCTATTTGGGCCTCAATGTCATAATCACTCAAGAAGGTCAAGCAGTCTAGAAGATTGCTAGCTTCTTGTTGAATTTCAAGATCATCTAAAGTGGGCCCAATATTTTCCATGTCTTCTCTCAAAGAATTTTGAAAGTTAAAATTTTGTGAAGAACATGTGCTAGTATCCTTACCATCCTCTTCCACAACACATTCTGTTTGTTCACGAATGGGGTACACATAACATTCAAGCTCAGGACGAGAGCTTTGATTGACAGCAAGGCTAGGTGATGGGCAACTTGGTGACACCACCTCTTCGGTCGAAAGAGGTGAGGGTTCATGAATATCAGATGAATCTAAATCGAATTTAGAAATTTCAATAACGACCTCCCTAGGGTCACTATCAAAGGTAGGGGTAGAGTCAACATGGGACTCATCCTTTCCTAATTGCGTGCAATCACCTAAACTCTCATCATCTTTTAAGACCTCATTCTCATCCTCGCAACTCTCCTCACTATATGTGTCATCTATTGAAGTACTCTGGACAAAGAGATTGTGCAACTTTATCAAGGCAGTGAAGGAGTTAATGTCTGGGGTTGTATGTTGAGGAGAAGATAGTTCTACAACTTCATGCTCAATGGTTTGGTTTTGGAGTTCTTGTTGGGTTATCACTTTCTCAAATGAGTTGTTAACCTCACTCGGTATGAACCCATCATTGTCCTCTAATTCCATTCCATTGTTAGTGTCTTGAAATTCAGGTTGTAGCATTGAAGGACTGGTATAGTCTTCTAAAGGTTGGCTATCAAATGCTTGTTGATATCTAGCTCCTAATTTATCAATTGCACTCTCTAGCCTTTTCATTTCACTAAGCAGCAATTCTAACATACCATTATCCTCAACTTGGTTATTCTCCTCATTATAACTATATGAAGTTTCACCCCATTGTTGTTGGTAATAGTCCCCTTCCCATTGTGTTTGTGTGCAAGACTCCCCAGAAGGAAAGTCTTGGTGCATTTGGTAATCGTGGGAACTACTACTATATCCTACACTATCATTTTGGTTATATCCCCATTGCGATTGATAGAACTCTCCAGGTGGAGATTCTTGGTACGTTTGATAACATGGGGGACTAACACTATGGTTTTCCTATTGTGGTGATTGGTAGCACTCAGGTTGATAATGTGCATCATATGTGGGTGCTTGCCAACTCGGGGTATAGTTATCATTACCTAATGTGTACCCATTAGTGGTATTTGTGTTGTATGGAGGGTAATATGGATAAGACATGTTTACCCAAAATATTTAAACAAAAGAAATTTTTTTTCTTGTGAGAGAAAAAGTCCAATGATTTTTTTTTTTTTTTTTTTTTTTTTTTTTAAAAAAAAAAGAAAAAGAAAAAAAATGGAAATAACTTAGTAAAATCCTAACCATCTACCATGCATACTCATTAACGTTCGATGGAGTTCATTCCTCTTCAGTATTCCGTATTTTTCTAAAGATATAGAATCAATAGCCCTTTCATGCCCGGGACTATATCATCACAAGTGAGTTAAAATACATGAAAGACGATTTAAAACAATGGTTATTACTTGCACTCTAAATGGTGTTAGCATTCAAAGTGGTTTTCAAAAGTCATTGAAGAAAAGGCCTTAAGGCTTTAAGTTCTAAAAACTGTTGTGACAAACTGAGCTTATTGGGACAATTTGATGACAGATTTCTAAAACAGAAAGTCATGGAATACTTAAAAGAATCATCTCAAGAATTAACATGTTCGATCGATCGAAGCGCTCTCGATCGATCGGACAGCATCATCCTTCAATCGATCGAACTATCTTCGATCGCTTGACTATCTCTGGTTCGATCGATCGAAATACCTTCGATCGATCGAACCCAAGGTTTCTAAAGATTGCATGGCAGAGGCTGGGATTCAATGTTTCATCACATATTCCCAACGTCTAAACTACGAAAACATAATAAAACTAATGCAGGAAAAGAAAACTAAAGTAATCAAAGCATCTAAACTAATAAACAATCAAATAGAGGGAAAGGAGAAGAAAAACCTGTAAATAATCTGAAAATAACTTGTAATAAACATGAAAGCAACTTTAATCTTCAATAATCTTCAGTAAATCAATGAAAACAAGGAGAAAGAACATGAATCTAACCTAAACTACTCCTAATCTAACCCTAAAACTACCCTAAACTGCTGTTTTCTGCGTATAGTATAGTGGTAAGTATTCCCGCCTGTCACGCGGGTGACCCGGGTTCGATCCCCGGCAGCGGCGCCAAAAACTTGACACGACTAAAAAGTTGTGCGCTCTTGTGCAACACCCAAGTGTAGGTGATCGTGCAAGTAATACTGGATAAGTCCAGGTCGATCCCACAGGGAAGGAATAGGAAGAATATATACTAAGTTATAACCTAAAGAAAAAGAAAATAAGAATGAATGATTGGAGGTTCTAATGAATCCTACTGAATTAAATTAAACTAAAAAATAAACTAAAACTTATAGAAACATAACTAATTAAATAAATAAACTAAAGGTGTTGGAAATACGAGAATCCACATTAATCCTAACCATCTACCATGCATACTCATTAACGTTCGATGGAGTTCATTCCT
Organism: Hydrangea macrophylla; assembly: GCA_033977485.1. Lineage (NCBI taxonomy): Eukaryota > Viridiplantae > Streptophyta > Magnoliopsida > Cornales > Hydrangeaceae > Hydrangea > Hydrangea macrophylla. The sequence goes on along the minus strand of CM066994.1, from coordinate 13,359,248 downwards.
CTTCAGTATTCCGTATTTTTCTAAAGATATAGAATCAATAGCCCTTTCATGCCCGGGACTATATCATCACAAGTGAGTTAAAATACATGAAAGACGATTTAAAACAATGGTTATTACTTGCACTCTAAATGGTGTTAGCATTCAAAGTGGTTTTCAAAAGTCATTGAAGAAAAGGCCTTAAGGCTTTAAGTTCTAAAAACTGTTGTGACAAACTGAGCTTATTGGGACAATTTGATGACAGATTTCTAAAACAGAAAGTCATGGAATACTTAAAAGAATCATCTCAAGAATTAACATGTTCGATCGATCGAAGCGCTCTCGATCGATCGGACAGCATCATCCTTCAATCGATCGAACTATCTTCGATCGCTTGACTATCTCTGGTTCGATCGATCGAAATACCTTCGATCGATCGAACCCAAGGTTTCTAAAGATTGCATGGCAGAGGCTGGGATTCAATGTTTCATCACATATTCCCAACGTCTAAACTACGAAAACATAATAAAACTAATGCAGGAAAAGAAAACTAAAGTAATCAAAGCATCTAAACTAATAAACAATCAAATAGAGGGAAAGGAGAAGAAAAACCTGTAAATAATCTGAAAATAACTTGTAATAAACATGAAAGCAACTTTAATCTTCAATAATCTTCAGTAAATCAATGAAAACAAGGAGAAAGAACATGAATCTAACCTAAACTACTCCTAATCTAACCCTAAAACTACCCTAAACTGCTGTTTTCTGCGTTCTGGAGCGTCCCTCCTCCGTCTGGCGTCAAAACGACGTATATATAGGGTTCCCACAGAGTTTACGCAACTTTTGGGCGAATAAAAGGTTCGATCGATCGAGCTCAGTTCGATCGATCGAAGGTTCGATCGATTGAACCCTTCTTCAATCGCTTGAACTCTTCTGATTTTGACAGCACTGCACACCGATAGGAGAATGGCCATAACTTTTTACTCGGACCTCGGATTGACCTCCCGTTTGCGGCCACGCGACCGTAACTCAAAGATCTACATTTCATGTCTCTGGGAAAATCTTCCAAATCTGAAGTCATCATTGTCAAAATTGCCATTTTCTCAGCTGCTTCTGTTGTTCTCTTCACCAGAATCACTTTCTTTAGCTCCACTTCATTGATTTACATCCTAATACCTATAAAACAATGCAAAAACATATAGTTTAGCATTAACACAATAAAAAGAACATTGTTATTAGAATGCACCTAAATGTAGGGATGTTTAGATAAAAGTATGCATAAAAGACCATATAATACGCTATGAACATGCACTTTTCACCTCGAATCATAGAGTTCGGCTTACACACGGAAGATCAGGCCATCAGATATTATAGAATGTAAGATTTTGGTTTACAGTCTTAGATGGGATTGGACACACCATCGGTAGGACTGCAGCATGGTGTTGTAGTAGGTTTGTCTTGACTACGGGAAACGGTATAGTTTCAACTCACTATGCTGGTACACTTTGTGTATTAAACGGGATTGACGTGGGGTAATTATCTTTATACTGACTTATAAGATAATTAATACCTCATGGCTATTATGAGTGCTTATGCTCTAAATCCTAAGTTAATTTGTAGACACGTACATTTGATATTTACACTTTGATCCATAAAAGGGTGAGATCCTTAAATGGGTCAATATCTCATTGGATTGGGTGGCAATATTAATTGTGTGGTGTTTATTAATTAATGATGGAATCCATGTCTCAATTTTGGGATTGATGATATCCCCTTGAGAAAGCTTATAAGATTTGATTATGTCAAACCCTGCAGGTGGATTTTATATCCGACATATCAGATAAGTTAAGTAGAGGATCTCAAGGAATTTTAAAAAATTAATTAAATATGATTGTCAGTAATTATATTTAATTAATGGATATCTGTAATCTTAACATGGGGAGATAATAAGCATTTAATAACATGGAGCTCGAAATATATTTTGAGATAAGGGTAGGAGTGCAATTATAATTCTTTAGTGGTATGAATTATAATTTATGGAAATAGGAATCTGATTCAGTTCGAATTAGGGTTTCCTAATTCCATAAGGAAGCCTATTCCTTATTGACTTCTTATGGTCCCTATCGTAGCCTATATATATGCTGCCTTGGCTCTTCTCTCAGGTTGCATGATTTCATATTCTAAGCTTCCCTTGACCTCCTAGCTTTCTTCTAGAAGGGTTTCCACCAAACCCTAATCTCTGTGAGTATTCAAGAGACATAGGAGTGTAGATCGCTAGCGTCAGACAACGCTCACTAAAAGAGCTTCGGACTGCTCGATACTGATCGAAAGTTGCTGAATTTTTTACACAACGTTCCTGACGTCGAGACGGAGCTGCTGTTAAAAATTCAAGTAAATCGGAGATCGTTTGATCCTCCTGACGAACACATCTTTGTCGGATCAATGTGATCAGGATTGAATCGTCATAGCAATCAAAGAGAGTGTTATAACTGGGAATAGAAAATAGAAAGTAAAGAGGGAAGAGTAGAAAACTAAAAGGATTTCGAAAGAGCCCACACTCAGTTCGATATTCTGGCAGCAAAGGAATACGGTAGAAGATCGTGAGCTGTTATCGAGCCCGTGTTCTCGATTCGTCTACTACAACAATCCAATTTTACAGTTCAAGGTAACCCTAGTTCCGCCCTTGTAGGGTTATTATAGATTTCATGAAATTTTTTTGCAGTACCAACTTATACGCACTGTCAACGGATTCTGGGAAAGCAGTTTCCTAACAGTGGTATCAGAGCAACGTTGATTCTGCGTATAGGTTGGAGGCAACCATGTTGTCCAATAAAACAGATCTTATGCGTGTTTTGATGGATGGATAGAACGTAGAGCTGTGCTAACCCTTGTTTTGCAGCGTTCTTATTCCACTATTATGGTCACTGATTTTGTGTGATTGGATCCCACGATGGTTTTATCCGTGGTTAATTTTGCTGTTTTAATATAGCATGTGAACTCCTTTATGGAGGCATAGGATTTATGTGTATTGGATCCCACGCTTGATTGATGTGTGGTTAATTTACTGCAAAGAAATAGCATGTGAACTCCTTTATGGAGGCATAGGGTTTGTGTAATATATCTCAAGTAAATCCGTGAAGATAGTTTACAAGCAGTTTCAGAAAGCAATCTAGAGGCAATTTCTGGAGGCTATTTCAGAAAACAGTTCTGGAAGGCAGTTGCGTAGTTGCGACATAGAGTTGATCGGGTTCAATGAAGATTTCTTCACAAGAGTTGCTGTTTGACCATAATAGTGGGATTCCTATTTTATTGCGGTTTCCTTACTTATGTGTGATTGAATGATTATTATTGTTTCATGTTTAATGAATAGGACAACATGGATAATTGTTCCTAGACCTATTTTAGATGTCTAACTGCATGTTTAATTTATATTAATTTAAATTGATGGACAACTACATGTGTATTTAGAAATAAAACTAATTCCATAATTTGAAAACATAAGTACTTATTTTCTAAAATCATGAGAATAGAATGATTTTATTATCTACACATGTGGGTTTCACAAGTAAGGATGAATTAATCCTTGTCATTCCATCATTTTTTATTAATTAAATTAAAAGTTTTTCTAAAAAATTATAACCCTCAATTTTTTTTAAATTCTAAGTGGGAGAGGGAATTTATCAAGTATAAATCCCATGGTCCCCATCACTGGTTTGTAGATGATATGATTAATTTTGTGTGATGGCTCTAGTGTCATCCTCCCCATCGGACGTAGTTGATCGTGGAATCATCAGTACAAACTTCTTTAAAAGAATGTTTTGGGTGATTGTTGGTGTGGGTCACCTCTCCATCAGAGGTGTTCCTCACAGAACTCTTGACCTAGAATTAAGTGATGGTATACACTTAGCTATAAATAATAATATCCTCTCCATCTGAGTCACTGTTATTATTTATAGGACCAAAGTAAGTCAGTAGTTTAATTTTATTAGGCAAAGTACATTGCCTGGATAGTAAAATTAAAAGGCAATTGTCTATCTGAACAAATGATGGATAGTATATGGCTTCCCATCGAGTCATACTATTCGCGGTGTATCAGGTTGCTGGCGGATTCCTTTCAAATATGGTAGAGGGAACCAATATTTTCAAATCGAATCCATAGTAATTTTTGCCCAAACGTAATTATTTATGTTGTGTGATTCTCAGGCTTTTAAATGGGTACTTTCAATCCACTTGCTGTTATACTTAAAGAAAACAAACTTACTGGACCAAACTATATAGACTGGAAAAGGAATTTGGATATTGTGTTAACTGCTGAAGAGTACAAGTTTGTGCTTACTCAAGTATGTCCTGAGCAACCTGGTGAGGGGGCAACCGCTGAGGAAACCCAGGCTCACAAGAAATGGGTCAAGGCTGATGAGATGGCGCGGTGTTACATTTTGGCATCCATGTCAAATGTTCTGCAACATCAACATCAGTCAATGACCAGTGCCTATGACATGATGGAGAGCCTCCGAGAGATGTTCGGGGATCAAAGTCGTGCTGCTAGGCAGGTTGCTATGAAAGACTTGATGAACACAACCATGGCTGAGGGGACGCCTGTAAGGGATCATGTTCTTAAGATGATATCTCTTCTTAATGAACTAGAGATCCTTGGAGCTGAAATTGACGGGGAAACCCAGGTCGATATCGTACTCCAGTCACTGCCAGAGTCTTTTAAGCAATTCCGCCTCAATTACAACATGAATAAATTTAAATATATCTTGGCGGAGCTGCTTAAAGAACTTCAGGCAGCTGAGGGTCTCAACAGAAAGTCAGGGAGTGCTCTTGTGTTTGAGAAAGGTTCTACTTCAAAGCCAAAAGGCAAGAAGAAAATGAAAAAGGCTCAAAAGAAGGCCGCGGGTCCTCCGCCAATCCAAAGGCCACGAGGACAACCGGGAAAGCCTAAAGGCAAATGTTTTGTTTGCAAGCAGCCAGGACACTGGAAGAAGCAATGTCCAGTTTATCTCGCCAAACAGAACAATCAAGGTAGATCTCATTTACTAGTTGTTGAATCGTGTTTAGCGGTCCGATCTACCGGTACCTGGTGTGTAGATACGGGAGCCACTGATCATGTATGCAATTCTTTGCAGGGGTTCCAGGGAACCAGGCAGCTCAGTGATGGAGAGATTTATCTATATATGGGAAATGCTACGAGAGTAGCAGCAGTTGCAGTAGGAGATCTACATCTTAGTTTTGGTAGAGATAGAATTTTAATATTAAGAAATTGCTTTTATGTACCTTCTATTAGAAGGAATTTAGTTTCAGTTTCTAGTTTAGTAAAGAATGGATATTCAGTTCATTTTAATAAAGTAGTAGTTATTAAAGAAAATAAATGTTTTATTTGTTCTGGTCAATTGGTGGATGATCTTTATATTATAAATCCTATCTCTCCTATGCTGCAACTTAATGAATTGAATAACACAAATAGTTTGCCGTTTAAGAGAAAAGAACCTTCGAGGATGAACCAAACGCATCTTTGGCACTTACGCCTTGGTCATATTAATTTGAAAAGGATTCAAAGACTGGTTCAAAATGGGCCATTAGGCTCATTGGAAGTGGAGGCACTTCCAGTTTGTGAATCCTGCTTGGAAGGTAAAATGACCAAGAGGCCGTTCTCAGCCAAGGGCTATAGAGCTAAAGAGCCGTTGGAATTGGTTCACTCTGATTTGTGTGGTCCTATGACTGTCCAAGCAAGAGGGGGATTTGAGTGCTTTGTCACTTTCATCGATGATTACTCAAGATATGGGTACATTTACTTGATGCGGCGTAAGTCTGAATGCTTTGATAAATTCAAAGACTTCAAGGCTGAAACGGAGAAACGTCTAAATAAATGTATCAAGACACTACGATCTGATCGTGGTGGAGAGTACCTCTTGGGAGAGTTTAGGGAATACTTATTGGAGCAAGGGATTACATCCCAATTGTCTGCACCCCGTATGCCTCAGCAGAACGGTGTGGCAGAAAGAAGGAACAGGACTCTTATGGACATGGTAAGATCTATGATGAGTTATTCGGATTTACCAATTTCCTTTTGGGGACACGCATTAGAGACAGCCGCATACATTCTAAACTTGGTACCATCTAAGTCAGTATCTACTACTCCCACAGAATTGTGGACTGGGCGAAAGCCTAGTCTGCGGCATGTTTGGATTTGGGGTAGTCCAGCACATGTGCTGAAAGGGAACGCAGAAAAGTTGGAATCAAGAACAGAAGTATGTTTCTTTGTTGGGTATCCAAGAAGACCTAAAGGTGGTCTGTTTTATAGTCCTAAGGATCAGAAGGTTATTGTTAGCACCAATGCCACATTCTTAGAAGAGGACTATGTTATGGACCACAAGCCCAGAAGCCGTATTGTTTTAGAGGAAATGAGAGGAAAGACACCGACATATACTTCTTCGATACCAACGGTACGAGAAGAAACACCACAAGGAAGAGTTATCGATATTCCATTACCACGTCGTAGTGGGAGGATCATCGAAACTCGTGTAGATCCCGAACCAACCATTAACACGCAGGTTCCTAAACCAGTACAACGTGTAGATAATGGTGTATTAGGTTCAGAATCTTCACAACAAAATATCAGTGATACACAGACACGGGTTGTGCCTCGTCGTAGTGGGAGGGTTATTATTCAACCTGACCGGTACATGTTCTTGGGAGAGTCATATGACCGGGTCCCTGACGAACAAGGTACCGACCCCTGTAACTACAATGAAGCACTCCAAGATAAAGATGCAGATCTTTGGCAAAAGGCTATGAAGTCTGAAATGGAGTCCATGTACTCCAATCAAGTCTGGGATCTTGTAGAACCACCTAATGAAATAAAACCCATTGGATGTAAGTGGATCTATAAGAAGAAGAAAGGAGCAGACGGTAAGGTGGAAACCTTTAAAGCAAGGCTTGTTACGAAAGGGTTCACTCAAAAAGAAGGAATCGATTATGAGGAAACTTTTTCGCCGGTGGCAATGCTGAAGTCTATCCGGATTCTCATATCCATTGCTGCACATTTCGATTATGAAATTTGGCAAATGGATGTCAAGACAGCATTTTTAAATGGAAATCTTGACGAGTGCATCTATATGATGCAACCAGACGGGTTCATTGCGAAGGGCCAAGAACACATGTTGTGCAAGCTTAAGAAGTCCATTTATGGACTTAAGCAGGCATCTAGGTCTTGGAATATCCGTTTTGATCAAGCAATCAAGTCTTTTGGTTTTGATCAATGTGCGGATGAATCTTGTGTGTACAAGAAACATGATGGAAGAGTGGTGGTGTTCTTAGTACTATATGTGGATGATATCTTGCTAATCGGAAACGATGTGGGGGTATTATCTTCTGTAAGGGTATGGTTATCCAATCAATTCGATATGAAGGACTTGGGAGAAGCCGGTCACATCCTAGGGATCAAGCTTTTGCGAGATCGCAAGAATAGGATGTTGGGCTTGTCACAAGGCACTTATATTGACAATATTCTTGCAAGGTTTAGCATGCAAGATTCCAAGAAGGGATTCCTTCCCTTCAGACATGGAATTACTCTATCTAAGGATCAGTGTCCTAAGACACCTGATGAGATAGAGAAGATGAAGGCAGTTCCTTATGCCTCGGCAGTAGGAAGCCTAATGTATGCTATGCTATGTACTAGACCTGACATCTGCTTTGCTGTTGGCATGGTTAGTAGATATCAGTCTAATCCAGGGCAAGAACATTGGACTGCGGTGAAAAATATTCTCAAGTACCTGAAAAGGACTCGAGACTATATGTTAGTTTACCAAGCAGATAGTCTTGTACCCATTGGGTACACAGATTCTGATTTCATGTCAGATAGGGATTCCAGAAAGTCTACCTCAGGATATGTGTTTACCCTAGGAGGTGGAGCCATTACTTGGAGGAGTATCAAGCAGTCATGTATTGCTGATTCTACCATGGAAGCCGAGTATGTGGCTGCTTCGGAAGCAGCTAAAGAGGCCGTTTGGCTCAGAAACTTCCTTATGGATCTAAGAGTGGTACCTGCGGTACAATCGGCTATTACCCTTTATTGCGATAATAGCAGAGCGGTTGCTAACTCAAAGGAACCAAGGGCCCATAAAAAGGGAAAACACATTGAGCGTAAGTATCACCTGATACGAGAGATCGTGCAAAGAGGTGATGTTGAAGTGACCAAGATAGCATCAGCAAATAACCTGGCAGATCCTTTCACCAAGAGCTTACCGGCCAAGACTTTTGACAGTCATGTAGAAGGGATAGGAGTGAGGTGTGTCGCATCATGGCTTTGAGTCTAAGTGGGAGATTGTTAGGGATATATACTAAAAGTCATGCTTTATGTAGTTGATTTATTATTCATTTAATAAAATCAGTTGATCCATTTTTATGAGAATCTGTGTGGGCAATGTTTGTATTATATTATTTATTTAATATTATGCATGTGTGTCTCTCATTCTATATAGTAGGTAGTTTGGTGTGTAGAGTTCGTCTTACACACGGAAGATCAGGCCATCAGATATTATAGAATGTAAGATTTTGGTTTACAGTCTTAGATGGGATTGGACACACCATCGGTAGGACTGCAGCATGGTGTTGTAGTAGGTTTGTCTTGACTACGGGAAACGGTATAGTTTCAACTCACTATGCTGATACACTTTGTGTATTAAACGGGACTGACTTGGGGTAATTATCTTTATACTGACTTATAAGATAATTAATACCTCATGACTATTATGAGTGCTTATGCTCTAAATCCTAAGTTAATTTGTAGACACGTACATTTGATATTTACACTTTGATCCATAAAAGGGTGAGATCCTTAAATGGGTCAATATCTCATTGGATTGGGTGGCAATATTAATTGTGTGGTGTTTATTAATTAATGATGGAATCCATGTCTCAATTTTGGGATTGATGATATCCCCTTGAGAAAGCTTATAAGATTTGATTATGTCAAACCCTGCAGGTGGATTTTGTATCCGACATATCAGATGAGTTAAGTAGAGGATTTCAAGGAATTTTAAGAAATTAATTAAATATGATTGTCAGTAATTATATTTAATTAATGGATATCTGTAATCTTAACATGGGGAGATAATAAGCATTTAATAACATGGAGCTCGAAATATATTTTGAGATAAGGGTAGGAGTGCAATTATAATTCTTTAGTGGTATGAATTATAATTTATGGAAATAGGAATCTGATTCAGTTCGAATTAGGGTTTCCTAATTCCATAAGGAAGCCTATTCCTTATTGACTTCTTATGGTCCCTATCGTAGCCTATATATATGCTGCCTTGGCTCTTCTCCCAGGTTACATGATTTCATATTCTAAGCTTCCCTTGACCTCCTAGCTTTCTTCTAGAAGGGTTTCCACCAAACCCTAGTCTCTGTGAGTATTCAAGAGACATAGGAGTGTAGATCGCTAGCGTCGGACAACGCTCACTAAAAGAGCTTCGGACTGCTCGATACTGATCGAAAGTTGCTGAATTTTTTACACAACGTTCCTGACGTCGAGACGGAGCTGCTGTTAAAAATTCAAGTAAATCGGAGATCGTTTGATCCTCCTGACGAACACATCTTTGTCGGATCAATGTGATCAGGATTGAATCGTCATAGCAATCAAAGAGAGTGTTATAACTGGGAATAGAAAATAGAACGTAAAGAGGGAAGAGTAGAAAACTAAAAGGATTTCGAAAGAGCCCACACTCAGTTCGATATTCTGGCAGCAAAGGAATACGGTAGAAGATCGTGAGCTGTTATTGAGCCCGTATTCTCGATTCGTCTACTACAGCAATCCAATTTTACAGTTCAAGGTAACCCTAGTTCCGCCCTTGTAGGGTTATTATAGATTTCATGAAAAAAATTTTGCAGTACAACTTATACGCACTGTCAACGGATTCTGGGAAAACAGTTTCCTAACAGAAATAAAAATTAAACTCAAGAAATTTAAATTATGAAAGTGAAGAATTTGAATAAATGCCTGAAGAAATTGCTAGAAGGAATTTGAAAAAATTGAAAGATACACTTCTTAGTAGTATGAAAAGTTTAACCTGAACCCTTTCTCATTACAAAAGTAAATTTTATTTGTGGATGTAATAAACTGTAATTATGGGTGATAAGAGAGGTCTGTGTAATTTTTTAAAATTTGAGGGATATCTGTGTAATTAGACCATAGTTCAGGGGAAGTTTGTGCACTTTTATGTAGGGGCATTTTGGTACTTTTATTTAATCCGTCATAGACGTTACTCAACCGTTAGCGAGAAGGGAGGTCCATGTAATTAGGTCAAATTTCAGGGGAGGTGAGTGTAATTAACCTATAAATTTATGGGATATTAGTTCATAGACCCCTTAAAATTATGTGTTTTAGTAAAAAAAAACCCACGTGTTTTGCATTTTTATAAAAAGCCCCTCGTTACTTTTCATATTTGATGAAAAGCCCCTCCGCTCACAGATTATGTTATATTATCTGTGAACTTTAAATCATCATAACTCACTCGTTTTTTTGGTCTTTTGGGGTTTTTTTTTTTTTGATATCATGTATTTTTTTCGAGATCTACGCATTAGACTTGAAAGTTGTACAAAAAAAAGTAATTTGGAACTTCATTTTTCATTTTTATCTTTCAGATATATAATATTATCTGTTTACATGAACAGATAACATAATTTGTCAACTTTAAACTACCATAACTTTATCAATTCTTGGACTTTTTGGGTGATTTTTTTTTTTGAATTCATGTATTTATTTGAGATCTATGCATTGGACTTGAAAGTTGTACAAAAAAAAATCAATTTGGAATTTCGTTTTTCATTTTTATCTTTCAGACATAAACAGATAATATTATCTGTTTACACTAACAGATAATATTATTTGTCAACTTTAAACCACCATAACTTTATCAATTCTTGGGCTTTTTGGATATTTTTTTTTTTTTTTGATTTCATGTATTTCTTTGAGATCTACGCAATAGGCGTGGAAATTTTAAGAAAAAAAGTCAAGTTGCAGCCTAATTTTGAGGTTTTATCTATCTTACAGATAATATTATCTGTTATCTGTGTGTCTAACAGATAATATTATTCGTCAACTTTAAACTACCATAACTTTATCAATTCTTGAATTTTTTGGGTGATTTTTTTTTTTTTTTTTTTATTTCGTGTATTTTTTTAAGATCTATGCATCTATGGTGCCAATTGTACGAAAGAAATATATTTTTATTATATGTATGCGAAAAAAATGTAATTTTTCATATATGTTTGATGTTTAGTTTTTTTTTTTTTTGTCCCAGTATTTTCATGATCAACATTGAACTTGACTGATAGATATTGTTTTGCTGATTTTAAAACATCAAATTTTACGAAAAACGGACTTGTATAACAAAAGTTTTAGCAATTTGAGTGTAAAAAGGGCCTAATGCAATAAAGAAAAGTAGCATGAATTTTAGTTTTGAAGAGTTTTATTTGAGGGGCTATGGCCGAAGGTCCCTAAATTTATAATCATGTAGGGTTGCAACTCAGAAAGAGTCCAACTCAATTCAGAGCAGGCGTGGACAACTCTTTAAAAATTTCGAGATGGGCGGGCCATGGGCCCAACTTGATTTTATGATGGCTCAAAACAAATGCGTAAAGCAACACTCTTCACTGATTCCAATATCTGAGCCCATAGGCTATACAGTACACTGTAAAACTGTCATTGGGTCGGGCTCAGGCTGAGATTTGGGCCGAGAGTGAACCCATTATTTAATTATTTACTCTTTTTCATCGTAATTTAAAAGTCATTTAGGAAATCCCAATAAAGAGTCCTTTTTGAATCAGAATGCTTTTAACCAAGTTAACTTTCACGTGTATGCTTTATTATACAAATTAAAATTTATTGCTTTCATTTGATGTGAAAATGAAATTATAAATATAAAAAATGCAATAATAAAAAGTTGAAATTTTGAACATAGTACATATAGCTTTTTTAAATAGTTGAAATTTCAAAATTTGGAATGGAGAGAGAATATCTCAGGCTAGGCGTAGCCTACACCCAATTGCTTCCCTAATATCAGGGGTGGATGGAAGAAAGGGTAAGGGGCTCAAGCCCTCCAGATTTTTAAAAATTATTATATTACTCTATAAGTTAAAATATTTTATATTTAAGCCCCCCTGAAATTCTATTCAAACCTCCTTTAGTTATGAAAATTACCTACTAAGTCTCCCCCGACATTATAAAATTATCATACTAAGCCCCCTCTCTTTTAAGTTTTTCTATTAATTATAAAATTTGTATAAAAAGGTCTAAAATATACACAAAAAATGTATAAATATGTCTAAAAGATGCATAAAAAAGTCCAAAATATGTATAAATAGGTCCAAAAAAAAAAAATCAGGAGCGCTGCCCCCGAACCCCCGTATATCAAGCCCACTCTAGACTGATTTTCTAGATCCACCTCTGCCTAATATAGTGAAGAAATAAATTCAATATAAAGACTATAATACGATACTCTCTCTATTCAAGTAAGGGGATCCTTTTTTAAATTCAACTATTTTAAAAAGCTATATTTACTATTGTGAACATTTTTCACTTTTCATTGTCACTCTTCTTTAGTTTCACAATTCTAGTGTCATATTAAAATGTAAAGTGAGAGACTTTCATAGAGAGTAAATTTGAAAAGTCTCCAATTAAAATACATTATTTTTATAATAAAAAAATATCAATTAAAATACATTGACTATTTCATAAAGGACTCCTAAATTTGGACATCCGAAAATATAATAAAGGACTCTTAAATTATGAGGAAAGAAGCACAGTCTATAAACAATAGAATTAAATAAAAAGGAAATTAACATCTCAAACTAGTCCCTTTTATCTTGAGAGCATTTTTGCTCACTCAGATCTCCATCGGTTGACATGTGTTTCACTTCATTCTCATTTTGTTCATATATTATCAATATAATTACGAGAATGAGACATATTAAGTGAGCAATAGATGAGTAAAATAAGTAAGCAAAAATGCTCTATTTTGTGGGTGCTTCCTATCTGATCACTTTTCAATGTTTAATGAGTTCTGTACATTCTAATGGCTAGAAGAAGTTAATAACAATTTATAAGAGACATAATATGCATGAATCTAAGACTTTCATGGTACGTTTTCACGTGCTGTCATACAGCTCTCTCTATTTAACGCCAAGAGTAAATAAACCCAACTACTACTACAATACAAAGGTGGCAACTATCCGGTATGGGATGAACATGCCACTTACACAGGGCCGGCCCTGAGATGACCAAAATTGGCCGAGGCCTCAAGCGAATTTTCAAAAGGGCAGAAAAAATGAGGCCCCTATACTAAGTTTCATTGAAATTATAAAAAAAATAGGCCTAAAAATGATAAGTTTCATAGAAATTAGAAAGAAAATAGGCCTAAAAATGATAACTTTCATAGAAATTTCATAAAAATTAGAAGAAAATAAGCCTAAAAATAATAAATTAGGAAGAAATTAGGAAAAAAATAGACCTAAAAATGAGGCCTAAAGTCGAGGCCCCATGCGATTGCTTTGGGAAATTGGCCAGGGCCGGCCCTGCACTTACACAATGTTAATATATATATATAGTTTGAATCAATAATTACATATCATGTGTTTAAAATGTCACACTCAAAGTTTTATTATACTCCCTCCGTCCCATAATAAGTGTCCACATTTCCTTTTTTGGATGTCCCACAATAAGTGTCCACTTTCTTAAATTGGCATATAACTTTTACTTACTTTCCAAAACTACCCTTATAATAAAGACAAAGAAGCATTTATTTGTGGTCCCAAAACAAGCAAAAAGTCAAACACCTATCACATCTAAGGGTAAAATTGGAAAGTGACTCTTTAATGAAGCAAATAAATTAATATAATACAAATTTCTTAAACATTGTGCAAAAAGGAAGTGGACACTTATTATGGGACGGAGGGAGTACTCTTTTTCTTTTTTCTTTTTTTTTTTGGTAAAAAGGAGTGTCCGCACTAGTTTGCGGTACCTCGATTAATTTCTCGAGGTTCTGGAGTCGTCGGGTAAATTTTTCAGTGGTCGCACTTTCTCATGGCTCGAATACTAAACCTCTTAGCTAGTGCACCAAAAAAGCTTATCACTTGAACACAAGAGATGAGATTAAATTTTAGGGAATTACTATATATACCCGTGTATTTGCTATGTATACCCAAATTTCTTTATTCTAATTATTTTTCTTCTAAAAATTTTCACTTTTGTAAAATTGAGCGGTGTATATAGCAAAATTAACGATATACATAGCAATTTCCAAATTTTATTGTACTTATTATATTTACTTTTCAATTTGTACAACAGTGACATTTTATTTTTTGTGTATGACGTTTGGTTTTTGATCTGGACCACCGATAATATATCTCTGAACCAACATTTTAGCCCTTTAATTTGTGTCAGGTCCTTTTTATCCTTTTTTACTGTATGATTGGCTCACATAGCTAAGTGTCGTATATGTGTCACATATACAGTTGTATACATGAGCCTACTTACAATCCTTCAAGATAGTATTAAATTTGAGTAATATTTGAGACATAATTTTGGGACACAATTACTACTTTGTGTCTATTTCACTCCTGACGGGCTCCACAGTGCTAGTAGATCCCACAGTACCCACTAAGACCACTAGGAGAGAGATAGACACAAAATAAAAATTGTGTCCCAAAATTATACATTTTGATTGTATCCCAAAATTGTATCTTTTGGTTGTGTCCCAAGTATTACTCATTAAAATTACCAAAACCTTTTCCATCTCTCGAATATCCATACCATTATCATGAAAACCTTGCAGGTTTCCAGCTACAAATGCATGATCACATGCATAGCGATCTACTTCTCCTAGAGGAGAAGTTATTCCGTGAGACCGTCCCACAGCCTACACCATGTCATCATGCTCACTTGGGTTATATGTCCCAATCACACAAGTAAAATCGTATAACCTATAATGACAAGTAGTGGAGAGATGACATATTACTGGAGCATCACACTACCTCAGTATAATGATGTGTCATTGAATAATTTTGAGGAGAAGTTATTCCGTGAGACCGCCCCACGACCTACACCATGTCATCACGCTCACTCGGGTTATATGTCCCAATCACACAAGTAAAATCGTGTAACCTATAATAACAAGTAGTGAAGAGATGACATATTACTGAAGTATCACACCACCGATCAATATAATGATGTGTCACTGAATAATTGTTTTCCCTCTTCTAGAGACTAACCACCAAAGGTGGATCTAAGAGCAACTCCAATGGGATTAGGCAAATGAGCTAGGCAAAATATCAATTTGGCTAGTTGAATAGGAAAATGCCTAGCCAATATATAGAAGTCACTCCAACCACAATAGCCAAATGACTAGCCATTTATTTGTTTTGCCATTTTTTCATTCAATCAATGACTTGGCCCACATCCCAAATCCAATCAAATTAAAGCACATAGGCCAACCACCATGATCATTGGCGCCATTTTTTTTAGCTCATCTCCATCATCCTAGGCATTTTGGCTCTCCAATTGGGAAAGAGCCATTTTGGGTCATGTGATGGCTCTTTGCATTGGAGACCAAATTTGAGGTTTTAGCTAGGCATTTTGGTAGTTGAAGGTTTTGGCTAGGGTGATGGCTCCTCCCTTGGAGATGACCTAAGTGAGGACAAAATTCTCCCAAAAAAAATTTGAAAATTCTGAACATACCCTAGAATTTTTTTTTTTAAATATACTCTTAATCCCCCTAAAATTGTAAAAATTCCTATATTTTATGAGTTTTATGTTAATTTTTGTAGCACTGACTTATATATATTGGAAAAAAAATGTAATACCAAGCCCACTCGGCTTTGCAAAATATGTATTGATTTGTATTGCAGTAAATATATTGTAACAATAATTGTAATATATTCCATTCTATATCATGAGCCAATTCAAAATTTTCATATAATTAAGGAGCAACTGAATGAATATTGACACCATGGAATCCAACCTATTTTAAGTATTGGATCCAACAAATTTTCTTTTTTCCCTTATTAACATAACCTTACCCAAGTTGATTTCGTACAATTTCAAAATTTACAGAAAATTATATATAAATAGACTAAAAAAAAAAAAAATACTCAAGGCGCTGCCCCTGAACTCATATGAATTGAGTACATCGAGTGCAATTTCCTACTTTCGCTTCTATCAAGCCCCCCTACATCATAATCATGTATCATGTCTGCTAACCACGTGTCAATCATCAAACGGTTGGAGATATTGTGATGAACCCACATAAACAGCAGTTTGACCATTAAAGCCATGTATCTATATATAGAGACACATACACACTCAATCACTTTGTGGTGTCACAATTAATAAGCACTAAAATTGCACCAATGACCATAATACCCACCAACCTAATTAAGACCAATAAACTTCAAAGTGAAAGTATTTGAGGTCTTGATCAGAAACGGTGAGTTTATGAAAAATGGTTTGTTTTTGCTTTTTGGTTGATCAGAAGAGGAAGATGAGGCGGAGCAAGCCGGCGGCCAGCACATGTTCCCGGTGCGGCCGTGGCGCCAGCGTGGCGGACATGAGAACCGCCACCAGATTTTGTTACATTCCTTTTTATTGGAAATCTTGGAAAGCTATTGTATGTACTTTTTGTGGAGCTTTTCTTAAATCTTATAGATGACTTATCTTGGCTACAATAAACACACTCTCTATCTATATCTATATCTACATATATACAATTACATTTCGATCTAGTTGTACTT
Source organism: Hydrangea macrophylla (assembly GCA_033977485.1). Classification (NCBI taxonomy): domain Eukaryota; kingdom Viridiplantae; phylum Streptophyta; class Magnoliopsida; order Cornales; family Hydrangeaceae; genus Hydrangea; species Hydrangea macrophylla. Next base: position 13,342,481 of record CM066994.1, on the reverse strand, counting down.
GTACATAATGTAGAAGGAGTGGCAGTCTCAGCATAAGTGCGAGTAGGAGATGGTAAAAAATGGAGAAAATGAGAGAGGTGAGGTTGGGTTAGTTTTGTATATGTGATTACTTTCGTTTAACCTTGTGAACATATTTTGTACAAAAAAAAATATTATATGGTCTATCTGTAAATATTGGTGTTGGAAAAAAGAGTAAATCTTTAGTCACAAACACAATTCACAAATATTATAATGTTTGGTCTATCCCTCTCTTTGTGGAGTCCGCTGACACTATGCATGGGAGTACGTAGAAGAGAGAGATAGACACATTGTAGTATTTATAGATTGTGTATGTGAATTGTATTTACGTACTCTGGAAAATAAGTGAAAACCTTCCTTACCTTTCTATTGGTCTTGGGCTAGTACAACTTCAAGGATGATGGGTTTTACTAGCCAGATAGATCAGGAGTTCATTTCTAATAGAGTGTTTCTCAAAGTTCAAATGTCAAGCAATGTCCCTGAGCTTTTTTTTTTATTATTATTATTATTTTATTTATTTATTATTTGGGATTGGGAAATATTAAAGGTTGATTTGACTTCTAATTAAGGATGTGTTTGGATAGTGGTAATCAAGGGTTTGGAATGGTCAATTATGTCATTCCTTTTTAAATCTACTTCGGTGTTTGGAACACCCTTTTTTAATTAGGGGATTTGTAGCTCAGTAGATGTTCTAGTCATATATAGAGTAAGAAAATGTAATGATATAGGTTATTGGGTATCTCAATCCCATGATCTATACTGTTGTTTACATTCTCATCAGATTGGGTATTGTTGAAAAAGACAAAATGGAATGTATGTTAATTATTACTCATTCTTGCATTATTAGCCAAATGCTTAAGGTTTAATGGGCCTATTTGATGAGTAATATTAGGTACACTTAAATGGAATACCTAAATCATCCACCTACTGATGTGTCGGACAAATTTAAAATTAATTCATAAGATCAAGGCGATTGTGGCATGAACTATGATAACTGTTACATATTATATGATCCTATAAATACATTCTTTAAAGTACACTCATCAAGACAATCTCTCGGTCTTAGACAATATATAACATACACACATAATTTCTTTCTAGCTAAACTTTAAACATCGGATGGACTTTTTAGCTCTTTAACCAAAATTTTTTTTGCAAGTTGCATCTCACTAGCTTGGCGTGAAATCTCGACGAGCACAAAGCCATCCATTTTTCACAACAATAATATTAGAGCACCCATTCTCATTCTTGAATACTAGCATCTAAAAGGAGCCTTACTATGTTAATAATAGTACTAGCTAGTAAAAAAAAATTTATAATGTTCCGAACTATATATATACAGTCATATTCTTGTGCGGATGTCTGAAACTTAATAAGCTGCACGCGGATTTTTGTTTCCAGTTATTGGATCTTGTGAAATTACTACGGTACCCTTATAAAAATTGGATCCAACGGCCTTAATAAGTTGTGGACGTTTGCACAAGAAGTGAAATATCTCTCTCTCTCTCTCTCTCTCTATATATATATATATAGATTATATATATAATGTTATTGCAATTTTGTTTATGCACCCACTTGTTGGGTCATCATGTACAGTATCTCAAAAGGATTGACTCCCAAAAGTTATGTCTAATTACTATCAATTTGCACTAACACCCACATCTTTCAATTTGGTATTCAGATTAATTACGAAATGTGTTTCAGTTTTAGTGTTAGCTCTTACATCGATCAGTCATCTAATCCTTAACAAACCAACCAGCAAAGCTCGCAACTTCCAACTACCACTCTATGTAATAATAGGGGAATGCTTTTCCTAAAAACATGATCCAATGGGTAAGATTTACATCTTAATTTGTAATTATGTACCTAATGTGAGACATTTTCAATCATTTATCTATGTCAAGTTAGAGAAATTATTCTGTGAGTTTGCCACGCCACATCATCATGCTGACATTGTGTGATGTCTTGATTTAGGGACGGATCTACAAACTTGAAGGGGGGGGGGGGGGGGGGGGGGGGGGGGGATGGGTCTTCGTAACTTATACTAATATCAGGCTTATTGGGAGGCTGTTTCTAAATTTTGGGGGGGCTTAAGTAGAATTAAATTTTTTTTATATGGCAATACTACAATTTTTAAAAACTTTTGGGGGGCTCAAGTCCCACCTTGCCCTTCAATGGGCACGTCCCTGGTCTTGATTGTATGGCGGCATATAGCATTTGAAAGAATGTGGACATTACATGTGTCCTATAATTTTCAAATAATCATGCCTCCTACTTCCAGGGGCACAACTTTCATACATATACATCTTCACCTTTTTAAAAGAGTCGTATGTTGCCATACAATTAAACTGTCACACCACGTCAGTATGATAACATGGTGTGATGGGCTTACTGAATAACATCTCGTCAATTAAAGGGTCCAAATTTGTTCACTTTTTAGATTTTGAGCATTTTAATTTTAAATACATAGAGGGGACTACCATCGAGCCATCGCCACTGCCATCACCATTGCCATTGCCGTTCCTGCCGTGGCAAACCCTTTTTTATGTGTGGTATCCACGGGTACGACCGTACGAACAATTCCTAGTAAAGAAACAAATCGGAATAACTATATCCATCACTTGCTTCTTTTTTCCTTAATTTTTTTTTTTAACTTACCTGGATCCGGACCGGATACACACATGACACACCCCACACGCACGCACACCCCCAGTTCCAACCCAACCCCAAAGCCCGACACTGGCCCACAGCAAAGCCCAACAAAGGCCACTCATTCTGACTGAAGAATAATTGGGGGGCAAGTAACTATAATTCTCTATGAGGATTTGAACCCTCTCCCTCCTCACTGAGAAGAGAGAGACTATAACAATTGGACTACAACCCGCTCGGCATCACTTACTACTTCAAAATTTAGAACAAAATTAAAAAAAAAAACTTTATAACAAGTTACTTCGTGTTATATATTTTGTTCATGATGACCCCCCTTAGAGGTTTTTTTTTTTTTTTTTTTTTTTTTTTTTTTTTTTTTTATGATAAGAAAAACTTAGAGACAAACACTTAGTTGAGTTGGGCGTGGGACATGTTTCCGAAGACCCACTACAAAATGGGGCGACATGAGGTGGGGGACAGGGACAGGAACAGAGGTTAGGCTACCTTCTAATGTAGCACTTTAATTTTGAGACTCTATTTCTACATTACTGTATGCAGCTTACCTCTCAGCTTTTTTATGACCCAAAAACTTGAGAATATACTTAGTTGGGTTGGACATGGTTCAGAGTAACACCCACCACAAAAAGTGGCGACATGAGGTGGGGAAGGGGGGACACAGGTGCTAAAGCTAGGCTCACCTTCCAAGGCAACAACTTCAATTTTGAGACACTAATTCTACATACCATATGCAGCATAAGAAAAACTTAAATACCATACTGCATTTGCTTTCTAATTACCTCTCACATTCTTTATTTTCAGAATAATTAATAGTAAGGAAAAAAGAAAAAAAACTAGTGGTAACAAAAACTGTTTCTTAACTAACTCGGATCTGCCTCCCTAAGGGGAGTTAGGAGTTCGAAACCCCCGAAAACAAAGTGAGTGGGTTGAATGACGAACCTCAAGTAGCTGGACGAATCGTATACAGAGTTTGGTGTGGGTTCGCCTACTTGCCTCTCTAACTTACTTGAAGCATGTGTAGTGGGATCGATACATGTACCCGGGTTTACCCTCTATCCCACTCCAATAAAACAGTGTCACGCTATCGGTAAGCCTGTTCGAAAATTGGGGATTTGTCCTCGTGAAAAATAATACTATATATGATGTTTAGCCTGGGATCAGTGGGATGGTATATATGGGTTCAGGAGCTTTCGAAGTGGTTGGAATTGGGCCCATCAAATAGGCCCATTTCCTCAAACGAATCTATGCCCACCGGGCCACACCCATGACCCAACACACCCAAACCTGCATTACCCAATTCATTCTCACTATTGTTTTTTGTTACTCTATTTGAAAATTAGATAAATTAGCTACACTGGAGGATCTAAGGGGCTTAGAGGTAGACTGGTAGGCATAGACTTTAAAAGGTGTTAAAAATTCCTAAATTTCCGAGTTTACTTTTGTAAATTCTTAAATTTCATACAGTTGGTCTATCATAAATTTTGATATTTTTATACATTGTCCACACCAACCTTCATTCATGACGCCACTAATTAGCTGTGCTATTCATTAATGCGCAAGTAACTAAAATTCTGTATAGCTAAAGGTCATTAAACAACAAAAATGAACAAATTCTATATTAATTCATGTATTCTTTGCAAACTACTTTTGGTTAGTCTTTTTTTTTTTTTTTTATTATATATATATATATATATATATTTACCTAGATCCGAATTGGTTACACATACACACGCACCCCAGCCCCAACCCAATCCCAAAGCCCCATACTGGCCCACAACAAAGCCCAACAAGGTACACTCATTTCGACTGAAGAATAACGGAGGGGCAAGCAACTAGAATTCCCTATGGGGATTCGAATCCTCTCTCTCTCCACTGAGAAGAGAGAGACTATACCAATTGGACTACAGCCCACTCGACTTTTGTTAGTCTTTTTAGTCACTTCGAACAAGCTGCTTTGCATTAAGGAATGAGGAAATAATATTCCTTTCACTCTACACTGCCATTTATTTCATGTACTTGTGGGTATTTAAAGCATATATATGTGATTTAATATTAGTGTAAGCTCTTGTATTAAGCTCTCTCCAAATTTCTTTAATATATCTATTTACAATACTAAGGCTTAGTTTGGCCCCCATGTGGCTTTTTAAAAGGAGCTTATGAAATTTATTACTAAGGGTGCGTTTGATAAAACTGAAAATTAAGTGCTGAAAATTAAGTACTAGATTTTAAGTACTGAAAATTTTAAGTGATTGAATTTGTAATACTGAAAACAGTGCTTCAACTACTGAAATAGAATACTTTCAGTGATTATTTTCAGTAGAAATTTTTCACTTAAAGTTTTCAGTGGTTTTTTGGCTGCTTTTTCAATTAAGTGGCATGTTATCAAACGCACTGAAAAAGAATAAGCGCTGAATCTTTTCATTTTCAGCACTTAATTGGGTTATCAAACATACCCTAAGTTGTTTGATAATTTTATACAAGTGACACACTACTCTTCAAAAAGACATCATGAAACGAAAAAGCAACCTTGAGCTATTAAAAGCTCCATTTTAGAGCTTTTAAAAGCTCCCCCAAAAAAGCCCTAAGTTCAATTTTTGCAAAGCTCATAACTTAGTTACCAAATGAATTAACATGAAATTGAGCTTTAAAAAAGGAGAAGCACCACTTGGGGGGCAAACTAAGCCTAAAAGTAGAAGGTGAGAGAGTGGTGGAATATAATACACCCTGGCATATTATCTCTATTTTTTTTAAAAAAATTATTTATTTTTAGCTGTAAGTTAACCGTACTCAAATCTGTCTCATATAATCCCCTCCCCTAGATGAGTAGACACCTCCAGTCCACACAATTTGCCTCCTCTCCCTATACGTTATGCCCTCTTCCTCTTCCTCTCCCTCTCTTACGTTATGACTCAAATTAAAACTCTATTCAATACCATATATATATAAATAGAGTTTGGAAAATCTCCTTCTATAATGGAGGCGACGGTTCTTAGTGATGACAATGGATAGGGATTCCCTTGCCGAGACGATGATGGCAATGTCTGGTACGTTTTTTTTGTTGATGGATGAAGCTCTTCTCATGGGTGTCCATCGCCTTAGCTGCCGCAGCTAGCCGCAGCCAACAGGCGGACTTTATCGTCGGGAGCGAACGATTAAAATTTTCAATTGAGATCCACTTAGACAAAAAAAAAAAAAACACACACACACACACACTATTTCTGCTGAGTAATAATAAGGGTACAACTTTTTTTTTTACAACTCATTTACATTCATCTGTATCTCTCTCTTAAGTGGCACTGGTGGCCATTGAAATATAGTACCACTTAGGAGAGAGATAGAAATGGCTGTAAATGAGTTGTAAGAATGATTTATACGCCTATCATCGTTGATTTCTACTCCCACTACACAAACAAATTTCCAAAAGTTGTGTGATTGTAGAAACCATTCTTTACCTGTACTTGTATAGATTTGCAAAATCAAAAGGTGTTTTGGTGTTCCTTTCTGTGTTGATACAAAATGCAATTAAACAAATAACCTCTTAAGATATATTGAATCTTTGGATGCTATTCGTCGTGAACCCGTTTGCATACCATTTGGACAGAGTGGTGTGGAAATATTACATCCTAAGAAAATTGATATTGTAACATGCACACTTTAAAACCACTTTCTTGGGACGTCAAATCTTCATTCCTATTTCTAAAAGTGATCGGCACATTCAAATTTCAACCAATCTAAACACTTAGGCCATGTTTGTTTCGCAGGATTAAGGGGATAGAGGGGGATTGGACTAATAGTCCATTTTAATTGAATAGTCCGGTGTTTAGTGCGGTCATTCAGCTAGGGACTATTTGTCCATTTTAATTTAATAGTCCATCGTATGGGAGACTAAATTATACATAGGGGAGGTGAATTTATTAGTCATAGGACTATTATTGTCATCATGGAAAAGTCTTCAATATACAAAAGTAGTTTGGTGGTACCTTTTTTTTTTTTTTTTTTTTTTTTTTTTTTTTTTTTATGGAGTAGTTTGGTGGTACCTAATTTAGTTGATTTGGGTAAGAATAATTTGTTCTGTCATCTGTGGTCAGAAACATGTGTTCTGTGTGTTTTTTTTTTTTTTTTTGATATAGAGAAGGGGACGAGGTTTAAACACCGAACTTATGTATTAGATGAGACTTATATATGCCAAGCTCTTTGTCACTTGAGCTGTACCAACCTATGATGTGATCTGTGTGGTTTTGAAAGAAACAAAAATTTATTTTATCATGCAACAAAAATTTATTACCCTAAACCACTAAATTATAGATACAACCAAAATACTATTGTATACCGAAGAATTATCTCATCATCATCCCTCGAAATCACTCTCTCTCTCTCTCTTTTTTTTTTTTTTGTTTGAGTAAAGTCTCTTTTTCCTTTTAATGTGTAAATTATCGTATCATTTCATTTTAACTTCAATGTTAAATTATTGAGTGTTATCATGACAATAATTTGTTACCTGTTTTAAAATTGATATTGGCTTCCATGCTACCCAGTACCCAGCTAGTGTATTACTACTAAAGTGACGCCAATTGACCTGTCTTCCAAGTCAACACATCAAACAAACCATAACCTTGCTAAAAACGCTAAATTGACTTTTGACAATTAATACTATTGAATTAATAATAAAGTTTCCTAGAAGAATATCAGAACGCACCGATCACCTTTATTCACGGGGTCAGAACGTGATTGACGGTGTGAGGTGTCTCTCCTTTAGGGATGGGCAAACAGTTCGGTTAATCAAACAAATCGAACCAATCAAATCGAATTATCAATTTTAGTTCGGTTATTTCAGGTAAAAATTTCAGTTCGGGTAAAAATCGAACCGAATTAAAAATTTCAGTTCGGTTATCAGTTGCCCACAGGCAAACCGTACCGAACCGAAAAACCGAAAATTTATTTTTTATTTTCATTTTCTATATTATTAATATACTTATACATAATTATATATAATAAAATATAAGTATTTTTACAATTAAAAACAAAGAAAAGTATGCTTTCTTTGTAATATGAAAGAGAAAGGAAAAAAAAAACATAAAAAAGTTGTGAAAAATGAAAAATAAATAAATAAAATAAAATTTGGGTTTTTTATATTTCGGTTAACCGAATAACCAAACTGAACCGAATTTGTAATTCAGTTAACCGAATCGAACCAACCGAAATAAATTTCAGTCAGTTAACAGTTGACAAAGTTTCAAACCGAACGGAACCTAAACCGAACCGAATAGTGCCAAACCGAACCGAACCGAACCGAACCTAAACCGAACCGAATAGTGCCAAATCGAACTGAACCAACCGAATGTCCACCCCTACTCTCCTTGGGGAAATTTTCTCACTCCTCAAGTCCACCATTTGGAAAAAAAAAAAACAAAACAAAACAAAAATTCATTGTGATAATTATTTTTTTAATCACATGGTGTAACAACTAACAGGTTAATAAAATCTCTTTTTTTAAAATACATTTGTTTCTCTTAAATTTAAAAAATAAAAATAAATAAATAAATAAACAAACATAAGCAACAGTTAGTTTCGTTGGTAAAAGGACTCATGCCACGCTCATATTAGAGTTCATACATCGCCTCGATCCTTTCTCTGTGTCCGGACAATTATGTCCTCGTACGATACCACTTTGACAAATGATAAAAATAAAAAATAAAAATAAAAATAATTTATTAAAATGCCAAAAAACATCCTTATACACCATCAATATACCCAAGTGTGACATGAGTAATATTTGTGTCTCATTTTTTTTTTTTTTTGTCAAAATGGAGGACTTTGACATAGTGTAGGGGTGCTATTTGGAACAGAAATTCCGATTCCGACCAGAAAAAAATCCAATTTTGGCAACTAAATATGCATTCCAAATTCCGAAAATTCCGAAAGAATTCGAATTCGAATAGGAATAGAAATTGTTCTTAGAATTCCGAAAATTACGAAAAAATTTCAAAAATCTTTCGAAATTATATTTTTCGAAACTTGTTTGAAAATATTCTGAAAATTCTGAAATATTTCGAAATGCCAACTTTGCTTAGGGTGTTCATCCCACATCGAAAAAACATAAAATATGGGATGTGATGTGCTTCTATAAAGGCCTACAAGCCTTAAGTGAAATCTCATTAAGTTTGAGCTTGAGCTTAAGCTTGGCTTAGTGGCATTGCTTGAGCTTACCTTGAGCTATAAGCTAGACTCTTAGTTGAAAATTTGTAAAAAAAAATTCGAAAATTTCTGATTTTTTTTTTAGTTTCCAATTATTTTTTGAAAATTTTGAACAATTTCAGATTTCGAAATTTCGGCATCAGAAAGCAAAATGTAAATTCCGAAGAAAAAAAAATCAGAATCGAAATCGAAAATGCTATTTTCATTCCGAAAATTCCTATTTTCGATCCATTCCATCCAATTTGCATCCCTAACGTAGTGCAACAAGTTAATAAAATCTCACCTTTTTTGTTTTTTTTTTTTAGATATGTGTGTCTCCTAAAATTGGAAAAAAAAATATTTAAAAAATATGAGTAACAACTTAGCCTAGTTTGTAAGAGACCCTCCATATCATGCTCATATAAGAGTTTGATGATGCCAAAAATTGGTAAAAGAGATTAAAAGAGAGATATGGGGACACAAGAGCTTGTATGTGGTTCGGTCCCATTAACGAAGTGACCTACATCCACGGTTGCATCAGTGCACTTCACTAGCAGATCACCGGTGGGCTTGGTGAGCCAACAGTTGGGCGGCACTACCAGTAAAATCGACCGGGTTTATGCGTATGAGTGAGAATTATATGCTATTCTTTTTGTTCGAATGCCCCTCCCTCTTTAATGGGGGTGAGTGGCCTCTTTTATCGGTGCAAGAGACCACCCGTACATGGTAAATTTGTAGATTAGGAAGCCTAATCTATTTACAACCTGATTTACATAAATCTAGGGATGTTTCCTAAGTAGTTTAGGAAATTGCTTGCTCCTTCCATTTATTCTTCTAACTGGGCTAGGAAACTGCCTGGAGGCTTGCTGACCAAGCAACCATGCCTACTGGGGGCGCGCATGTGGGGTCCATCTGGAAAGAACGACCGGGCTTACGGCCATCCCGGGCGGTTTTGCTTCGCAGCCCGGGATGCTGTGTAGTCAATCCAAATTCAAGATGACCTGGCTTCTCTTTGCTGAGGTGGCAAGGCCTGACTTCGACCTAATATTTTTTGTGCATATCAGCTGCCCCCCATTTTCAAAACTAACGGGATGCTCTATCTGATGAGGTTTGAAAATTAAGACTACTTCTGACAGAAAATCGTTCGGGAGATGGCCCCGGGTTGTTACCTGGGTCGTGACCGATCGGACTGGTCTTTTGGGGTCAGGACCGAGCGGTGTCTATGTGGGCCCGGGACCAACTTCTGCCACATGTCACCTTGTTACCGGCCTGGTCAGGATCCAGCGAGGCTAGTAACCGAACAGTCAAATTGTAACCTGACCGTCACGTCTGGCATTAATTGAGCGCGTCTTTTGAGGCGACGTTCCACGTGCCTGAGATGACAGCTATCGGCAGGTTTAGGCGGGAAAGTTTCCTGGCCGTTAGATCTAACTCGATCTGGACCGTCTGCGCTCCCTATATAAAGAATACTTGTTCATTTCTGGGATTTCTGCTGCTAATTGATAGAGATACCGAGCGGTTTGAGAGCAGAGAAAGTATCCGGTAAAGCTTCCCGAGCTCTTCTTCTGCGATAACCCTTGTAAGTGTTCCCTTTTCAGTTTCAGTTCATCATCCTCTTCCTCTTTCTTTTTCTCTTCTTGTCTGAACGAGGCTGGAGAGAGCGAACCCTCTTAGGTTAGAACAGAAGTGGGACTTTTTCTTTCTCAGGTTCTGCTTTTTCTTCAAGTCACGAGGTACGTTAGATAGGTTGAACCGAGCGGGCTGTCCCCGGGTAGTTCTGACCGAGTGTCACATTGCCTTTAAATTCGTATACTTTCTACCCTTTAGGTTGATAACCCTGCCTCCTTTGTACCTCAGACTCGAAGTTCTTGACCCATACCTGGGTCGTCCTCTTCTTGTCTGCCCAGTCACAGAAACCCTAAGGATGTATCACTCTGGTTTTGACTCGTCCTCCCGGTCGGAGGATGAGCGGTCCGAGTCGGAGACACCGGACATAAGTCTGAGTTCGCCGTCCGCGTCCGCGTCTGCGACCCCCTCCGATCACCATAGCAAAGGCATAATCCCAATCCGTCTCTCTGACGATGAGTCAGACCAGGAAGCCCCCGTTGCTTTCGTTTCCCGGGGTTCGGGTGATGAAACACCAGGGGAACCCGACCCCGAGGTAGCCTCCGCCAGTGAGTTCATCCCGTCCACCCTGCGTATTGAAGATCTCAGCCACATTAGGGATAGGTACAGCCTTCCCGATTATTGTTCCCTAGCCGTGAATGTCGGTGGAGCCCAAATCTACCAGCGAGGTTTCACTACCTTATATGAGGACATCCTCATGGCTGGGTTCCGCGTCCCCCTCCATTCGGTCGCTCGGGACGTCCTTATATACTTGGGGATCGCCCCGGGGCAGCTGGCCCCGAACGGTTGGAGATTCCTCATGGGGTCCATCTCCCTTTGGCCCCAAGTTTTTAGGTATAAGCTTACCATCCAGGAGTTTCTCTGGACACACCAACCGTTTCTCGTATATGGGGAGACCGGGTTCTTTTCCCTCAGGGCTCGGTAGGGGAGAAAGATCATAATGAACTACCCGAGCAACAATAAGGGTTGGAAGAACAGATTCTTCCAAGTATCCACCCTTGGACTATGTGAGTAGGCCCCGGGGATCCAGATGAGGACTTCCTGGGTGGGAGAACTAAGGGGTAAGTTAGTGCAGTAACTCTCCGCTCGTTTCCTTTACTTTGCTTCGAGACTAACTGCATTACATTTTTGTGTGTCAGTGGGATCAACTGGCTCACCTAGTATTCTCGGGGAGTGCTAAGAGAGAATCAGAAGCTTGGCGGACTTTGGGACAATCTAACCCGCTCGGGAGATCAGAGAGGCGATCACTGACCAAAACACCTGGTCGAGGCCCTTATCCTTCCCTGAATCATCCCGGGTAAGAGTTTGATTGGCAACTTAATTTCGGTTATCCTCCCTTGCCCCGTTGCTCTGATTACTAACTTCGTGGCTGCTTTCCTTTTGTATAAATGGCTCCAAAGAGGAATTTGGAGTAGCTAAGGGAGAGACAGACCGCTACTGCTGCTGCTGCTGCCGCTTGGTTGGCGGTGGCACAAGGAAAAAGGTCTGCCGCGGAAGCCTTGGGCAGCGAAGGCCCGCTGAGGCGAATCCGGCACGGGATTGCAAACCGTCTGGAACCCGCCGGGACTTTAGCTCCCCGCGTGGTGGTGGCAGAGACTTCCCCCTGAGTGGGAATACCGTCCGGGGTGCCGATTGAAGAATCAGCAGTGATCAGGGAGAGGGTCAAGTCGGCCTTTCTCCCCAGCCAGGTGGAGACATGTGCGAACATATCTCCCGAGACGTTTCAGGGATGGCTATATAGTCTTTCCCATATGGTAAGTACTTGTCACCTCTGCTACTCTTTACCACAACTTCTCTTGTGTTTCACTTGTTATCTGACCATCTTGGATTCTTTGCAGGTCGGTTGCATGGCTGCAGGGGCTGAATCCTTCCTACCCTCTTTAGCCGGGAAAGTCGCTGCTGCAGAAGTCGCTCTGTCTGAGGAACGAGCGACCTCGAAAGCCAGGCAAAATGCCCTGGCTTTGGAGAAGGATAAGGTGAAGGGCTTGGCCCTGAGCCTTGGTGCCGCCCAGGCGGCGTTAGCGACTGTCCTGGCCGATCTGGAGGCTTCTCGAGCCCTTACAGCGGTGGCTGAGGCTCGAGCAAAGGCCGCAGCTGAGGTAACGGCCGTTGGGGCCACGGAAGAGGTGTTTGATGACGGCTTCTTCCAGGGCTACGAGGATCTGAAGCGGCGGGTTGCCCAGGATCACCCCGAATAGGATATCTCATCCTATGAGGGGATTGATTCGAACTACTGGGACGTCGGTCCCGCGGTTGGTGAGGAGCCTGTTGTTATTTCTAAAGCTGCTGAGCCTGCCCTAGGAGGGAGCTCGGGAACTGGGGATGGAGCTGCCCCAGAAGAAGAGGCTAGGGAGACTGAAGATTTGGTCGAGGTGAACGACTAGGGTCCCCGGCCTGCTTTCTTCTATATTTTTCATTTTTTTTTGGGAGGCTACTACAACTGTCCCCCAGGCCCTGTACAAATTGTCTGTAATTAATGAAAAGGTCCTCGAGACCAACTTTCCAATTGTTTACTGTTTCTGCACTTGTACCTGCTTGTGATTGCCTATGACCGACCAGTTGTAAATCCCATAGGAACCTTTCCTTAGCAAAAGTTAGGACTGTAACCGGCAGAGAACACTTGGTCTTTCAGAGACCTGATATAGGGGTCCCGCTCAAGTATGGTACAGGTTTGTGATTGTTTACTACCCGAGCGGTTTCTCTGGGTACTGTAGGTACTTTAGGAATGTTAGAATTGTTCTAGGATTCCAAGTCCTGTTAGTATCCGGTGTGATTTCATGTTTACTCTACCCTGCCCCCCAAGCTTTTGCAAAGGCAGGCGCATAGAGGGGATGACTGTAGGAAACCGACCTGGAACGTGGTTGGTTGCAGGGTCTTTTGGGACTTGCCATCATCAGCCAGCTAGGGGGCATTGCCCCCCTTGTAGATTGGACCTAAGCGAAGCCTATACCTTGGGTTTTGGACCTGGGGTCTTTTAAGTGCTTGGGATCTGACCCCGAGGTCTTTTTAAGTGCCTGGGGTCTGACCCTGAGGTCTTTTTAAGTGCATGGGGTCTGACCCCTGAGGTCTTTTAAGTGCCTGGGGTCTGGCCCTGATGTCTTTTAAGTGTCTGGGGTCTGACCCCGAGGTCTTTTTAATAAGCAAGCATGGAAAAGAGTTGTTTGGCGAAAGAAACTTTATTACTATATGAATAGATATGCTCGGGTCGAGCTACATAATTCTTAGCCAACATTGTTGTCATACTTCATTGGAAGTACTTGCGGAGGTGCTGCACGTTCCAAGGATGAGAGAGGTCGTGCCCGTCTAGAGTTTGCAACCAATAGGTACCCGGGCGATTCACTCAGGTAACTAGGTATGGACCTTCCCAGTTTGGCCCTAGCTTCCCATGGCTCGGGACTTTCGTGGACTGGTTAACTGCCTTCAAGACCAGATCTCATAGCTGAAAACTGCGATACTTCACCTTGTTGTTATAGTATCTGGAGGTTCTCTGCTTGTAGGCTACCACTTTAAGATACTCCCGGTCTCTTTTCTCCTTTACCAATTCGAGTTCCGCCCTTAGGGCATCTTCATTGTCTAGTTCGCTGAAATTCACCACCCGCTAAGTAGGTAACCCAAGCTCCATGGGGACCACCGCCTCAAAGCCGTAGGTTAGGGAGAACGACATTTCGCCTTTCATCGCAAACATAAAAAGAAATGAGCCACACTATTACAAATATGCCCAAGATGGGATGCATGACGCTAAAGGTTCTTTAGGAAGTGGGTGGTCACGTGTTAGTTTAGGTCAACAGGGAATTTTACGAGCACGTGACACCCACAAGGAATGTAATACGCAACATCCAACCCACTAATGTGATTGAAGAAATTTGAAAAACCTAGGGTTGAATGGAGAAAACCTAAAATTTAAAACCAAATTCACCCCATTCCTTGAAGGCCAATCACAACCCTAACCCCCAAATGTAAAATTTTGAAGTTAAAAGTTAGGAGGGGCAGGGTTGAATGGAGGGACTTTGGAATGAAAATCCAAACGAACTATATTATTAAAAAAGATTTGAAGCTCAAGGGGGAAAGACATCCAAAGTGTAATCCATTTGTAAAACACATTGTCCCTATACCTAAGTTTGTAAATTAAACTAAGAATTGGAAGCACAAATAACCCAACCCAAACTTAGAATTTGACAATGGAACATAAATTGGGTAGCTCACCTTGAGTTGGACGAAGATTAAACCACGAGAGTTGGGGGGCTCGCCTTGTGATATTTAGGGTGAGGGTTAGGGTTTTGGAGGGGGGGTGTGGTGATGGTTATGGGGGTTATAGTGGTGGTGATGTTGGTAATGATGGTGGTTGGTGGTGATGGGTGGTGATGATGGTGAGAGAGGGGTCGCCAGAGAGAGAGGAATCGCAGGTGAGAGAGAGAGAGAGAGAGAGAGAGAGAGGAAAAGGAAATGAAAAAAAGAAAAGAAGAAGGAAAGATTTAAACAGCCCGCGCCCCGTTCAACCGGTCGAGCTGGGTCATTCGACCGGTCGAATGCCCCTCTGCAAAAAGACCAACAAAGTTGTTAACCCCTTCGACTGGTCGAATGTGCCCATTCTACCGGTTTAAAGCCCCTCTACAAGAAGTTATAAATTGACACACCCATCTGGACCAGTCGAACGGGCAAGTTCAACAGGTCAAATGCCCCACTACCTGAATATTATGTTGAGTTCTAAGAAAGGGCAGCTAACACACACTCATTTTTAGGGGGGAAGAAAGAGAAAAGAAAGTAAAATAAAAGATAAACTAAAATGAAATAAAAATCAAAATAAAAACAAAGAAACCTGCGTTAACGACGCTTATACGATCGACTGACACCCAAGAGGTTCGAATCGAGCGGACCCAAACACGACCAAGGGACGCGAGGGGTGGTTGTAAAAGCACACCTACAGCTAGGATATGATCAATGGCTCTACAAAGGAAGGAACTTGTCGAGGCATGCTCGGCACAAAAAAAAAAAGGAGGCATCACACCTGCCTATTCGACCCCGTAAATGGGATCTTCTAATGGAATTGACTCCAACGTGGAGTCAAAACCTTCTAAGAATGGCTTGAGTTGTTAGCCGTTCATTTTGAACACATTAGCCTCTTTTGGGTTAAGAATTTCGATAGCACCATGAGGGTAGACCTTTTTGACGATAAAAAGGCCAGTCCACCTTGATTTTAACTTTCCCGGAAACAAGTGTAGACGAGAATCATACAAAAGCACCTTTTGTTCAGGTTTGAAGTGCTTATGCACTATGCATTTGTCATGAAACGCTTTGGTACATGCTTTGTAGCGCTTTGGTACATGCTTTGTACACATCATTCTAGATTTTTTCAAGTTCCGAGATTTGAAGCTTTCTTTTAGCACCACCCTTATCCGTGTCAAAAGTGAGCTTTTTATGGCCTAAAACGCCCAATGTTCAAGTTCAACCGGCAAGTGAAATGCCTTTTTGTAAACTAAACGGCAGGGAGACATTCTGAGATTGGTCTTATAGGCCGTCCGATAAGCCCAAAGAGCGTCGGTTAGCCTCAAAGACCAATCTTTCCTAGACGGGTTCACCGTCTTTTCTAAGATTCCTTTAATCTCCTTATTGGCAAATTTCACTTGGCTGTTAGTTTGTGGATGGTAAGTGGTCGAGGTCTTATATGTTATGCTATACTTTTCCATGAGAAGCTCGAAATGATGATTGCAAAAATGCACTCCTTAGTCGCTTATGATGGCCTTTGGAATTCTGAATCGAGATAAGATGTTCTATTTAAGGAATTTTAACACGGTTCGGTGGTCATTGCGCTTGCTTGTAATTGCCTTGACCCACTTAGAAACATAATCAACCACGACGAGGATGTACTCATACCCAAAAGAGATAGGAAATGGGCCCATGAAGTAGATTCCCCAATAATCGAAGACTTCGATTACAAGTATCGTATTCAATGGCATCATGTTTTTTTCTCGTGACACTACCAAGCAATTGGCATCTATGACATGCTTTGCAATAGTTGTGGGCATCTTTGAAGAGAGTAGGCCAATACAATCCACTTTGGAGGATATTGGCCAAAGTATTTTTGGACGAGAAATGCCCACCACATGCTTGGTCATGGCAAAAAGAGAGTATCTTTGGATTTCATCATTGGGAACACGATGACAGATGATTTGAGTGGCACAATATTTGAACATGTAAGGGTCATCAAAGAAGAATGATCGTGCCTCAAACTCGAATTTACGCCTATCTTGGGGGATCCAATGTGAAGGAACAGCCCCCGTAGCTAAGAAATTTGCCAAGTCGGCGTACCATGGCAAAGCGGAGATAGAGAACAAATGTTCGTCGGGGAACATGTCCCTTATCGGAGTCGAGTCCGCAACCTCAATACTCACCATCAAATGAGATAGGTGATCGGCAACCACATTTTTGACACCCTTTTTGTCTTTGATAGACAAATCGAATTCTTGGAGAAGGAAGATCCAACGAATCAAACGGGCCTTAGCATCCTTCTTATTAAGAAGGTACTTTAGAACTGCATGATCGGTAAAGCACACTATTTGGGATCCAACCAAGTATTGACGAAGCTTATCAAGGCAAAGATTATGGCAAGTAGTTCTTTTTCAGTAGTAGAATAATTCATTTGGGCATTATCGAGAGCTCTACTTGCGTAGTAAATGATATGTGGTTGTTTATCCTTCCGTTGGCCCAAAACCTCTCCCACGGCATAATCACTAGCATCACACATGAGCTCAAATAGGAGGGACCAATCTGGGGATTGCATTATAGGGGCGGTCGTAAGCAAAGTTTTTAACTTATCAAATGCTTTTTGACATACCTCAGTTCATTCAAAGGGAATATCTTTCCCAAGCAAACACATAGGGCGTGAAATTGCACTGAAATCTTTGATGAATGTCTTATAGAAACCGGCATGGCCGAGGAACGATCTCACATCTTTCAAACATATGGGAGGGGGAAAGTCGGCGATGAGCTCGACTTTGGCCTTGACGACTTGAATTCCTTCACTTGAGATAATGTGGCCAAGAACGATCCCCTTTGTCACCATAAAGTGACATTTCTCCCAATTAAGGATGAGATTTTTCTCTTCGCACCTCTCTAGGACTTTCTTAGATAGTCATCAAAAGAATCAACATATACACTAAAGTCGTCCATGAAGACTTCTAAGCATATTTCTACCATGTCGCTAAAAATACTAAGCATACACCATTGAAAAGTCGTCGGTGCATTGCATTGTCCGAAAGACATTTTCTTATAGGCAAAAGTGCCATAGGGATACGTGAACATGGTTTTCTCTTGATCTTCGGGCGTAATTTCTATTTGGTTATATCCAGAAAAGCCATCCAAGAAATAATAGAATTTGTGCGCGGCCACCCTCTCTAGGATTTAATCAAGGAAAGGTAGAGGAAAGTGGTCTTTTCGAGTGACGGCATTCAATTTTCGGTAGTCAATGCAAACTTGCCAACCGGTAGGGACACGAGCTGGGACGAGTTCGCCTTTCGGATTCTTGACAACCATCACCCCGGATTTCTTTGGGAGAACTTGGGTAGGACTTACCCATTGACTATCAGAAATAGGATAGATGATTCCCACGTCCAACAACTTAATAACCTCAGCCCTCACAACCTCTTTCGTGTGCGGGTTTAGCCGCCTTTATATTTGACGCGAGGGCTTGGCATCGTCCTCCAAGTAGATCTTATGAGTGCAAACGATTGGACTTATCCCCTTTAGGTCGGCGATTGTCCATCCCTAAGCACTCCAGTGATCTTTCAACAATTCAATCAAACTCCCTTCTTGATTAGGGTTAAGTAGGGATGAAATCACCACTGGGAAGGTCTCTTTGTGCCCCAAGAAGACGTACTTAAGCTCTTTAGGCAATTATTTGAGTTCGAGTTTGGGGACTTCAAGACTAGACGGCAAGGGAATAGAGTCACGTGGGGAAAGTTTTTTGAATTGAGAACACCACATGACATCTTCTCCTACCTCCTTGGATTCATGGGATTCTAAGGCATCTTCAATCTCAAGCTCGAGTAGAGAACACTCGAGCAACGACACACCATCAGAGGTGGGTTCTTGAATAGAACACAAATCAAGAGGTTCCTCTAGGCATGTGAAGTTAAAGAACTCGTGTGTAAGAGTATCAATGAAATCAACCTCACAAATATCTTCATCCTCAAGATCCGGTTTCTCCATGAGATTGTAAACATTAACCTCTGCGGTCATGTTTCTGAAAACCAATTTCATGTTTCCATTCCTACAATGTATTTACGCATTAATAGTAGCTAGGAATGGTCTACCAGGAATGATAGGAATGGGAGAAGTCCCACCCTCAACCGGTTGTGTGTCCATGACGATGAAATCTGTCGGGTAGTAGAAAGAATCAATTTGGACCAACACATCCTCAACTATCCCTTTTGGTACCCTAAGAGAGTGATCGGCTAATTGCAAGACATTTCGTGTCTCCTTAAGTTCTCTGAAGCCTAATTGAAGATAAATCGAATAGGGTAGGAGGTTGACACTAGCACCTAGATCCAAGAGGGCCTTTTCAATTTTGAAATTCCCTATGACGCAAGAGACGATAGGACAACTGGGATCTTTGTATTTTGGTAGGATATTGTCACGGATACAAGAGGTTGCTTGTGCCGCCATGTAGGCTTGCTTTTGCACATTGAACTTGCATTTTCTTGTGCAAAGATCTTTTAGGAATTTGGCAACACCGGGAACATCCTTAATCATGTCAAGGAGAGGAATTTCAATCTTCACCTCTTTTAGCATTTCAAAATTTTCAAGGGTCTTGCCCTTGTTCTCCTTTGGTTTCAACCTTTGACGAAAAGGTGGGGTAGGGACATATTTGAAAATATTTGGCTCGAGAGGCAAGCTTGCCTTGGAGGAGCTTGCCTTGGAGGTGGATGTCTCATTCTCAACAACCGATGGGGTGGTTGTTTGAACATCATTAAGTTTTGGCCTGTTTTCTTCCCTATTCTCATCGGTGAGTTGTTCTTTTGGATTTTTTGTGGGTTCTTCTGGAACCTCTCGGACTTTGTTATCGACAACTTTTCCACTCCTTAGACTGGTGACGGCTTTAACATGTTCGGTGTTTGGATCGTTTGGCCTAGAAACTCCAACGGCCATTTGACCTTTGGGGTTTTGAATTGGTTGGGCCGGAAACTTTCCCTTCTCAATCACTTGTTGAGAGCTAGCCAATTGGCTAAAAGAGTTGCGCATTTCATTCATGAATTGAAGCATTTGCGCGAAATTTTGATCAAGTTTTTGCGCTTGTTGATCTTGCCTTTGCATGAGCGTTTGCATTTGATCCTCAAGGGATTTCTTATGTGGAGGCACATAAGCGGTAGATGAGGATGGACCATGAGAAAAAGGAGGAGGTGGAGGTGGAGGTGGGAAATTATTTTGAAAGTGTTGTAGAGACGGCATTTGTGGTGGTCCATAATTGGGCTCATTCTTCCATCCTTGATGAGGTGGATTTTGATTTTGATTTTTCCATCCCGGGTTGTATGATTCGCCATAAGAGGGATTGAATGGTTTTTTGTACGTTCCCATTGCATTAGCTTGCTCGTGCAAGATTTCTTTGAAATCTGGGATGGTGGGACAAGTATTAGTCAGGTGACCAATCTTTTCACAAATGGCACAAGTTTATTCCACAAAAGCCACGGGTTGTGTGGCTTTTTGTGTTGCTTGTGCCGCTTCAGCCTCTTCTTTGGCGTGCTCCATTGCTTCAACTTTTCTTTGAAGTTTGGCAATGGTAGCACAAAAATCATCCTCTTGATTGAGTTCAAGGATTCAGGGAGAGGACGACTTAGGAGAAGGAGCGGTGGTGGCCGGCTTTGCCTTATTGGCATTCCTATCATGGGGATCCGATGTGTCCCAAGCTTGAGTTGTGTCGGCCACATACTCGAAGTGTGCCTCTGCTTCCTCAGGGGAAGCATTATGAACTGTCCATGGTACATGGTTTCAATGAGTTGTTTGGAGGCGAGTTGTAGTCTGGCATGGAAAGTCGAGACCAACCTCTATTTCTCAAAATTATGATGAGGACACATATTGAGCAAGTCCTTAAACCTCTCCCAACACCTAGTGAAAGATTCAAATTCCCCTTGTTAAAAATTTGAATCATTTGTCTCAGAGTGTTTGTGCGATGCATGGGGAAGAATTTTTTTAGGAATTGGGATTGCATTTCATGCCATGTCCCAATGGATCGAGGTTTCAAGAAATTGAGCCATGGTTTGACCTTGTCCTTGAGAGAGAATGGGAAAAGTTTGAGTCGAAGAGCGTCCTCTGAAGAGTTTTGATCGCTAAACGTGATGCACACATCCTCAAATTCCTTAAGGTGGAGGTAGGGCTGTTCATTATCCATACCGCGGAAAGTAGGAAACAGTGAGATCATCCCGAGGCGGTAGTGGAATTGTCCGACATTGTAAGGGAAAACAATGCGAGACGGAGTAGAAATTCTCTCCGGGAGGAGATAGTCCTTAAGCGGATGCGGGTTATCCCCTTGATAATTTCTCTCACCTTGTTCGCTCAAATTGTCGCCCATTGCGGCGGAATTGGTAGATGATTGAAAAATGATGATTCGAAAGGCGTCGGTAACGATGATTGTGGACGCCAATATGAGCTTGAGCTCGAAGATTCAGGGTGTTCGACGAAAGGGATGCCACCAACACCGTTATGCATTAAAATATTGGAGTAGGGTATCAGGGTCCGTTAAAAAATGCTGGGAGTCTAGTCCCCGGTAACGGCGCCAAAAACTTGTTCGCTCTCGGGATATGTATGACTCAAGTGCAAATCAATCGTAACAAGTAATACTCGGGTAAATACGAGGTCGATTTCTACCGGGACTAGACCGGAAGATTAAAGTTTTGGGACTTGAGTACACTACTTTAGTAACCAAAAAGAAAGAAAAGATCGATGGTTGATTTGAGATATTCTAACACTAACACTAGAGCTAATCATGCAAGTAAAACTAAGGTAGAAACAACAACTAATTAAATTAACTAGTTTAGAGAAGAACTATTAAATTTACTACTATAAGCGAGCTAGATTAACAAGTTCAATTCAATTAAGAGAGAAAGGGCTAGGGGTCATGTTACCAACCTTGGATCACACAAGGATAAGCCTAAGGGATTTGGAAGGGCCTTCTTAAGTGAATAAAGTTCCTCAGAGACTAACAATCAAACATGTGAGTTGTCAACCCCACTATGAAAGATAAAAGCTTGAAGGAACTAAGGACAAATGTTGGATTTGTAATATAATTTAAATAACCCCCGTTGCATGACAATGGAGGTAAAGAGACAAGCATATTACGAACCCAACACTCTTCAATCACTTAGGAAGATCCAAACCTTTAAACTTTCAACAAACACAAAGATCCATAGGTAGGTCCATGACCCCTAACCTAGAAAACTAGCTACACATGGGTTTCACTATGTTAACATTAATATAAACATCTAAGGAGTAGAAAGACATCACCATTAATGCAAGCACCTACTTCAAGAGATTGATAATCCAACAAAGACTTCAATAAATACTCCAATAAATGCTTCAACAAAGTAACCAAGCTTGAAAGTTCAAGAATCTCTCACAATCTTACTTACAAGCTTTAAACCTAAACTAATTTATGAACAAATATACAAGAAAACCTAGAGAAATACAAGAGGGTAAAGAAGGAGTATCTAAGCTGCTCTAAGATTAGGTCAAGACCCCCAAATTTGAGTAATAATGGGGTATTTATACAAAGCCTTTGGAGTGGCAAACTTGTAAAACAAAGGGTGTAGAAACAGGGCCATTCGACCGGTCGAGCGGGCCCCTTCGACCGGTCGAATGCCCCTATGCATTGAGTCTTCACAGCTTCTCAACTAGTTTGCACACCAATCACTAAAATTGCCATAACTTCTTGCTCTGACCTCCGATTGAGGTAAAATTTGTGGCCACACAAAGAAGACTTGTAGGGCTAGCTTTATCTAGTTAAGAATAACCTCCAAACATGTGGTCTTG
Source organism: Hydrangea macrophylla (assembly GCA_033977485.1). Classification (NCBI taxonomy): domain Eukaryota; kingdom Viridiplantae; phylum Streptophyta; class Magnoliopsida; order Cornales; family Hydrangeaceae; genus Hydrangea; species Hydrangea macrophylla. The sequence continues at coordinate 13,319,978 of CM066994.1, read as the reverse complement.
GAGTTTAAAAGTGAGCACGAAGTAGCCGCAAAGGAAGTGATCTTTAACCGAGACTTTGCCTCCCAACTCTGATTGCCAAAAAAACCTACAAAATACTTACATAACCCGTGTAAAAGATGTAAATAGTAGAAATGAGGGTTATGCAAGAAAAGTGCGTAAATAATGTACTTAGAAGCTCCGGGAATGGTATTTTGCACAATTACAAATCTAAACTTAAGCAAAATATGTGAAAAATCAGATCACTTCATTTTTTTTTTTTTTAATTTGTTCATATGTTTAATAATAAACAATATTCAAGTACTTATCAATCATACCTATAAAATATGCCTTCACTGTGGAACTAATTCTTTTTAATGGTTGACTTGTGACTCAATTCTCCCTCATTTCCTCTCTCTTTCTTGAAAAAACTTCATTTTCCTCACTGTCTATAAGAAGACTTAACCCTGAGTCTTCCTTTTGCTCAAAAATAATTATTTAGTTTAAAAATTGGATAAGGGTGTGTTTACATTCTAATACAATTTAAACTTTTATACAAAAAACAAGTCTTAATTATCTAAAATAGTTCATCATGTATAAATAATAGTTTGGATATGTAACCTCAAAATGTGAGGAAGTGTTTTATAAAGTTGTCGAGATGTTTAAGTGAGGTGGGATTGCCCAGGACATAAAACACCGTCAACTTTGCGAAAGCTGAGTAAGTGAAATATGAACAAGGTATCATAGTCATAAAGTTGTAGAGATGTTTAGGGGAGGGAATTCAATATCAACCACATGAAGCGAACTTGGAGACCAAGTTCTGCCAGGTCCAATCGATTGGGAGTAGGGAAATCGATTGGGCTAAGGCGGCTAGGTGCAATCGATTGGGCTAACGTCCAATTGATTAGGCAACAAGATCAAGCGATCGATTGGGAAAGAACTATTAATTTTTGTATAACTGACTAACATGTTTCATTCAAACTGGCCTTGATTTGCAACACTTTGGTCGGCCACATCATGTTTGGCTATCAATTTCTAGCTCATCACCATTAATTTGGTTTGACTTTACATAATTTTTGCCACTTTGGTTGTCCTTCATGTAAATTCTGTCAATTTAGTTGACCATTCTATAAATATGGCCATCCTTAGTATGCCTCCTTAAATGGTTTGGACTAAGCTTCTTTAGCTACCTTCAAACTAAGCTGCATTTAGCTTCTATTTCTTTTAATCGGGCTAAGCATTGTTTTATTTGGTTACTTTTGGGAAGTAGTAAGGTGGGCCACCCTCATAATGGCCATCATTGAATGCAAAACTTGATCTGGCCATTTTAACTTCATTTGGACCACACTCATGATGTACGGTCAATATATTCATTATGGGCTCAGACCATTATCATGAGGAAAGTTCCAAGGTTTGGGATGTATGGAAGATATCACATTGGGCAATTCGGTCTATGTAGTTGGACCGATGTAGTCAAGCTTCTACATGATTGGTCCAATTGTTATTCACGCATATTAGGTTGAGGTCCAAATGGTACTACATAAGTCCAAAAAACTTATGACAAAGTACAAATAAAACATGTGAAGGTCCAAAATGATACCAACAAAGTCCAAAACACATCTTGTAATGTCCAATTATTATTCAAGCATACTAGGTTAAGGAAATGGTCCTAAGTAAGTCCAAAAACTTATAATAAAGTAAAAATAAAACATGCGAAGGTCCAAAATGATACCAACAAAGTCCAAAACACATCTTGTAAAGTCCAATTGCTACTCAAGCATACTAGGTTAGTCCAAATGGTTCTAAGTACGTCCAAAAACTTATGACAAAGTACAAATAAAACATGTGAAGGTCCAAAATGATGCCAACAAAGTTCAAAACACATCTTGTGATTTTAGGAATATATACTAAAAGCCATGCTTTATGTAGTACTTGGTTTATTATTCATTTAATAAAATCAGTTATTCCATTTTTAGGAGAATCTGTGTTGGCAATGTTTGCATTATATTATTTGTTATACATGTGTGTCTCTTATTCTACATAGTAGGTGGTTTGGTGTGTAGAGTTCGGCTTACACACGAAAGATCAGACCATCAGATCTTGTAGAATGTAAGATTTTGGTTTACAATCTTAGGTGGAATTGGACACACTATCGGTAGGACTGCAGCATGGTGATGTAATAGGTTTGTCTTGATCATGGGAAACAGTATAGTTTCAACTCACTATGTTGGTACACTTTGTGTATTAAACAGGACCGATTTGGGGTAATTATCTTTGTACTGACTTATAAGATAATAATACCTCATGGCTATTATGAGTTCTTATGCTCTAAATCCTAAGAATTTATAAACACGTACATTTGATATTTACGTTTTGATCCCTAAAAGGGTAAGATCCTTAAATGGGTCAATATCTCATTGGATTGAGTGACAACATTAATTGTGTGGTGGATATTAATTAATGATGGAATCCATGTCTCAATTTTGGGATTGATGATATCCCCTTGAGAAAGCTTGTAAGTTGTGATTATGTTAAACCCTGCAGGTGGATTTTGTATCCAACATATCAGATAAGTTAAGAAGAGGATCTCAAGGAATTTTATGAGATTAGTTAAATATGATTGTCAGTAATTATATTTAATTAATTGATATCTGTAATCTTAACATGGGGAAATAATAAGCATTTAATAACATGGAGCTCGAAATATATTTTTGAGATAAGGGTAGGAGTGCAATTACAATTCTTTAGTGGTATGAATTATAATTTATGGAAATAGGAGTCTGATTCAGTTCGAATTAGGGTTTCCTAATTTCATAAGGAAGCCTATTCCTTATTGACTTCTTATAGTCCCTATCGTTGCCTATATATATGTTGTTTGGATCTCTTCTCAGTTTGCGTTTTTCCATCAAGAGGATTATAACTCGGAATAGAAAAGAGAGCATCAAGTGGGAGAGCGGAAAACATAAAGGATTTCAAAAGAGCCCAGACGCAGTTCGATATTTAGGCAGCAAAGGAATACGGTAGAAGATCGTGAGCTGTTATCAAGCCCGTGTTCTCGTTCGCCTACTACAGCAATCCATTTTTGCAGTTCAATATAACCTAGTTCCACCCTTGTATGGTTATTATAGATTTCATGAAAATTTTTGAAGTACCAACTTATACCCGCTGTCAACAGATTCTGGGAACGTAGTTTCCTAACAGTAAGGTCCAATTGCTATTCAAGCATATTAGGTTAAGGCCCAAATGGTCCTAAGTAAGTCTAAAAAACTTATGATAAAGTACAAATAAAACATGTGAAGGTCCAAAATGATACCAACAAAGTCCAAAACACATCTTGTAAGGTCCAATTGCTATTCAAGAATACTAGGTTAAGGTCTAAATGGTCCTAAGTAAGTCCAAAAACTTATGACAAAGTACAAATAAAACATGTAAAGGTCCAAAATGATACCAACAAAGTCCAAAACACATCTTGTAAGGTCCAATTGCAATTCAAGCATACTAGGTTAAGGTCCAAATGGTCCTAAATAAGTCAAAAAAAAACTTATGACAGAGTACAAATAAAATATGTGAAGGTCCAAAATGATGTTGACAAAGTCCAAAACACATCTAGATGCTGAGTAGAGGCTTATCATGAGATACGATGACAGAGGGTGTTTTGGTCCCCACGGGCTCCTTCCTCTCTCATTCCATAATCTCCAGACCCAGTAAATATTTGGTTTCGCAAAAGATCAGTTTTTCTTAAAATGGTTTCTTAGTTTTCCTTCAAAAAAATTGAGTAGCAACTCTTTTAAAATCAAACGTGGCATGCCTAAGTACCGATATCCACAATATCCAATGGAACGCTTGAGTCGAATGTATTTATAGCAAATCGTGTGACTACATGATGTACTTGTCTCAATCGTGTCAGACTAAGATTCACGCTTCACGACAAAGTTTCAGAAGAGTCTTCGGACAGCAATGGGGACATCATTGAACTTGAGTTCAACTTTTTATCCATAGACTAATGGTCATAAAGAACTAATTAATCAAGTAATGGAAGATATGCTACGAGCTTGCGTTATCGATTTTGAGAGTTCTTGGGAGACGCACCTGTCGCTGATCGAGATCGCCTACAACAATAGCTATCACACGAGCATAGGGATGGCATTGTTCAAAGCTTTGCACGGAAGACCCTTCCATTCACCGTTATGTTGGGCTAAAGTCGGAGACAATCAACTTCTTGGGCCAGAAATGGTACGAGAAACCAGTAGAAAAATTCAAGTCGTGAGGGAAAAGGTGAAGACAACACAGACAAGACACAAGAACTATGCCGACAAACGTCACAAGGATTTGGAATTCGCAGTTAGAGATCATGTACTACTCATGTTAACATTAAGAGTAATGGAAAAACGTTTAGTAACGTTAGACAATGTAATGGTTGTGAACCATTTGGGTCGTCGTTCATTTCATTCAATGCAGTCAGGTCACATGGGAATGCCTTGTATTAGTATTAGTACAAAATATAGATAGGTTTGCTAGGATCTGGGAATCGTGCATGGGTGGGCATTTGCTAATTATATGTTCTTAAAAGCCGGTGAACAGTTAATATGTTTTTAAAATGTGGTAAGTTGGACCAAGTAGCCCTATGATAGACCAGGTGTTCCGTGATATGTTCTTAAAAGTTGGTGAGCTGTTAATATGTTCTTAAAAGGCAGTGAGCTGGGATCACTGGTAGATGTCGCTAAGTCGTGGAAATAAATTGATATGCCTTGTTAGAAATGTTATGTCCCTGTAATGCGGTGAGTTGTGAATATGTTCTTAAAAGCTGGGGGTGGACTGACGTGGTGTCCATGACATGCAGTGAGCTATACATATGTTCTTAAAAGTGGTGGACAAAATGATGGTATATCTATAAAGTTGAACTATCGAATCTGGTCATCAATCAAAAGTATGCTGGTTGTCGGTCTTAGTATAAGAAGACGATAATGGTTGGTTACTGATAAGTTGAATAAAGAGAAATATATTATTAGTAAAACTATATTTTATGTCCTTTCATAAGCTTGTAAATACTTCATACGTATGATCCTGCGTTAGTTCTCTTCTCACTCAGCTTTCAATAGCTGATGAGAACATTCCCCGTCCAACCTACCTTGTTTATAATGTTGCAGGTCACGAAGCATACGATGAAGGCTACTACCCTGAGGGAGAGTATGTAGAAGGTAAACATATTGAGAATGGAGGCACTAGGGAGGACCTTCAAACGAAAATTTTGTACTTTGTTAGGACGTTCAAAGGAAATGTTTGTACTTTGTTAGGATCAATTTAGACCTTCAAAGGAAATGTTTGTACTTTGTCAAGATTAATTTGGATCTTCATAGAAGCAATTTTTTTTTGGATCTATTTTCATTTATTTGCGGGTTTATTTACATGTAATTATTTGATTTATGAGTTCTTTTTTTGGCTATTTTTTAGAATTCAAAGTATTAGTGATTTTCATAAATAATAATAATAATAATAATAATAATAATAATAATAATAATAATAATAACAACAACAACAACAACAACAACAACAATAATAAAAGTTTTAGCGATAGTAATCCTTATTGCATGTGGTGAATGCGAAACTTTTATTATCTTTTTGTTGATGATAAAAGTCTATGCGAAAATAGGTATTAGGTAAAATGTTTAAGGTGGACTCTACTACAACGTGGTGTATACATTACATATGTTTCTTTCTTTTCCTTTTCCTTTTTTTTTTTTTTTTTATATTTGCATGAACTCCATACACAAGTCAACATACTTCGTATTACGTATGAAAAATTTATTTTGTATATTAACAACTAAAGGTTTTAAGTTGGACCTTGAATTTTTTTAGGTGTTTGAATTTTGAAATTACATGACATGGAATTTGGCATTTTCTTAAAATCTACAAAGGTCATGCATTTATTATATGTAGCCAAACCAAACTAAACCAAACCAAGCCTTCAAAAAAAATGATCGTACTTTGTCAGGATCAATTTGGACCTTCATAGAAAATATTTGTACTTCGTTAGGTTCTTCTGTGGTATCAGAGCCATGTGTGGCTAATATCCTTAGGCCGCCATACTGATGAATTATTATGATAATTTGACATAAATTATTATGAAAATTCTTTGGGGGTCATTAGATTCCGTTAGTCGCAAAAGCTTGGGCTTGTTTTGCCAAGGAGTTGCTGTTTGGCTAAAGCAACTATTGACTGGAACTGACTCTATAAGAATTTTCATAGGAGTTTATAATAAGAATCATAATATGTGAAATTGTATATACCAAGGTAGCCTCATCTTGATCATGTTCAATAGAACAACCAAGACTGGACCTGGATCATCTTCAAGATCCAGATCCAATATTATTAATACAGAGGTTGCAATTAAATCAATGGACAATTTCGTCTATTTCTACTAAACAAATATATAAAAGTGGTGCTTTCTCTTTTATATCTCAAGATCATGTTAAAACTATTGAACATGACATAGTTCTTGAAAGTAATGAACAAACTCTTAGACTATTATGTTTAAGAGATATTGAAAAAAGTTTAGATAAATATCATTACATCCATATAGGATGTATATAGATAGCATTTAAGTCTTTCACTTTATAGGGTTAAATGCCACTATTTTAGCATATTTAAGGGATGCTAGATGTACAGACTTTGTACCATCTCTTATGGGAATTATACAAACAAGCTTGTGTCATGGCTCAGTTTATTTTGATGTTTATCTTAACCTGACACTTTCTTTAAAAGATAAAAATCTGTTTGAGGCTACTACTCTAAAAATTCAAACAGATGGGTATAATTACCTACCTGGTACAAGTACTGTAAATACTACATATAGGATATACTATAAAGTTATGAATACTTTATGTCCTAATGTTGTTTTAAAAAGTATTCCGCGAAAAACAGTAGCAATTGATAGTAATTGTCTTACAACTAATATTGCTACTCCCAGGTTAATAAAATGGGATGAAATAAATTTTCCAACGGATTGGATCTTACCTAATGCTGTTCCACCAGCACTAGTCCCTCCATCTCAATTAGATCAAATCACCCAATCTAAAGATGGTGATATTGAAGTTTCTTTTACTCCCAATAAATTTAGCAATTTATCTTTAAGTAGGAGTAATTCTGTGAAGAGTTTTAATACTGCTCCCTCTAAATTTCCTTATACAGTCTCTTATCCTTCTTCTTCAAGACAATCCATGTCTGATCAACCCAGGCCAAACATGGATCTTGAACATCTCCAGAATTTGGAAAGAGAAAATATTTTAAAGGGTTTTATCCATTCAGGACAACAAATTCCACAAGGAGTTTATGGTCCTGAAGAAGAACAAGAAAATAAAGAGAAAAGAGATCCATTTGATCCTTCTTATTCTCATGATAATTCTTCTGTTTATGTTTAATGGATTTTAGTCCAAAATTTTTTTAAGATAGATTATTAATAAAGATTTCATGTTGGAGAAAATCCTTGAGTTCCGACAAGAATATTTCAAAGTCTTTAATAAAAAAGATATAGATCTTATAAAAGATTTATATTATCAAGATCTAGAAAGAAAACAAACTATAATATGGTTTGTTGATTGGTTTAACAAATGGTTTCCTACTCAAAAGGTTTTAAATACCATTAGTTCAACCAAATGGAGACTACATGGGGATAAAGGTTTCTTTGAAAGCTTACATCCTCCTCCTTTACACTTAGACTTCAAGTCAAATGATAGAGAATTTGAAGCAGTTGGTTATATTGGTAAATTGGGAGCTAATGACTCAATTTTTAATAGTCATTTAGCACACCAGAACAATTGGACCAACCGTTCCATAGAATCTATGGAGGCTCAATTGTCAAGAATTGAAAGTAAAATTGATAGCCAAGAAAAAACATTAATGGATTTGAAACCTCTTGGAAAAGGTGAAAGTAGCACTTCCACTACTACACCTTTTGAGGCGGCTACTTTTAAACCTCCTCTCAAACCGAAAAATTTTCGGACTCAAAATAAAAGGGAGGAAGAAGAGTTTATTGAACTTTTGACTAAAAAGATTCAAAATATCTCTTTAAAAGAGGAAGAGCCTAATTCTGGCACTTCTCTGCATGTTTTAACCAATGTTTCTTCTAACCCTCATATTTCAAATGAAGAAGAGGTTACATAACAAGAACAAGAAGCACTATGGAAGAAAATAATTTATGGGAAAGTTTTCAAAACATCGAAAGTAATTTCAAAGAAAACTCTCCTCTTCATATAAATAAAATTGAATAAGAGCAAATTCCCCATTATTATAGTAGACCTACTCCTCAGGATCTCCTTTTCGAAGAAAGTAATTGGAGATACCAAACCTCATATACTGGTAAAGAGGTTGTGGAATGGAATATAGATGGTTTTACTAAATACCAAAATTTTGAAACCATCCATAAAATGCTCATGTGGGCATCTATGAGTAAATATTGCGATAATACAGAAAAAGATACCGCAATTATTATTACAAATGGCTTTTCTGGATGCCTAAAAGGTTGGTGGGATAATCTTTTAACCACTCCACAGAAAAGTGAAATTTTGGACAAGGTAAAAGTAGAAACAGTTAATAGGCAGCCTACCATGCTCCCAGATGCTGTTATTACTCTAGTCCAAACTATCATTGATCATTTCATTGGTAGTAATCCCCAAATGAATGAAAGGAGTAGAGAGCTCCTTATGAATCTTAGATGTCCCTCTCTTACCCACTACAGATGGTATAAAGACATATTCATATGTAGAGTAATGCAAAGAGTAGATGCAAATAATGAATTCTGGAAGGCTCGTTTTATTGACGGACTTCCATATTTATTTGCTGAAAAAGTAAGACAAAAACTTAGAGATCAAAATGATGGATATAATATCCCATATAATAATCCTAATTATGGGCAGATCCCAAGTATTTGTACCCAAGTAGGGCTTGGTATATGCAATGACATGAAATTACAATATCAAATGAGAAAACAAAATCTCACTGGTAAACAAGAACTAGGAGATTCTTGTAAACAATGGGGTTTTGATATGCCTGTTAACCTTGTAAAAACAAGAATAAAAGCAGGGCAATCAAAATAAAAATATTAGCAGAAAAAGGATTACCAATCCTAATCCAAGAAATACCAGATTTAGACCACCTCTACCCTCCAGAAAAAGCATCCCACCCAGGAAGAGGCCCTCAAAAGGACCTACTACAAAAGAAAATAGGGTTTGCTGGAAGTGAGGCAAAGTAGGACATTTGGCTAACAAATGTACTACAAAAAATAAATTAGCAGAATTACAAATTGATGAAGGCCTAAAGGCTTAACTTTGTAAAATCTCATTAAATACTTCTCTAGAAATCTCTAAAGAAGAAGATATCCATGAGGATGAGAATGATGGATTCTATTATGATGAAAAAATAGTTCAACCATCATCATCATCATGTGCTAATGGATGTCCAGATGCTGATAACTGGAAGTCTATTGCTACCATGAATGGTCTTACTTTAAATGTTCTCACAGCAGAACATAGTGAAATGATAAATATAATTGATAATATTATTGATCATGAACTTAAGTTGAAAGTAATTCAATTATGCATAAATCATAGTAAAAAGATTCGTGAGAAAAAAAATCAGATTAAACAATACAATATTCAGGAGGTTTTTAACAGAATGGAAAAAGTTGAGAAACCCATTACTGTTCAAGATCTTAAACATGAAATCAATTTGGTTAAGTCTGACATCAAGGCACTCCAAATTGCATTTTCCCAAATGGAAGAAAAATTTGACAATATAAATATTACTACATCTTCCATTAGTATAGGTGATAACATTCCTGACACCAGGGAAACACCACCTATTGATTTGTCAGGAGATCAATATTTACATCTCCTAAATAAAATTACTTTTCAAAAATGGTATATAAAAATTAACTTAGTTATACATGAAGAATATACCATTAGTAATGCTATTGCATTAGTAGATAGTGGAGCAAATCTAAACTGCATCCAAGAAGGCATAGTTCCTACAAAATATTTTGAAAAAACTATGCAATCTTTAACATCTGCTAGCGGAAGTAGGATGAATATTCAATTCAAGCTTTCTAATGTTTATATTTATAATGAAGGAGTTTGTATTCCATCTACCTTTTTACTTGTTAAAGATTTGCAGCAACAAGTAATTTTGGGAACTCCTTTCTTAAAACCTTTAATGCCAATAAAGGTTGACCAAACTGGCATTTACTCTTCGTATGATAATATTGATCTGGTTTTTACTTTTTTAAAAGACCCAGAAACCAGGATCATTAATGAATTAAATCTTTTAGATTTGAAGGAAAAACATCTTGATTTCCTTCAAGAAGAAACTAGAATCATGCAAATAGAGCATCAATTAAAAATGCTAAATGTTTCTAGAAAAATTGATATTTTAAAAAAGGAATTTCAAAATAAAATATGTAGTGAGATTCCTAGTGCTTTTTGGACAAGGAAGAGACATATTGTTTCTCTCCCCTACAAGCCTGATTTTGATGAAAGATCTCATATTCATACCAAGGCTAGACCAAGCCAAATGAATTCTGAATATTTAGAACTTTGCAAGAAAGAGATTCAAAGCCTTTTAGATAAAAAGCTCATCAGAAAAAGTTATTCTCCCTGAAGTTGTACAGCTTTTTATGTTAATAAAAATGCTGGAAAAAGAAAGAGGCAGACCAAGATTAGTGGTTAAATATAAACCACTTAATGATGCCTTACAGTGGATTAGATATCCAATTCCTAATAAAAAGGATTTATTGGATAGATTATATAATGCATCTATCTTCTCAAAATTTGATTTAAAATATGGATATTGGCATATTCAGATTAAGGAAGAAGACAGATATAAGACAACTTTCACTGTTCCTTTTGGGCATTATGAATGGATCGGAATGTAATGCCATTTGGATTAAAAAATGCTCCATCAGAATTTCAAAATATTATGAATGAAATCTTTACTCCTTTTTCGGAATTCTGTTTGGTTTATATAGATGATATTTTAGTTTTTTCATCATCTATAGATCAACATTTTAAACATCTTAGAACGTTACAAGATATTATTATTCATAATGGTCTTGTTCTTTCAGCCCAAAAAATAGATCTTTTCAAGACTCAAATCTGATTCTTAGGGTTTAATATTCATAAAGGGAAAATCATTCCCATTGATAGAAGTATCGAATTTGCTTCTAAATTTCCGGATGAATTAAAGGATAAAACCCAATTACAAAGGTTTTTGGGAAGCCTTAATTACATAGGAAATCATTATAATAAATTAGCCCATGATTGTGCACTTCTGCACCAAAGGCTTCAAAAGAATCCTTTACCATGGACTTCTGAGCATACTAAAGCAGTTCAGAGAATCAAACTTAGAGTTAAACAATTACCATGTCTCGGATTAGCAAATCCCCATTGGGACAAAATTGTTGAAACTAATGCTTCAGACATTGGTTATGTGGAAATTCTTAAACAAAAGAATCCCAATACTAGTAAAGAAGAACTTTTACGATTCACATCTGGTGTTTGGAAATGACCTTCAAAGAATTATTCTACTACTAAAAAAGAAATGTTTTCTATTGTTAAGTGTGTCACTAAATTTCAGGATGATTTACTTAACCAAACATTCCTTATTAGAATAGATTGCAGCGCTGCTAATAATATCTTAAAACAAGATGTAAAGAATCTTGTTTCTAAGCAAATTTTTGCTAGATGGCAGTCTGATTTATCTGCTTTTGATTTCCAACTTGAATATATTAAATGAGATCAAAATTCTTTACCAGATTTTCTTACCAGGGAATTTTTGCAGGAAAAACAGGATGCAACCTCCGGATAAAGGAGGGTTTCAGTTCCCTCAGAGGCGTCCCAACAAAGGGAAAAGCCACCAACAAAACCCAGAGATACAGATGCTTGGGGATATAAATAAAGATTTTTAAACATGCACAATTTCGTGACCCAAGAATCTAAACCTAGATTCACTTATGAAGCAATGTTAATAGAGACAGGATCTATTCAAATTGAACATTTCCATAAAGTTCCAACTGATAAAAAGACTGCTATAACACATTCTACGTGTTATATTATTAAAGTCCTTCATGCAAATCAATGGGGTCTTAATCCAGCCCAAGCAAGGACTTAAAAGATTAATGGTGCTACTTTTAATTACTGGGATTATTTAGAAGCTTGGAATAAAGCTTTTCTTTATATGAATCCCACAAGGAGCCAAACATGGCTTTTTGTTATTAATGATCAAATAATTAAAAATGGTCTTGAAAGTTTTCTTAATTGGTTTTACCATTGGTGGGAAAAAATGGGACCAGAAATTGGAATTGTTCCTCGAGAAATTATGGATTATTTTACAGTCTGGTTTGACTATCATCCAGTTCTCAGAGGAAAGGTATTAGAAAATATTCCATTTGGAAGAAATGTTTTATTTTTCTTTACTGAATTCAGACTTGTTTGGATTTGGAAATGGGATATTCAACATTATGTTGATCATCTTAAAATTTCTGCACTCCAGAGAAATTTCTGGGTCAAATGGTGGGGAGGATTTGATATTCCCAATGCTCTTTCAAAAATCTAACCTGCTGTAAAAGAATATATTAGAATTTTTGAGGAGGAACAAAAGAAAATTGATGATAAATTCCTCCTAGAAGCATCCCAACTTTCCTCTAAATTGAATATGTTTAATGTCTTATTCAATTCAATTAAGGGGAAATATCCACATTTGTCTTGGAAAGAAAAGCAAGTCAAAGTCATGGAGGCCCTTAAAGAACAATTTTTAGCCTCACAAGTTTCCCAAGGTGGTAGTCAGGCTACTTCTAGCCAGACTAAAGATCAGGGTCAAACTTCACAGCCCACTCAGCCAAATATTTTTGGTTGCTTAGCAGGAGAAGCCCAAGATTCATATGAAGATGAAGATGAAATGGATACAACGTCCATTTCCAGTCAGGTTCCAATCATTGAAGACCTGTTTGATGCCATTATCGCCACGACATCACATTCCACATAGCCCAGCAAGTCCAATGACAAATTAGAATAGCTGACGATGCAGTGACAACATCTCAACCCATATGGTTTTGGTTTCAGCCCATGGTTTTGGCAAATGGTTTTGAAATCCGTGGGTGAGATCCTTTAAAGTCAAAAAGGCATTTTGGATGACTCCAACAACCAAGGACACGTATATTTGTCTTTTTACTTTTTACTGTTCATCTACAGAACCTTGTCTAAAGATTGTAGAATTTTTATTTCTATTTAAGATGACCCTCAGACATGTTGAAGGGCATCGCTGGTTTCTCTCTCTCTCTCTTGACTTATCCCTCACCTCTCTAATATTCCCTCCACTACTCTGTAATTGTGGTTCACCACAAGTAAGTAATAAAATCTTTTTCTATTTTTAATTCTGTTGTTTTGATCCTGCTTATCTGTTGTATCATATAAATTAAAAATATTTGTACTTCGTTAGGTTCAATTTGGACCTTCAAGGAAAATATTAGTGCTTTGTCAAGATTAATTTGGACCTCCAAAGAAATATTTGTACTTTGTTAGGATCAATTTGGCCTTCAAAGGAAATGTTTATACCTTGTCTAAATCAATTTGGACATTCAAGTGAAAATTTTATACTTTGTTAGGATCAATTTGATCGTTCAAAGGAAATGTTTATACTTTGTTAGGATCAATTTAGACCTTCAAATAAAATGTTTGTACTTTGTCAAGATTAATTTGGTCATTCAAAGAAAATGTTTGTATTTTGTAAAGATTAATTTTGACCTCCATACAAGCAAAAAAATTTTGGGTCTATTTTACAGTTATTTGCAAGTATACTTACATGTTATTGTTTGATTTGTGAGTTTGTTTGTTTGGTTTTTTTTTTTTTTTTGGTGGCTATTTTTGAGAATTCAAAGTATTAGTGATTTTCATAATATATATAATAAAAAATAATAATAATAAAAGTGATAGTAATCCTTATTGCATGGGTGAATGCAAAGGTTTTAGGGTGAACTATATTACAATGGGGAGTATACATTATATATGTTTCTTTTTTCTTTTTCTTCTTTTTAAACGTTTGCATGAATTCCATACACAAATCAACATAATACATATGAAGATTGTATTTTGTATATTAACAACTAAAGGCTTTAAGTTGGACTTTGATTTTTTTTTTTTTAGGTGTTTGAATTTTGAAATTACATGCCATAGAATTCGGCATTTTCTTAAAATCTACAAATGTCATGTATTATATATAACAAAATCAAACCAAACTAAACCAAATCAAGCCAAGCCTTGTGTCATAATCAATTGGGGACGGCTATATAATTAATCATCTTTTTCCATTCTGCTCACAAAAACTATGTACTATATGGATTTTGTTTTTGGGTTGAGGTATTACAGTATTGAGATTTTTGTGGGTAGGGGGGTCCTAAAAAATTGGGTATTAATTTGGACCTTCAATAAAAAAAAATTATTTGTATTATCTCAAGGATCAATATGGACTTTTTCAAGATCAATTTGGACTTTTCAAAAAATGTTCGTACTTTCTTAGGATCCATTTGGAACTTCTCAGAAAATGTTTGTACTTTCTCAGGATTTATTAAAATTGTGTACAAGGTTTATTACATAATGTACAAAGTAAAATAACAAGTTATAAACAATTTTTTTATAAAAAAAATACAATTCATACTCTATGGGGATTTATTAAAATTGTGTACAAAATTTATTACACAATCTACAAACAAAAATAATAAGTTATAAACAATTTTTTTTAAAAAAAATACAAAATAATTTTCACAAGATGCAAATTTCCCTTACAAAGTACAAATACATACGCTAAAGTCCGAAAGGTGGACTACGGGTTGGGCAGGTTATCCCTCAAAACTATAGTTGGTTTTTAATTTTCAAAAAAAAAAAAAAAAAGGCCACATGTCACCACCAGATGGACTTGTTACCGATCCAATGGTGTGTATTCATATGTTTGACGTCAAGCACTTTTCTCACGTCTTGACTGTAGAATTCTCCCAATTAATGATTTTTGGTTTGAGAATAATAAAAACTTTAGAAAGTATATTACTAGTACAAACAATAATAATAATTAAAAAAAAAATAATTAAAAAGGAGAGCAGATAGAGACGTTTGTGTTGTTGGCCATGTGCTTCATTGCGGCGCCCGGTTATTAGGAAAATAGAACTTTTAATTTCGGACGTCACTTGCAACGGTCGTCACTTCAATATTCCGTCAAGTAGTCCCCACTGTTCACCACCTGTCTGGAAAGAGAGTATTTTTGTTCATTTAAATTTAATTTATTATTATTTATTTATATTTTTATTATCTGATATGTGTTTTTTTTTTATATTTCTATTATGTTCTTGTATGAAATATATGTCAGACAATAAAAACATGAATGAACAATGATGAATCAAATTTAAGTGAACAAAAGTGCTCTCGTCTACCACCCACTACATCATCACTTCTGCTACCGAACTAACGGCCGTCAACAGTAAATTATTGGTTATCTTAGCGTTAACGCCCTTAGTATTATTAGCACTATTGAGCATGGACAACGTCAAATGATGTTGTTCCTTGATATGACATTAATGTTCACTTACTAGAACATTGCCATTACCAATTTACCCCACTAAACATGTGATGCGTCTGTGATTTGTCCATGCACAACTAAAAGCTTTGTATATGTCTGACGTGTATATGTGTGTATATATATATATATATGTGTGTGTGTGTGAGTATATATACACACCACACTTTGGATGGGGTTCATGCATGTCAGCCTAGGAGTGGCAATTTTTGACACGACAACCCGTTTTACAGAGACAACCCGAACACGACACGATTTGACACGATTAATTTTAAATAGTTTGTATTATAGATGAATATCACTCGAAACTAAAAATTAAACCCAAAGCACACAACCCAATTAATGACACGATTATGACACGAGAACCCGAATTGCCACCCCTAAATTGTCAGGGCTAGCTAACCAAATTTATCAAAAGGTGAGATAATATATTAGTGTTTTAACGGATAAAACTTAAAATAGAAGTTTTTTACAGGTTCAAATACTTAAGGGCCTATTTGGGAGTGAAAAAAAATAAGATTAGGTTCACACCAAATCTCACTTTTATAAAAATAAACAAAAAACAAGTATTACATATGTTGTTTGAATAAATTAATGATCAATTCTTGGGACATTTTTATGCCAGAAATGACTCTATCGTACTTAAAAAGAAACTACATAAACATAGAATTGATTCTTTTTTAAACCATAAAACTGGTTATTGTGGTACCCAAACAACCTCTAATTTTTATTTTTAATTTTTTTTTTTATAATAAACTTATTATTTTAGGGGACGTTCAGGAAGGCAAAAAATCAGTTGTGTGCTTCATATAAGTGAACAAGATTTATAGATTCATATGTTTGCTATTTGTTTTAGGGCTGCAACTCAAGCAGACTAGACTTAATTTTAGGTCTGTACTGACTCAATACAAGTTTTAGTGTAGTATGCTCAAACTTGAAAGAGCTCGATTTCAATACTCAAACTCGAGCCTGATCCTAAATTGTTATAAAGAAACAATCTTCCATACAATATCAAACTTTTTTTTATTTAGAAAAAAACTTTCATCGATCAGTTAAAATTTTTAATAGAATATAACCAAATATATTTGTCACTAAACAATAGAATGATCCAACAACTAAAAAGAATACATAGATAATGTATAACCATATAATGCATATATATACGCATAAGTTCGGTCTCATGTTATTAACTTCTTTGTCTAAGTGCAACCCAAATTTAATTCGGGCTTGAATTTTTTTTAACTCAAGTTCGTCCAAAATATGTAAAAATAAAAAAATAAAATAAAATTTTATATGGGTTGGGTTCGGATTATAAATTCCTTTTTGTTTCCAAATTGTCTGGCGAAATGTAATTTCTTCTTGCACAGAACGTAGACTTTTACCCAGAAACTTCAAGAAGACTAACGCCGTCAATCACCCGTCTGACATTGACTGTTACATCTCCACAAAACAAACAATCACTATCTTTGTCCTTTCTGTCAACTAACGCCGTCAATTCTGCTCCTCTAAATCTCGAATCCGCGTTATAGCGGGTCCCAGAGATCATTGGTCCCAGCCAGGCTCCCAGCGCAGCAACAATTCCTTTACAACAAGCTTTTACATATATTTTAGACTAGACTAATATATATAGAGTATACTCGTAGTATCTAATTCTATATTTTCTATTTCTATATTTTTTAGATACAAGGCATAAACATTTTATACAAATATTTATAAATACATAGTACTGTAAGGTCGACCCCATTAGGAGCGGACTCAGAATTTTTGATCAAGGGGTCGGAACTATACAAGAGTTCGGGGGTAGTGCCCCTGACTACTTATACACAATTATGTATTAAACTATAAAATTGGTTTAACACCTCTAGTTTGGGGTAAAATCGTGCAATTTTAGAGATCCTATTTCTAAAACGTGTAATATGTTACATATAAATCTAGAATTTTCAAAAGTCCAGGGGATCTGTGTCTAAAATCTATTCTATGTAAATCTAGAATTTTTAAGAGTCCAGGAGAGTCTGTGTGAATTTTAGAAAGGCTCATTTGTAAAATCTGTAAAATATTATATGTGATTCCGTAATTTTCAAAAGTTCAGGGGATGTGTCACCGTGGCTACAATGTAGATCCGCCATTGGATCCCACAATACCATCCGAGTGAAATAAAGTGTGTTTGTAAGTGTTTGGGTAAAGTATCTAGGTTCGCAGACAATATAAAACCTCTCAATTGCAGAGAATTCTCATGGCGTTTTCTGTTATTATAATCCAGTCTTTATATCTATATGTAACTATATATCAACATTAAACGCTCACAGAGATAATAGCTGTTTTAATTTGTAGAATTTTGATTTGGGTTTGTAGTTTCATGGGGTCTTTCTTTTGTGGGTCCACCCTTGACAGCCTAATCAACAGCCTGGAAAGAGCTGTTTGGGGTTGCACTTAAAAGGCTCTGGTTTTATGGGCTTTCTGGGTGCCACTTTCTCTCTCTTCATTTCCATCTCTCTCTCTCTCTCTCTCTCTCTCTCTCTCTCTCTCTCTCTCCAGCATTTCACAGTGGCTCATAGACTTCTTTTGCTTGCTGGGGTGGTGAGGTAAGGGCACCCGAATATCTTTGTATTTCGTAGTGTTAAATATTTGAGTCTTCACACTGTATTTTCTTGTTCTCTGTGTTTGAAATTTCAGTGTATTCCATATTGTAATAGATATTTTCTTAGCTGGTAATTTGTTTAGATCTATCTGGGTCTCTCGGTAAATGGGTTTGGGGGCATGAATTTGAAACATTTGGGGATTGGTGGGCTTGTTTATGTTAACTGTTAAATTTTGGAGGTTTTGTGAAATTAGGGTTTGAACATCTAGGTTTTGGTAAGAGCAGTTTATGGTTGTCTCATTGTCTGTCTCTGAAGTTCTAGTTAGTGCCTTGTTCGGGGGGAGCTATATATTAAATTATTAATATCTGGGAATTTGAGTGTTTTCACTAGGTAGCAAACAATAGGGATGAAGATATTGAATTGGCTTTCACTAATTCAAGTTCTGATTCTGCTAGGGTTTATGGGTCATGAATCATTTGCCTCATTCACTCCTGTTGATAAGTACCTAATTAGCTGTGGATCTTCACAAAATGTCACCTTCCTAGGTCAGACTTATGTCCCTGATTCTACAATTCCATTGAAAATTCAAGGAAATTCCATTTCTACTACATCCAATTCTAGTGTTCCATTTCCAATCTACCAATCAGCTCGAATTTTCCCAAACAAGGCATCCTACAAATTCAATATAGAACAAGAAGGTCGCCATTGGGTTCGTCTCTATTTTTACCCTCTTCCAAACACTGGCCATAACTTAACATCTTCTTCGATAACTGTATTAACCGATGATTTTGTACTCTTGAACAACTTCACTTTCGAGAACTACAATGGTTCTTATTTGTTTAAAGAGTATGCGGTCAATGTGACTTCGAATACATTGACCATTACCTTCATTCCTTCGAACAATTCGGTTGTGTTTGTTAACGCGATTGAAGTTGTCTCAATCCCAGATGAGTTGATACCTAACCAGGATTTGGCTGTATCCCCGTCTTCCCCTTTTAGTGGCTTTACAGAACTTGCATTTGAAACTGTTTACCGGTTAAATATGGGCGGTCCATTGTTGACTTCTCAGAATGATACCTTAGGAAGAACTTGGGAGAATGATGTGAAGTACCTCCATGTGAATAGCTCGGCTGTGAATGTTTCGGTTAACCCTGCTACTATAAGGTATCCACCTTCGATCTCGCCTGAAATAGCACCGAATTGGGTTTACGCCACCGCGGAAACCATGGGTAATCCGAATGTGGCCAATTTGAACTTCAATATGACTTGGGTTTTTCGAATTGATCCAAATTTCTCCTATTTTGTAAGGGTACATTTCTGTGATATAGTGAGCAAGGCCCTGAACAGTCTCGTGTTCAATCTATACATAAATTCCAATATTGCCCTTGGGAGTGTAGACCTTTCGACCAAAACGGGTAATTTGGCTACCCCATTCTACACAGACTTTGTTTCCAACTCTTCATCCGATTCGGATACTTTGACCGTTAGTGTTGGTCCGGATACAAGTGCCGACTACGCAAATGCAATCATGAATGGCTTAGAGATCATGAGGATTAGCAATGAAGCTAAAAGCTTGAATGGTCATTTGTCTGTTGAGTCTCTCCTTGGGACACAACCGAAAAAGAACAAAATGGGTATTATAATCGGCTCTGTTGTAGGAGCTGCAGCTGCATTGGTGTTTATTGGTTTGTGTTATTGCTGCTTCGTAGCCCGAAGGTCAAAGACTACTCATGAGGGGCATTCGTGGCTTCCTCTGCCCTTATACGGAAACTCTCAGACCATGACAAAGATGTCCACAATTTCTCAGAAGAGTGGGACCGCGAGCTGTATCTCATTAGCTTCGTCCAATCTCGGCCGGTTATTCACTTTCCAGGAGATCATGGACGCAACCAAGAAGTTTGATGAGACCTTGCTTCTCGGGGTCGGTGGTTTTGGTAGGGTCTACAAGGGAACTGTGGAAGATGGTACTACAGTGGCTGTCAAAAGAGGAAACCCGAGATCCGAACAAGGTCTTGCGGAGTTCCGAACCGAGATCGAAATGTTGTCGAAGCTCCGTCACCGCCACCTTGTCTCCCTCATTGGGTATTGTGATGAACGGTCTGAAATGATTCTTGTCTACGAGTTCATGGCAAACGGGCCCCTCAGGAGCCATCTTTACGGAACTGATCTTCCACCTCTCTCTTGGAAGCAACGGCTTGAGATTTGCATCGGGGCTGCTAGGGGGCTCCATTATCTCCACACAGGTGCTGCTCAGAGTATTATTCACCGCGATGTGAAGACAACGAACATACTATTGGATGAAAACTTTGTCGCCAAAGTTGCCGATTTTGGCCTTTCCAAAACCGGTCCAGCTTTGGATCAGACCCATGTTAGTACTGCCGTGAAGGGTAGTTTTGGGTACCTTGATCCCGAATACTTCAGAAGACAACAGCTCACGGAAAAATCGGATGTGTACTCATTTGGGGTTGTTCTAATGGAAGTTCTATGCACGAGACCGGCTTTGAATCCCGTTCTTCCTAGAGAACAAGTTAATATCGCGGAATGGGCGATGACTTGGCAAAAGAAGGGCATGTTGGATCAAATAATGGACAAAAATCTGGTTGGAAATGTAAATTCAGCTTCTCTGAAGAAGTTTGGAGAGACAGCAGAGAAGTGTTTGGCCGAGTATGGAGTTGATAGGCCTTCAATGGGGGATGTTTTGTGGAACTTAGAATATGCTCTTCAGCTTGAGGAAACCTCGTTGGCTCTCACGGAACCCGAAGATAACAGTACAAATCATATCCCCGGTATTCCGTTGACCCCACTTGAGCCGTTCGATAACAGTATGAGCATGATTGATGGTGTGAACTCTGGCACAGACGATGATGCTGAAGATGCTGCCACAAGTGCTGTTTTTTCTCAGCTGGTGAATCCTCGGGGACGATGAGAAGAGTTAAAAAAAAATTATTGCTTCTTTGGGACTTTGAAGATTGTCCTTTTTTTTTTTTGCCACAATTATATTATTTTATGTGATAGTATGATTTATATGTATATTAGTTGATGGGTTGATGCTAATAAATCCATCAAATGTTGTGTGCAAACTACCACAAGGTTGTTCTTGTTATTTCAATTTGAACTATTATTGGGTTTTTAACTACCCTTATTTATATCTCACAGAATTACCAGATTTGAGATTTCTTTGTCCTTGCAAAATTGCATTGTAATTTTTCATTCAGAGAAATTTAAGGTGGAACTTATGATCTATCTTGCTTAAGAATTCTTAGCATGTGACATTTCGCTAGTTTTAAGGCTAATATTAGCATCTGTTTGGCTGATTCTTCTGCATATGAGATTTCTCTTTGTTTGTGGATTAAGAATTCGTTTGGGTTAGCTTTAAAATAATCAAATTTTTTACTTTAAGATTTTTTTAATAAGCTTCAAATTGGAGTATTTTTAAAAAGCTGTTTTTCATCTTTAAAAATGAATCAAATTTTTTAAAAGGTTGTGAAAAGGCTAATCATCAAATGGAAATGTGCCATTGGGCTACCCTTCTTGCTTTGCTCGTATATAGTTGCAGATATGCTTTGCAGGATGAAAACAAGTTATCTGGGTGCCTGTTAAAAATCTACTCTGTCACTAAGGGCCCGTTTGACACAATTTTTGCTTATGCGGTTCAATAGCAAAAATTCAACCTCAAAGTTGTCCAAGGTAGCTTTTGGCCAATCACAAATTTCTGCAATTGAATTTGGTTTGCCAAACAGTTTCATTTCAACTTTTGGAGTTCCATAATCAGTGATAAACTTTAAAAGCCATTGCCAAACATCCTATAAACACTGCTACCTTGTTCCTCCATTTCTCTCATTCTCTCTTTTACTTGACCCAAATTGTACTAAATTGAATGATGCAACACACAAGTTTGTTCCTCCTCTTTCTTCTTTGTTTTTTTTTGGCTAAAAGGCAAATATCATTAACTAAAAGAAACCATTACAAAGAAAAAAACCAACATCAACAAGAAGGAACAACACAATACAGAAAACAAAAACAACAAAGCACAAGCATAAAGACAAAAGGTACAAAAATGGAGATTCAGACAAATTAGTCAGATGAACCCCTCTACAAGCTGCACTAGAAGCCAACCATCGCGTCACAGAAACCACCGCGTGGAGAGATCAAGAAACCAGAGAATAAGTAACTAGGGCAATTTCAACTTTGAGAATGGGGTAGACCCACCCAAAGATGATGGTGACACAAAGTCGAGCTCAAAACAGTGAAGAAACTTCACTCAGGGGAGCAACCCAAATTGCTTTAAAAGTCTTCATGGTAGCAAAAGCTACACCATAAATGGCAACACTGCGGTAAACGAGAGGCCAAAGGCAAGCAACCAAAATCCAAAGAAAACGAGAAGGGCGCAACAAAAAAACCAAAAAAAAGGGGGAAAAAAATCCCAAAAGAAAACTTCATAAGGGGAAGGAAAAACCTTCACCTAAGAAGTGAAAATGTTCACAATGGAAGAGGGGTTGAGAGAAAATGGAGGAGAAGAGTAGAAGAGCTGACTGATGTGGGCGGCGGCTAGGGTTGTGAACTTGGGGACCATCGCTTCTCTCTGTCTCTAACTTTAGAGAGAGAAGCTCCCAACGAATTTTTTCTCTCTTTAATAATTTACGAAACTAAAGTTCCATTCCCTATTTTATTTTCTGTTTATTATGCTAACTAAATACTAGTTTTTTTTTTTTTTTTTTTAAGAATCTAACATACTATTTATTATAGACATTTTTTATTTAATAAAAGTAAAGAGGTGGAAAAAGGAATGGGTATTAAAAAGAGAAATAGGGAAAAAAAAATTCAGGACCATTCCAAAATGAAAGTTGAAAAATTAGTACTTCGTACTTGTCACTAGGGGTGAAAGCAAAATCGAAAAAAATCAAAATTGAGAAACGAACCGAGAAATTCGAGCTTATTCGGTCGATTTGTCAAAAACTACTTTAAGCCAAAAACCTAATAGAACCGCAAAAAATCGACAAAAAACTGACATTACCATGCATATTCGGTCGATTTTTATAGTGTCAAAAAATAAAAAAAAAACAAATCGAATCGAATAGAACCATTTTACCCCTACTTGTCACCTTTCAAACTAGGAGTGGATCCAATTATAACTACTACAAAACTATGCCTTTAGAAATGTAGTTCTCTAGGGTTGGGTGGGGTTGGGTTGGGTTTGGTCGGGTTAAGGGGGGGTGTGTGGTGTGTATGTGTCTAGCCATCGAGGTACGTATCAAAAAAAAAAGGAAATGTAGATCTCCTCGTAATTTTGTAAGGTGTTGTTTGGGAAGTCTCATAAGTGATTTTGACTTATTCTAGTGTTTCAAGTTTGTTAGTGACTAAGGCAATTTCTTTATAAACGAAGGTTCATTTTCATAAAAATCATATAGAATATGAGAATGAAATCGAATAGATACTATTGGAGTACTATTATTTTAAAATTTGGCATGTTGGCAGTGGACTCAAGGTTGAGGCGGTTCCACAATTATTGAAAGTAGTCTCAATGTTATATATGTTTGGGAATGTCCTAAATAATTTCTTTCACACGTGCCAGAGTTACAAATAAAACTCCACCTCCAACTTGCCACACGTGCGAGTCTTGAGAAGCGATAGAAGTCAAGAGGCTATTGGAATTTCTCTTCCCCTCCTTAACACGGTGGTCTGACGGTTTAGAGAGAGAGAGACCACCGTCCCTTTCTTCGCCTTCGCCTCCGCCTCTCTCTCGCTGTCGAAAATCGATTCATTTGTATATCATCATCTCCGGCGCAATCGGTCACCATGAACGAGAAGGCCAACGTCTCCAAAGAGCTTAATGCCAAGCACAGAAAGGTCTCATTTTTTTTATCAATTTCATTCGATACATATTGATTTGGTGCGATCTTCTATGATTTTGATTTGTATGATTAGATCGTAAATCCTCTATTGATTGATTGATTAATTGGTTGTTTCAATACCTTGAAATTGTTGTTCTGTATAATTTTTCGATTCAATTTAGTCGGTATTTTTTTGCCGATTTCCGAGGTCTCTGTTGTTTTGTTGGGATTTACAATAGTTTCTTCAAATCCTATAGTTGGGGCTCTGAGCTGATACGGCGATGGTACTATAAATTGTAACAAAAAAGTTTTTTTTTTTTTTTTTTTTTTTTTTTTTATATTTAGTTTTCATCCAATTCGTTACTATTTAATGGAATTTATACATTCTCGCATTGATGATGAATATGTTATAGCATTGTTTGGAATTGATTTAAGGAGATCAGGCCTTTAATGGGATGCTTGCAAATTATCTATCTTGTGGTATTTCTTTCCTATGGAACTGAAGAGGCGCCATCTGGGGATTTTGTTAATTGGTTGGATTGGTTTGTCATGGAGAATGAGGCCTTGAAAAGAAGAGTTCTTAGGGTATTTGTCATGGAGATTGTTGCTTTGTTATCCAAATTTACAGAAATTTCATAAATTGGTAATCTTTTAGTGATTTTGCATTATTCTTTTCTTCTTTTTGGACATGTTCACAGCTGAACTCTTGTTATTATTACGATATACTCTTTGCCCGGCCTCTGTTAGACACTGCTTTTTTTTTTGGCAGTGTTTGTGCGTCTGGGGATCAAATTTTCATGACAATTAGTTAATGGTGCCAGGTGTGCCTAGTAGAGGACATTCTTTTATCAATGTAGTTATACCTTTTTTGCCCAGCTAATTGTTCCAGGAGAAAATTTATTATTTATTTCGTACATAAATATATGTGTATTATCAGTAGGAGGTGAGGAATGCAAGGCCCAGTGTTTCGTTTCAGTTATAGATAGATAGAGGTGAGATGATATAGATGCATTCATAATGTGTACCACACTAGACTTGTGCAGTTATCTACGTGTGAATATGTGCATCGTGCAAAATATCATAGATCAATGTTTAATTGTGCGCTAGTTACCAGAAAGAACTGTGCGCTTGCATGTAGAAGGTCGTAGATAACAAAACAATGATTAAAAAAATAGTTAAAAATGTATTAAAAAAATGTAGCTTTGCATTTAAATCCTTTGAGATTCTAAGCATTTATGATGCTGTAAGGTGGCCAAATTAGTTAAGTATTCAACTGCAAAGGGTTTTGTGTCATAAATTTAGCAGTGACTCATGATATTCTTATCGGGGAGGGCCTTGATAGTTTGGATAGAGGGAAACTCTTCGTAATGTCATTGCGTAAATCGATAATTGAATGCATGATGGGTGATGGTGTTGGGACCTACGCCCACTCGTGGCTGGTTCATACCACATAAGCCCATCTGGTGGCACCTGTTCCACTTGTGCATGCCAGTTTTTCCAGTCACTGGGTGATCTCTACATGACGTCACGTAACCCCCCACCTAGAACGGAAGACTATCTCTAGTTATGAGCTAGGCTTCCCCGCCCACAATCTCCATCAATTTGAGCATTGAGCTCACAAGCTCAAAGTTCTTGATATCCATGCTTGCACATCCCTTCACGTGGGCCATGTAGGTGCATGAGCGGGTTAATGCACGTCACGCCTTGGCCCTAGGATTCATACATGTGGGTACCAGGTCATACCTCATGGTTGAGCATTGCGCTTCTTATCTCCATGGTTGATCATCGTGGTCATTATTTCAACACCCACTGAGGTGCCTGTCTACCTCCACTGCAGGATCACATGTCTTTATTCTATTCCATGCTAGATGGGCTCTTTCCACGTAACTGCACCTTGAGGCACTTAATACCCGACTCTCAAGCAGGCTTGGGGAGTTTCCCAAGCTCAACGACACGTCCGGGGATACTTGAGACCTATGCCTAGACCAGTCCTAAAACAGAGTAGAACCACGTGCCATTGGGTGCGTGTTCACTGTTCACCATATGACCCCCTTATCCCCAAGTCAACTCTATGCCATTGCTTTGTAGCCTACCATGCCATGTGGTTTGCCTACATTTGTGACACACGTTAGTCCCTTACTTTATAGCAACTGGTTGGGCAACAGTGCAACCAACCTATACCCGTAAGTAGGGGTAACCCCCTTCACTTGGGGACATAGTGATTTTGTCTTGAGAACTCTACAGACCACCGAGCTATTCTCTCAAATCCTTGTACGACCAAACAACTGTTCTCTCTCTCTCTCTCTCTCTCTCTCACTCTTTCTCTCTCTCTCTCTCACACGCACACACACACACACATCTCTCTCTCTCTCTCTCTCTCTCTCTCACACGCACACACACACACATGCACACACATTCACACTCACACACACATTACACTGCTTTGTTTCTCATTTTCGCCCCACCTTTGGGACTATCGCTAACTTATGTATAGTACTGTTTGCAATAAATCTCTGGTGTGGGTGTGCGTTGGGCGTGCCAGAGTCCGTGTGGACTCAAAAGTGGTGGTGATTACCTAATCTGACTTCTAATTTAAGCGATTTGTTATTTAACAATAAAACAACAATGTGGGCTTTCTCTACTCTGATGCAAGTAAGAAATTACAAATGGAAACTGTAAAAAGGGAAACTAAATACAACGATTCAGAATACCTCCATAGACAATATCTTCTCCATTGATTGAAAAGTAGTGATTACAAATGTTCAAAGTAAAAAACGAGCACTCAAGAACAAGAACTCACGGATCACTCAAAATCACTCAAGAACAAGAAAGAATTCTTATGAGGAGACACTAAGGGTGTGTTTGATAACGCCATTAAGTGCTGAAAATAAAAAGATTCAGCACTTATTCTTTTTCAGTGCGTTTGATAACATACCACTTAATTGAAAAAGTAGCTCCAAAATCACTGAAAATTTTAAGTGAAAATTTTCTACTGAAAATAATCACTGAATGCATTCTACATCAATAGTTGAAACACTATTTTAAGGAATAAAGCTTCAAGTGCTTAAAATTTTCAATACTTAAAATTCAGCACTTAATTTTCAGCACTTAATTTTCAGTTTTATCAAACGCACCCTAAAAGTCTGCAGAGAGCAGAAGTGGCGTGTGTGTTAGCCGCTTTTCAATGTTGCACCACATGCCCTATTTATAGACTTGTTTGCACAACCGCTCATGTTAGTGGGGATCATGGGGTAGTGGGGTACTTGGCCCCTGGTTTCTAGGCATGTATCAGTTTATGCTTCCACTATGTCCCATGATCAACTTCCATGACTTGTGTGATGATCCCACTTCTGCCATGTTCCTCTTTTCACGTAACTGCCTTCCCTTCCAACTCAGCATATTCTGAAGACCGCGTTCTCATTCCTGCTTAACTGTCTACTTTCTGAGTAAATTCATGACCGATTGTGTTCCTCTCTGTGCAGCTTAATCTCTGCTGGTGATATTAATCGGCCTTCTATTCAGTAGGAAGCCTACTCGCGTCTCTCGGTCTTTTTACACCGATATTGTCTTTGACCTTCACTGATCCCGTGGACTGCCTTTTCCATCCCGTGGACTTGCTACTGCAGGATCCGTAGAGAAGATCATCGGCCTTATCTGTTAATGCCGAGGTGTGTCCCTGATCTTTTCTGATATCGGCCTTGTTTATTAAGACCGATATCTTTATTAGAGCCGTGTTGCTATCGCCGACATTAGGGCTCAATTATAAATATGTTTGTGGTCGGTCAAATATGACCGATGTTAAGGCTATTGCCGATGCTACTCTGCCACTAGTCACTTGTTAAACTGGGGTACTTGTCTTTTATCATCCTTTACTCGGTATTGACACCGATGTCCATCGTGTTCTCGGTCTGGATACCGATATCCTCATCTGAAAGATACCATCATTACTAGTATCTAGATTAGATACCGGTCCTTCCTGCATCATCATCCTTATTACCTGTTCATCTGCCTATGTGGTCTAGTGATGACGTCCTGAATCTACATGACCGTCACGTGCCTTGGGAAACCCTATTTTAGGGTGTAAACAAGTACCTCCTCCTCCATCTCACTACTAAAGAACCCACAATGGGTTTCTCCAATTGCGGATACATGTGTCAAGTTTCAACTATTCCATCTATTTTTGTAAATTGTTATAACCCTTCCTAAAAGGGTGTGTTTGTCGACATTGACTACTGAGAAAGGGGGTGGCTATAGTCCAATGGCCAAGCCCTACTCCTTCGCTGCAGAGAAGTCTTATAAATTAAGATAGCAACACTGAATCATTTTGGTCTGGTTTGCATTTGGTGAAAAGTTGCACCAAGGAAAACACCCATGATTCTAATGCTATACTCCGGTGCCCATGCTTTGCTTTAGTTTTGCATGGAATTTGAACTTTGGACCTGTTTTCATTTGAAAGAACTTGCTGACTGACCAATACAAAGACACACACACACACACTCACTCCATTGACCCCACAAATAAATAATAAACAATCATACTACCAATGCATTAGCATGGTTTATTTGGTTTTCCACAATGCTACTTATTTCTTTATTTCTTCTCCACTCATTTGTTGCCATCATTCTGTTCCCTTTCTTAATTTTATTTTTCTACTGTGCTTATTTGCAGATTCTGGAAGGGCTTCTTAAATTGCCAGAAAATAGGGAATGTGCAGACTGTAAATGCAAGTATGTATCTGGAAACAATCAAAATTTCCTATTTCAAAATTACAGTTTTGCTGTTCTCAACAAATGTATGACAGGACATGATAGATTCAGAAAGAAAGTCTTAGTAGAACCATAAATCAGTAACAGATTGTTCATTCATTGATTTCTGTTCATGTACATAATTTATCTGTAAATGAAAAAATCAATTAGTTATGTAGCGAATAGTGACTTGTGTTTAATGCAGAGGTCCTAGATGGGCTAGTGTGAATCTAGGCATTTTCATATGCATGCAGTGTTCTGGAATCCACAGAAGTCTCGGGGTGCACATTTCAAAGGTGATATCTTGTTCCTTTCCTGATGTACTTAATTGGAGATTGGAATATATAATCTATAGAGAAGTAAGTGTTTGTTGTTAATCCTTCTAAAATCAGGTGATTTTCATAAACAATAATGCAAAGTATAAATATTCCACTCAAGATGATTTTAGTATAGTATTACTAAGAGGAAATATGAGTAGGACAAGGTTTGATGGAACATGTGTATGTGTGTATTTTGGTGAAGTAGGCAACTAACACCTACTTAATTTGTTTGCCCCTTTTTCATTCTATATTAAACTGGACTTATTTGTTTCTTTCCACCGTAGAATCAATCTTTGGTTCTAGTAGTATTTTGTCATTAGCAGCTCTTGATCTCTCCTAGGTGATGCTTGGATAAGTATTTTACACCTTTGTGATGTTTATAGCACGCTTCTTTGTCAAATCACTTGTTTAATTAACTCTTGAAGAATGAATTGTTGAATTTTACTTGTTTGTCATAGATTCTTGATTGGTCACTTTTAGAATTTGAACAGAAAGACGCTATAAGCTTATACCTATGAAGTTATTTCTTTTAACTCTCTAGATCCACATCTTAACTGCTTTCAATATTTTAACGCCATCTCTTTTATTTGTGGAGTTACCGTTGACCAAACATATCTATATGTTGCAAAATTCATCAATTCTTTTTTTTTTTTTTTGTGTGTGTATTGCTGCAGGTGAGATCTGCTACACTCGACACCTGGCTGCCTGAGCAGGTTGCATTTATTCAATGTAAGTTTCTCTCTCAGCCCAGACCCTGCATTTTTCTTATTGATGCTAGTTTCAGATTTTCAAGAGCTACTAAATAAGATTTTTTTTCTCCTTTTATGCAGCTGTGGGAAATGAGAAGTCAAATAGTTATTGGGAAGCAGAGCTACCCCCAAATTATGACAGAGTTGGAATTGAGAATTTCATTCGTGCTAAGTATGCAATTCTTACCACTACACTTGTGCGTGATATGATACATTTCTTGTATTTTATGTTTGGTTCTTATAGTTGTAAGCCTGCCTTTCTATTCTGTTGTACTTTGTAATTAAGGTATGAAGATAAGAGGTGGGTTTCTAAAGATGGAAAGCCAAAGTCACCTTCTAGGAGGCAAGAAGAAAACCATGGGTATTCTAGCAGTTCTGAAGATTTATCTGAAAAAAGGAAGAATATTCAGACACCTAGTAGTACGAACAGTGTTTCTGCACGAATTAGTATACCCGTGCCTCCTAAGGGGCCTGAGCCGGTATGTTGAGTTGTCGTTGTACCCTGTTGATCTCTATAGTCTGTTTTGTTTCTAACCCATCTGTTTTTTTCATGATGCTTTGTCTTAAATCTAAATTTTCATCTGTTGCAATTTTATTTTTATATTTAAAATTAACAAATCATCTTTGGGTTGAACTTTTTTAACAAGTATTGTGGACAATTTTGTCTTCTTGAGGTTTGTTTTGATCGAGAGTCCTTCCAGCACATGATTCAGGATTTCAGGTTTTGGTGTGGGGACCACACCATGTGGTAGGAGTTCCATGCACACCAATATTATGGGTGATTGTCTCCAAACAACGTATCAGTCGTAACATGATCAGATTCTCCTGGTCAGGCACCTTTCGGATGAGTGTCTGACACGGCCGGACATAGGAGTGGTCACGACACGGTGGTTCCTTCGAAAATATTTGTAGAATTTCAAGTTAAATGATCTTAGTATAACGAATTGAGAGATTTATTAATGGTTATTTGATAATTTCGGAAAAGAGAGGTGACAGTGCACAATACATTACATAATTAGTTAAAAAATATACCTTTTTGTTTCTTGTGTCCTAGACGTGTCTATATCCTACACTTTTATGATTGTCGTGTCACCTTGTCCACATCATATCGTGTCCATGTCCCATGCTGTATCCGTGCTACATAGCCTGTGATAATGTTATTATAGAAATTTAGTGTTAAATCCCTCGTTAAAAAAAGTTATTGGTTAAAGGACACAGTGGAAACTTTTTTAGTGAAAAGTCCCTCAACCCAATTCTTTGTTAGAATTAAACAAAAATTCAAACAATCTTGTGAAATCTCACTAAACTTTCGACAGGATTTTTTGCCCAGTTTTATATGTGAGGGACCTTTCACTAAAACTAATTCACTGTTGGTCTAATGCTTAAAAGTACCCTAGAAGACTAGAATGGACTAAACCATAATTACCCCGTGTAGGAAAAATTATGTGTTTGAATGTATATAATGATTTATTGGAGCCTAGATTCGTTACATATTCAAATTGGCAACTTTTTCCTATGGGATTGTGAGGGATGCCTTGCTTGTTTCAAAGTTATGCTCACTTGGCCTTCTCTAGTTTCTCTTTACCCACCTTATGTATCTGATTTACAAACAGGTCACACCTGCACCAAAGCCTCAGCAGGTCACTCCGAAATCAGAACCAGCTGGGTCACTAACTGAATCATCAGCTGTCTCACCTCCTAAAGTCGACTTTGCTACTGATCTTTTTGACATGCTTTCTATGGATGGTCCTAATGAAAATGGCTCAGAGGCAGCTCCTGCTGATGATAGTATGTGGGCTGGTTTCCAATGTATGTCAAAATTTCCCTCATTTTGGTTAATGAGGTCACTTAGGCTCTGTTTGGTTCGAATTTAGAGAGGAATAAGGAAAAAGATGAGGACAACCATTTTCCTAGTGTTTTCCTCCATTCTTTAATAGCATTAGAAAGTAAAAAATTTAGGATACAATAGGAATTCAAGAAAAGGACAAGGGAAGTGACTTACAAAATTATTATTTTATTAAATTTATTTTTCACTATATTTTCTCTTCTATTCCTTTTTAACTCATTGTTTTCCTTAACCAAAGTTACCAAACAAATAAAAGTGTTTCTCTCTATGTTTTCTTTTCTTTTCCCTCATTAAATCCATGAACCAAACTGAGCCCTAAGCACTAAGCAGTACTATTTACTTGCACTTATTATCCTTTTGCTGGGGTTCCTTCTTTGTGGGGGGGTTTGTTTTAAGATGTCTCTATCATGTTGGAGTTGGAGAAAAAATTTTATGCTTACTTACTGTCGTGCGCTTTGATCTTTTCTACACATTGTAGCTGCTGAGTCAGGGTCTACAGCTGAGAAAACCGGCCTTGTGAAGTCAGATGTGAATAAGACTCCTGCTTCTGGAATCGAAGATTTATTTAAAGACACACCTTCGATTGCACCTTCTACAGTATCAGAGAAGCCTCAAAAAGATGTAAAAAATGATATCATGAGCCTTTTTGACAAGGTATGTGGTATAGCATTATTTGTTGGATTTTTACCAGTGTTGTTGCTGAAACACTGATTTACTGGATTGTTTTATTGTTGATTTTCTTGATTGAGGGAGTATCTTGTGTGGACAAGGTCTCAATGTTTGGTGTTTAAAGTTTTGTTTAGAGATAGAAAATTTTAGCTAAACTAACTTGGGGCCCGTTTGGATTGGCTGTGGCTTTTGCGTTTAGACAGAAACAGAAGCAGAAGCCATAATGACAAGGGCACCATGCAAATTAAGAAAAATTCATTAAAACAAAAATCTTCTTCCTGCATCACGTTTGGGCTGATTGGGCTTGCTCAAGCTAAAACGTGCTTTTGGGGCTCTAAAGTGCTTAAAATTTATCTGAACGGGCTAACACACGAGTTTTGGGTTCCAGAAGCATGTTTGGGCCACAACGTGCATCTAAGAAGTTGAGGAACTTGGTCCAATAAACAACGAAAGAACAGCCGCTGTTCTTTTTCCAATCCAAAACTCTTTTTTATTTTTGGGTTCTTTCCCGTAATTTTATTTATCCTGCAGTCAAATATGGTGTCCCCATTTGCTCTTCATCAACAGCAACTTGCTATGCTGGCTCAGCATCAGTCCCTTCTTATGGCTGCTGCTGCTAAGTCAGCCGGAGGGTTACCAAAATTTCAGGGCAATGCATCACACCCAGGGTCTAATAATATCAACTTACCCAATCAAAACTGGCCAAGTGCCGGCTATCAGTTTCCTGGAATGATGATGCCAACTTCTGGAAAGAATGATCTACAGGCATATATGCAGCAGGTAGAATATATAAAATAAATATTTTTTTTTTCTTTTTTTAGCTTGATCAACACTGCATCTGAATTCTGATTTAAGTTTTTTTGTTCTCGACTTAGATGGGGAGCATGGGACCAACACATCCAGTTGGGAACTCTCTTCCATTTCCCACATCCAGGTATGCTATATATCTCAGTGTGTTATGCATTCATTTGCCAAAACATTTGGGTATTTAAAAGATAGATGCATTTAGTTTACTTGTGGCTTCTTTGGGAATGCTTAAAACAGGATCAGGTCCTGACTCCAGACTCAGTCCGACTTCTATAGTAAAACAGTATCATGTTGATTTGACAGAGAACCGTTCTTGGGTTTTTTTAACTCATGCATGGACTTTCAATGTAGTTAAAAAGCAACTACACAAACACCAAACTATTGTTAACGGGTTCTTTTCTAAACAACAGAACTCGTTCTTGTATTACCCAACAGCCTCTCAGTTTACTTAGTTCACTTAGTTTAACACCTGGTTATTGGTGTTAATGAACCATCAAGGAAATAGAACCTTCATTGTGTGTTAACACCCTTTAAACTGTTCTCTTACACGTGAATATCAGAAATCCACATTTGAGTACTAAAATAATATAAAGACAACACAAATACATCAAGATTTAACTTATCATAGTATTCATACACATGTTATGAAATCTCTCATTCGTTACTACGCATTTTTTTTACTGCAGCATTTATAATTCTGGGCAAAATGCTTCTACCAATGGTGTTGCGGCTTCTGGAGGAAGTAAACCCGTATCTGCATCCCCGGTTTCTTCTGCAGGTACTACCCAGTCAACGAAAGACTATGATTTCTCCTCATTAACTCAAGGGATGTTCTCGAAATCTTGAGTGGCGATTCAAGAAGTGTCTTTGGCCTAGTCATAGTGCACTAAAAGGAGTATATTTTTGCGGTGCAACCTTTGTGTATGGGGAGGTTGTAAACTATTTGTAGAGGAGGCTGTTTCATTTTTAGTTTTTTTTTTTTTTTTTTGGGGGAAATATTGGTGGTGGCTTCATTTGTATGTGTAGGTGTGTGTGGGAGTAATAAGCTTGGTTTAAATTGGTTGGAAATGGAATTATTAATTTTTTTTTTCCACCTCTTCTTCTGATGAATTTTGAATAGAAGATTGTGAATTCATACTAGGAAATGGAAAAGTTTGCTATTTCACAATGGTAATGTGAAGTTGGTGCATAGTTGGATAACATGGATCTCCAGGGATCACTTTACAGACGCACCTTTGGAACCCAAAATATGTATATTAGCCTCTTTTGTTGGAAAGCACTTGATGTAATTAGAGCTTTCACTTTTGCTACTGCTTATACCTAAAAGCAAATGTCAAAGCCAATTCAAACGGGCGCTAGGGACATTTCCAAACCAAAGTAGTTTGGATAGTGTTAGGTTTAAAGGAAGCGTCTTCAGTGAAGTTGGCTTGGTACAGGTCGTCCTGTTCCTCACTACCATCCCTCCACGTGTATATCACTAACTCAATCTTTAACACTGTCAGTTTTAACGTTAACACTGCTTTGCCTTTAACTGTGCCGTCCAAATAAAAGCGCAACTAAGTATAACAAACTTACGCCAAGAGCTGTGTAGCTCAAATGGCACCGGCCCCCTTCTTCCCAGTGGGAAGTTGGGGGTTCGAATCCCCCCGTGGGATTCCTTGCTTGCCCCCCGTGTGTTCTTCAGTCGGAACGAGTGGCCCTGCGGGGCTTTGCAGTGGGCCAATGTGGGGCTTGGGGTTGGGTTTGGGCTGGGTTGTGTGTGTGCGTTGGGGTGTGTGTGTGTCCAGTCCGGATCAAGGTAAGTAATCAAAAAAAAAAAAAAAAAAAGTATAACAAACTTACAAACTCATTTTGAGGTGTTATATATATATATATATATATATATATATAATTACCCATGTCATCTTCTCAAGCAAATAATTTAAAAAATATATATATATATATATAATTACCCATGTCATCTTCTCAAGCAAATAATTTAAAAAAATGCACAGGTCATACATATCCACTGTATTCCATTGAAGTAATCTGACCCCTCATGAAGAGTGAAATCCACAACAACGTGTTGAAGGTGAGTCAAATCCACTTATTTTTAGGTGCACAACTTCTATATATATATGGTCTTCTTTTTTTTAAAAAAAGGTAACATGTCATCATATAATTAAACTGTCGCACTATGTTAGTATGGTGACGTAGTGTGACGGACTCACTGAATAATTTCTCCATAAATACTTTTAAAAAATATAAGACTTGCTTAATTTTGATTGGAGAATATTAAAGTGATCTCACCATTATAAAAGCAAATCATGTAATTAATGTTGCATAGGAGACTACAAATTTCAGTTTTGGCATAATACTATACAAATTCAGCATCCAAACAGTAATTTTGCTTGTATCATATATCGTAGTAATTTTGGTCCTAAAATATTACTCCCTCCGTCCCATTTTATGTGTCCATCTTGGGGAATCCAACTATTTAAGGGGACAAAAAGAATCTACACCTACTTTCCACAATTGCTCATAATCATTACACTTTCTTTTTTTGTTTTATTTTGGTGTTGACTACCAGGAAGGGTAGTTTGGAAAACTATAAAAAACTTTGCATACTAATTTAGAAAAATGGACAACAATTTTGGGACATCCCAAAAAAGAAAGATAGACACATAAAATGAGACAGAGGGAGTATAACTTAGTTCCAACATGTTACAATTTTGAAAACCAACCAATGTTATTTTCAAAGTTACAATTTGTTAGAACCAAGTTGTGTCATTTTGGGACCAAGCTTAAAATTTTTGATACCAAATTAAAATATACTTGTATGATATAACCAAATCCAGTAGAATATATATCACCTTCTCTATAAAAAGATGATGGACCAATTGAGGTTTTTTATTTTCACGTGAAAGATAGATTTTTTTTTTTGGTCAAACGTGTATATAGAAGATGAAAAGTTGTTTACCGAAAAAAAAAAAAAAAAAAAACCAAGAAGATGAAAGATGTGGGGTCAAAAATATGAGGCTTTTAATTGCCGTTACATTAGACGGCAAAATAATTAAAGGCCAAACAGAGCTGACAGTGTTAAAGTTTGAGTTAGTGATGTACACGTGGAGGAATAACAATTAGGAACAGGACGGACCTGTACCAAGCAAACTTTACTGAAGTGGCTTCCAGGTTGAAACTATTTTGAACTGGGACTTGCACTGCCTATGTTAGTCAAATTTATCATTAAAGATGTCATAGGGGTATCTTAATCTATACCCATGGCCGGCCCAATGGGGGGGGGGGTCAGTGGGGCAACTGCCCCGGGCCACCAAAGTTCATCAAATTTTGAGGGCTCGTATAAAATTTTCATAATTATATTTTTACCTTGAGATTTTTTTAGCATTTTACATTAGGTCTCCCTTAATTATGTTTAAGCCTCTCCTCAACTTATGTTTAGGCCCCAAAGGGGCCCAATGCCCAATTTAGTGTCATCAACTATATATATATATTGATATACATACATATAAAACTCAAAAGCAAAGGCCCTTAGAATTTTGAAAATTACACTTTTAGTTTAAAATTTTTTAGAATTTTAGAAATAGGTCTCCCAAGAATTTCGAAAGACACCATACAATATTTAGGTTTCACAAATAGACTCTCATATTATAAGTAGATCCCAAAAAAATCGCCAATTATGTATTAATAAACCCAAAAAAAATAGCCAATTATGTATTAGTAGACCTCAAAAAAATTGCCTCGGGGGCGCTGCCTCCGAACCCCCGAATAAGGGCCTCCCTTTTAATAATTCGTCCCGGGCCTCCAAATACTCGGGACCGGCCCTGTCTATACCAAAAACAATGAACCGGTTGAATGCATCCACAGTTGAGATTCTCTCTGGGGTTTGTCATTGTCTTTGTAATTTTTCTATCTCACAAACGGAAACACAGAGTCCCTCTCTGAAGTTTCAAACCTCTTAGGTTATGTTTGGATGCCTTCCGGAATAACTTAACCCTTCCCCCATGTGAGAGATAGTTAGTGGCTCAAATTCTGGATTATTTAGTTGAAAATGGACGAATAGTCCTCGGATAGCTTAAACCTACCCCCATGAGATGATTAGTGGCCCAAATTCCGGACTGTTTATTTAGAGAGAATATTGGCTATTATGGGGATGCCACATCATTCTCTGTAATGTACTAATACAGATTTGATTTTTGCTGAGTTGGACTGGATTTCCCCTAGAAATAGGAGGGACAGATAGACAAGCCAATAAATTTCACTGATTTGTGATACCACATAAGATTAGTAACCGGGACACTCAATATTTTTTTTTTTTCGTTTAGTTAAAATGGAACTAATAGTCATGTGCCATGTTGGCTGCCCAAAACATTTGAGTATTTCAATTGAAATGGACTCTCTATCCTCCATTAAAGTTAAACCCACACAACAATTATTTATAGATCCCAATCTTACTTCTCCTTCCAAACAACCTGAGCTCTGGCTCGGACATTCCACATCGGGGAGGGGCTCCTATGGTCACGCCCAGGGAGGGTTGCTACGCTGGTTGCCCCCCCGCCTCCCCTTTTTCCAGCAAAAAAAAAAAAAAAAAACCTGAGCTCTGGCTTTCGTATGGTCATGATGGTTGGGCTGTTTCTATACGGTCAGGTTATCTTGTCTGTCATACAGCAAATTTAGGTGACGAAGACCAAAAGGAAATACTATCGTTCTGGAATTTGTACGACACATTTGATTCCCACCACATATCACAATATGATCACATTTAATGATATTGAGACTAGGGGTGGCAATTGGGTCGTGTCGGGTTATAATCGTGTCATTTTTAACGTGTCATAATCGTGTCGGGTTATAATCGTGCCGGGTCATACACGGGTCACCCGTTTAACCCGTCTAACCCGTGTAGGGTGTCTTCGGTTCGTTTCAGTTCGGTTCGGATCGGATCGGATTGGATCGAATCGAATCGAATTTTTATTTTTTTATTTTCGATTTTTTTTAAATGTTTTGAAAACCAACCGAAGTGGTCGGTTCGATCTATTTTGCCAATTTTGGCGATCAGATCAATTTTTTAGTTGTAAGTAATTTAAGAAACCCAATCGGTTAGCTCGGTTCGATTATTCGAAATAAGCTTGCAGCCCTACTAAGAACACAAACAAGTCTTCCATCAAATGTA
The DNA here is from genome assembly GCA_033977485.1 of Hydrangea macrophylla. Classification (NCBI taxonomy): domain Eukaryota; kingdom Viridiplantae; phylum Streptophyta; class Magnoliopsida; order Cornales; family Hydrangeaceae; genus Hydrangea; species Hydrangea macrophylla. Next base: position 13,281,680 of record CM066994.1, on the reverse strand, counting down.
TCAATTATTAACACGTACATCTTAAATACCAAAATATTACAAATATAGCAATATATAACTATTATAAATTTTAACACCCAAGTACATCCACACAAACTGAATAAGAAGAAATATTGTTTTTACTAACAGTATAAAAAAATTTCTTCACTTGTCATCTATCAAGAATCAAGATTAACAGTTGTATTTATCTAATTGACTAATTTGTCTTCCTCCCAATCCAGCAATCCTAGCGGGCTTCCTCCCTTTTTTTTTCTTTCTTTTTTATTTTTTAATTATTTTTTATTTTTATTTTTATTTTTTATGCAATGCTTGATACATGAATGCTTCCAGGCTCCAGCTTCATTCGTCCCTTATTAGTTAGTAATTATTATTTTTTTGTTATATTAGTTATTAATTATTCTATATAAATTTACTTGTTTGGTAAGTTGGTAACTATTCTTTTTTTTTTTTAGTAAAAAAAAAAACAATTTTAGTTTATATATATCTATATATATTTTAAATTTTTTTTTTAAAACTTTTTTATATTACTTTTATTTTAGACTTCCAGATTATTAAAAATTATTTTTAAAACTAAAAAAAAAATGCCCCAACTGCTCTTAAATACTTAATCGGGTCAAACGGGTTAGACGGGTTGACCCGCCTCAACCCGTTTATTAATCGTGTCAAACGGGTCGACTCGTTTATAACCCGTGCCCTTATACGGGTCATCCAAACCCGTTTATTTTCGTGTTGGGTCGTATCGGGTTGCCGTGTCGTGTCGAAAATTGCCACCCCTAATTGAGACCACTTAATTTTTACTAAAATTTGTTTAGGTCTCATTATCTCATATTTTGACATTCAAATTATGTATATTAGAATGAATAGTGCTTGCCAATAAAATAAAAAGTCAAAAAATCATATGTTGGACAACCACCCATTAGCACTGCCGACGATCTGTGCCTGAAAGCACAGTAAGATAGTCCTATTTACGAGGAGAAATTCTTCAGCAGACTTAAGTGGTTTGGATGTACCTACTACATAGTAATTTTGGGTTATAAATAATTATTCCCGATAAAAAATATTTGTTCCATAATAAGAAGTATTTGTTCTAAGTGATTTTGATAAGAACAAATATTTATTATCGGAAATAATCATTTATGACCCAAAACCAGTACTATATTAGTATAACAAAAATACTAAGTGCACAACGAATTGTACAATCAATTGCACAAACGTGGAGCACAAGGTTGGACCTTGTGCTAAAAGGCTGCACACTTATTTTTAAAGTGTGCAGTCTTTCAGCACAAAGTTCAACCTTATGCTGCACCTTTGTGCAATTGGTTATACAATTCATTGTGTGTCTTAGCATTACGGCCAACACATAATAGTCAAATTTAACTTTACGGCCAAGTGTTTTCCCTATTTACGGCCAACACTTGTCATTCATCTGTCTATTGGACGGCTTTGTCACGGTATGGCACAACAAAATAGTCAAATTTAACTTTTACTAAGGCTGTTTCTACTCCAGTAACCACCACATGGCATTGTTTCTTACTGTGTAGAGAATCTATCTACTGGGCCTAACTTAGACACATACACTAATCGCATGATAACGTTATGATTTTTGGTTTTTAATTTTTGTTTTTATTTTTTGTATTGATTTTAATTTTTATTTTTATTTTTTGTATTGGGAGTTGACTGTAATCAATACAAAAAATGAAAACAAAAATTGAAAACCAAAAACCACAATATTAACATGCATGCCCTTAAATGTCTTATTTTGAGGGTTTTTTTATTTTCTCTCTTTCTTTCTTTTGGTGGTGGTATTATAAGATATTACTTTTAGTGGAGGGAAGAAGAGAAGCTAAATGTTTTTCTCTATTGTTATCTTGTTTGGTAAGTTAAGTTGGAAATTTGAGAGAAAGTAGGGGGGGGGGGGGGGAGGAAGGTCAATAATTTTTGTTTCTCTGCAGAATCGGAGACTGTTGAAGTGAAGAGAAGAGACTTAAAATACCGTGAAAAGACTTGATATTTTTTTAATACGTCCCACCAATAATTTTTGTTTCTCTGCAGAATCGGAGACTGTTGAAGTGAAGAGAAGAGACTTAAAATACCGTGAAAAGACTTGATATTTTTTTAATACGTCCCACTTATGTAGTAAATACGTCCCACTTATGTAGTAAATAACGTGAAAAAGACTTGATTGCTTAAAAATTTTTGTTTTCTTTACTCTTATGCACACTAAACCAAACAAATGAAAGTTATGTTTGGTTTCTTTTCTTTTTCTCTCATGTCTGTTCAAATAGGGTAGAAAGTACCCTAATTTCTATATCTCATATTTTTTCTTAATGAGTTGATCTTTTATTCTCTTCACTTCTTCAATCCAAACAGACCCTTAAGTTTTAAGTGTTTTTTTTTTCCTTCCCCTCGATAGGACATTTCTGTGATTGAGTTTGAGTTGTCTTCTTTTTAAACGCACTTAATCATCACGCAAGGTGAAGTAATTTGGACCACATTTGTGATTTTATAGACACACGTGTGCCTTGATCACCGTCTAGCTTGACTAAACTAGTAGTACTATGACTCCTTACCAAAATTGTTGCCGACCGCACAATATAAGTTCACTTCTTTCATGTATAAAGCCGCACAAGTAGAACTAGGACTTTTTTTCTCCCACAAAAAAAAAAAAAAAAAAAAGAAGGAAAAAAGGTAGAACTAAACTTATTTTTTTATTATTTAAAAAAAAAACCCACATATATAAAACTAGCTAGAACTAGAAGCGAAAGTCCTAATCAAAATAGCACCACGAAGATAGAGAAAAATTCGTTTAAATTTAAATCTAGTTCATACACCATGTTTAGGCCAAAACACCCCTAGATCCGCTTCAGCTAAATTTTTTCTTTTTTTTTTTAATTTATTTAAACAAGCTAATATATGCATTTTGTCTCTCAGTAATATGTTTAGACTCAAATTATGCATTTAAGAAGTGATTCTAAACAAAACCTTAATGAAAAATAGTACTAGCGCTGCTATAGATGTGCAATGCTTACTATATTTTCTTCTTCTTCATTTTAACGTGAATCTCATATCTTATCCTTTGCGAATTCGGGATCTCCATCAATATTTCATACGGTTTAACTAAGTACCATTTTATCATAATAGAACATGGGCGAACGCTGGATTAAGGCTTAGTTTGGCTCTCATGTGACTTTTTAAAAGGAGCTTATGAAATTTATTACTAATAAGTTGTTTGATAATTTTATACAAGTGACACACTACTCTTCAAAAAGATATCATGAAATCAAAAAGCAATCTTGAGCTTTTAAAAGCTCTCCCAAAAAAGTCATAAGTTCAATTTTTGCAAAACTCATAAACTAGTTATCAAATGAATTAACATGAAATTGTATTTTAAAAAAATGAGAAACACCAAAATAGAGACCAAGCTTAACCCAAGTGTAAACCCACAATAAACTAAAAACTTTTCGTCCACCTTAATTAACTTCGTCGCTCTCAATTAACTATAATGTTTGGTACATTTTGGCTCAAATAAATAGTGTTTTTTAATGGGTTAAAGAGGGTGGTCGGTTAGAATAGCAAATACTTACTAGGTTGCTTTTGCATGTGTGGGGGAACGAGAGAAGATCCTTAAACAGCGCCCAATTAAGAAGTCTAATGTTCTGACCACATTAAGTGCTCTATGCCTAAAATCGAATAGTTTGGAGCATGAAAATGACGTTAGTTTAGATTCTCTAAGTAGATTATCCGAGTAACCCAGGTTTAAAGATAACATAGGCTTTGACTTTTTGAGACATCTACAAACTTACAGGCTACTAAGGACAAATTTAGGGCTTTTTCCCCAAGAAAGGGCAGCTCAAATTACCTTCCCAGCTAATTGCCGACTTAACTATGAATCTATGATCATGTAATTTCAGATGGAATTCTAAGCTTAAAATCCAATTTTGCATATTGGGCAAATAACCAATTGAGTTTAGTGAACAAGTTTTATAATTTGAAAGTATTCGGTGAAATGATTATTTCAGGTGCAATAAATTTTGCACACACTAATATCTCTTAAGAATATGTTTTGTAAAATTAATATGACGTTGGTTCTTACACAAATCAGATAAAAAGTAAGATTTCCATGTGGATCTCACATTGGTTTTACATGAAATCCACTGGAATCAAAGATCAGGATGTATTGAGTGTGGAATTGAGGTTGGATTTAGATTTGGGTGCAGCTAGGGATGACAACAGGGCGGATATGGGACGAGGTACCTCTCCCCCGCCCCCGCCCCGCTTACATAAAACCTCCCCCCGACCCCGCCCCGCCCTGCCCTGATGACATACTTATCCCACCCCCGACCCTGACTTAGTTTTGGGAACCCGCCCCGCCCCACCCCGACATCCAATTTGTGCCCACAAAACAACCTAAAAACTCCCATGTTATCTATAATAATAACAAGAATTTTTTTTTTTTTTAATCTCAAAAAAACATATACAATGCATTAAAATGAAGATTTTTTTTTTAACCATTAAAATGAAGAATGAAGAACCCAAAGGCATTTAAAAAAAAAAAAAAAAAGAACACTAAACAAAATAGGTCTAACTTCAGAATTCTCTTGTTCTCTCTCTATGATTCTTGCTTCTAGCTTAATCTCACTCCATATCTCTGAATCGCACCCACGAACACACACAAGAACACATACCCGAATTGAACACGAGAACAAATCAGAGGGATTCAGCAGCGGCCATAGAACCAGGGCTTCAACGGCGACGACAGAGAGCTGCAACTGAAGTGTTCTTATATATATGGATTGCATTTGCGGCCAAAGTGTTCTTACAAGTTTGTAACATGTTTGTGTTGAGAAAACCCTAAAAATTGACATCTCAAAATAGATGAGAGTGATGAGACGAGAGTCACGAATGAGTTGCCCAATTAATGTGTCGTGAATCTAAAAAAGGGGAAATGAGATGCCCTAATTCCATTAGCTAGCTAGTATTTATACTAACATGGTATTTTTAGGTAATACTCATATTTAATGGGGGTATTAATGTAAATTCGTAGTGTAATCGGGGCAGGTTCGGGGGATTTTACCCCACCCCCAACCCCGACCCGAACCCAACTCGGGTTTAGAAAATTTCCCACATACCCGCCCCTACCCCAAATTAGTCACCCTCATACCCTACCTATTAGGGGCGGGAAACCAGGGAAACCCGCCCCATTGTCATCCCTAGGTGCAACATTATATTAATCTTGCATCATATGCTCGTTGTGCATGAAAAAACAATAATACTAGACACACAACACATTCAACAATAGGACTTTAAATGTATGTACCTTGTGCTATATAAGTGATACATAAAAAAATATGAAAATTTCAAACAGCACAGAATACAGCACATTCCAAGTCTTGTTGTAAAATCTTTGGTAGAATATGGTCTGTGTCTAACATTATTCATTTAAAATGCCACGTGTCATTATTAATCTTGCCTTCGTGGAAGCTTATGGGTCCCATTATTCTTATATGGCGGTGCACATTCCATTCACTCCCCAACCCTCTCCAAGTATGTGTGTGTATATATATATATATATATCCTGTATCTATCTCCCTCTATTTCTCTATACCACTCTCTCCACTTCTTGTCGCCGGAAAAGTTTAGATTCAAACAAATCAGTAACACGTTGCGCCGGTGAAATGGCAAAACCCTCCGAAACTTCCGCTAGTTGGAGTCTATCGTTAAAGGTCCTGTTGATTTCGACCGGAGTTTTGTCCATGGCGGTGGTCTTGAAGCTCACTGTTCCACTGATTTCACAGTTCGCGATCTCTGATTTCCCTTCGATTTGGGGCTTTTTCGTTTCGTGGCTTAGACCTCCCTATCTCTACCTAATTATCAACTGTATCATCATTACAATCGTCGCCTCCTCCAAATTCCAGCAGAATTCCGATGTGCCTCCACCGGAAGCGGCGATTACGCCGGCGCCGGTCAAAATTACCGGAGATTTGGAGCCTAATTTAGCAATTTCGTACGACGTCGTCGTTCCGAAGAGTACTCCGGTGGAGATTTCGCCGGAAATTGAATATGATTATGATGTTAATGGGTGTGAGAATGTGGAATCTAGGGTTTCGGAGACGAAGAAAATGATGAATGTGAAGGAAATGGACGGCGGAGGTGAGATGAGATTGTCGGAATATTTATTATCTACTGAGAAACCGCCGGTTTCTGCAAGGTTTGGTCAGCGGAAAGCTGTCAAAGCCAGCCCTGAAGGTACCTCTCTCTCTCTCTATATATATATATATATGTGTGTGTGTGTGTGTATATATATAAGCATAATTTGACGGCGACTAGAAGGAAAGAGGTCGCCGGTGAATGTGTGTGTTAGTGTAGTTTTTGCTGATCAGGTATTCCTCGGGCCACGTCGATGATAATTTGTCACAGGGGTTCCGTTTCGGAAAATTCCGATTTTAGAAATTAACATGCATTCCGTTTCGAAAAATATAATTTTTCAGAATATTGAACTTGTTTTACATTTGTCTCGCATAGATTAGCAAAGAAGTAACACGAAGAAGATTAGTTTATAAATTAGTCCAAGCTATCACTACATTAGTTCTAAACTAATAGCTTGTATTGAAAAATTTGGAATCAGAATAAAAAATAAAAATTTTGAATTTTTAAAATCAAAATTATAACACATTTTGGAATTTTAAAATTTTTAAAATTTAAAAAAAAAATCAATTTCTGATTCGTTCTGTCCAACTTGCACCCTACTCTACGCCAATCAAGTGAAATACTTTATAAGTAATGCTATATATACTCTGAAAAGCACATCAAAATGCACAACCTTGCTTAAAAAGGTTAGACTTTGTGCTGAAAAACATGCACACACAAAACACCCACTTTTGTGTGGGCAAACTTTTCAGCACAAGGTACAACTTTTTTAAACAAAGTTGTGCATTTTAGTGTACTTTTCAGAGTGTGTGTAGCATTATTGATACTTTATTACACTTTCCGTGTCTTTTTTTTAGTCCACTTTTGGGAAGTCAATTTATTAAGGTGACAAAAAGAATCTATACCTACTTTTCACAATTGTCCCTAATCATTGTAATATTTTTTTAAGTTTTGTCTTGGTATAGATTTCAAGGAAGGGTAGTTTTGGAAAGTAAGTAAAAATTGTATATCAATTTAAAAAAATGGACACTAATTTTAGAACATCTCAAAATAGAGAATAGGACTAAAAACAAAACGAAGGAGTATTTTCCACATATGATTGATCTTATCTCTGCTGATGTGTCAGAATTAGAGTGATTTTACATAAAGCTCTGAAAACCATAGTAAGCGGTGAGGATAGACGACAAATGTTGTCCACTTTCTCGCCAAGTTTCGGTGATTCTATCCCAAACAAATTCCTCGAATTTGAGAAGATTAAGGCTTCCGAAGTTCCTTTGAAATGAGTTTGTGATTTTTCTTGATGGTTGAAGTGTGTGCGCATGATACCTGCGGGCGCATTACCATAAAAAATAAATAAAAAGAGAAGGGCAAAAATAATACTTTCTCGGGTCCATTTTTTTTTTTAAGATTTTTTAAATAAAAATAAATAAAATTATCAAACAACTTAATAATAATTTCATAAGCTCCTTTTGAAAAGCCACATAAGGGCCAAACTAAACCTTCCTCTGACTACTTAAAGGTGAAAGCTCTTTTTATAAGAGTGATTTTAGAAAGAAGTGCTATTTTTATGCAAAATTTGAGATACAAAAATTTGAGAGTCATTTGAGATGCAAAACATGAACGGGAGTTCAAGGTTCAATCCAATTCTCATTCGTGTATAGTTTTTAGGAAAATTAACGTTGTCTTGAGAATTTGTTTTAAGCTTAATTTGTGTCATGCAAATTTTTTCTTTTAACGAAATATTTGAATATATAGAATGAGGTCACTTATAAAATCAGAGTTATTAGACTAGCCATGGCTGTTATGCAAGAAATTAACACTCATCAAACACATGAATTTGCTGGGTAAGTTATGAACTATAATACCTATTCTTTCCTCCCCAAACTGCCTAAACAACTGGATTTTCTCTTTGCCAAACATCCTGTAAAGATTCAGTTGAGCCCACGAGCCGCTATTCGGCATTTTGGTCACACTTCGAACCCTCAAAAGACAAACCTTATTTTCAAGCGGAGGTCGAATCTGCCCTTCAGTTTGTCATCAAAGACAATGCAGAGTGTTTATGCTTAGACTCAAATGCATAATATGGTAAGAGGGCAAAAAGGGTAATTAACAACTATGTGTATTTTTCAGGTGGGAGGACACTCAGAGTGTCGAAGCCGAAACGGCACGAAACGCTGGAGTCCACGTGGAAGACAATAACGGACGGCCGTCCAATGCCGTTAACGAGACACCTGAGGAAATCTGACACGTGGGAGACCCGTGGTCGCCACATCAGCAATGTGGACCTCACCCAAGATGAGAGGATGAGGAAATCAGAGACGTTCAATGTTGACCGTAGTAGTGGTGGGGCGACCAACTCGTCACAGCTGAGTCGATTGCCGAGTTCCGGGAAGCTAAGGAGAGAAGCGTCTCCGAGTCAGGACGAGTTGAACAGGCGGGTCGAAGCGTTCATAGAGAAATTCAATGAGGAAATGAGGTTGCAGAGGCAGGAATCATTGAACCAGTACATGGAGATGATCAATCGTGGGGCTCATTAGGAATTTCAGTTCGTTCTGTGGGTTCATTTAGAAAATAAGAAAAAGTTCAAAGATGTGTATCCACGAGACGTATAAGAGTACACTAAAGTTGCTTCAGTACAATTCGGTAGATTCCTCTCACAGTTTTTAAAACTGTTTTTTTAAGATTGCATTATTTTAAAACTATTCTTTTGAAAATGGTGTATCTATGTGAGAAAAATCTAACGAATTGTACTAAAATAACTTTACTGAAGTATTGTCCGGGACGGCTACTATTTAACAGACTGGTGGGTAGTCCCATTTACCAACCTGGCTGCTGGTTTTGCATGAGAAATTAGAGTTAAAGTTTCGCAAGAGTTGGTGCAGGGGCCGGTCCTGACCCCAAGCAGCACAAGCAAGTCGTTTTGGGCCCCTAATTCCAAAGGGCCCTCGACTAAAATTATACTCTATTATATATAATAAGTCCATGCACGTATAAAATTGACGATTTTGTAGCTAAAAATGCACGAAATGAAATGTTTAAGGTCCCATTTTTGAAGTTTGTTTTGGGCCCCCCAAAAGTCAGGACCGACACTAGGTGTAGCAAATTGGGTAGTGGAAATAGCAGTTTTTGACGGCCCATTTGGTTTGCCACAAACAAGAAATGATTTCATTTGTAAGTATTGTTTTGTGGCAATTATTGTATTTAGTTTGATATAAACCTAGAATCGATTTTATTTCAATTGCACCCAATTATTGTTTTAGAGGATTTACAAATCTAACCAAAAGTGGTCGGATTTATCTAGAATTGATTTTATTTGCACGAATTTATTAAATAACCACTCTATTTCAGTTTGACTAATAATATAAAGAAGTATTATAAAAAATCAAATTAGAATTAGAATTCATTTCTATTTCAAACCAAAAAAAGTGTTTATAGGCCCAATCTCTTGAAAATTAACAAGCAAAGAAAATACTCTTATTCATGGCAATTTGTTCCTTATCTATTCATAACGAGGTGGTAAAAATGGTTCCGAATCAGATGCTTTCTTCATCCTATTTTATGTGTGTGGTAGTTTTTTTTGTGTAGTTCAAAACTGTTGTTCACTTAGAAAATGTAATGAGAAAATTTCTTTTCACAACAATCCTAACCAAAAATGGGAAAAGAAAGAAGAAAACCAATGTACTATTAGTTCGGGTTTGGTTTTGAAAAATTACTACTTTTTTTTTTTTAATGCATATGAATGTGATAAATGGCATATTAAAAAAAATGAATTTTCAAAAATGAACATATAAATAGGACAAAGAGATTTTTTTGGCAGATGCTTTTTATTTCATTTTTTCGCGTTTAGCTTACCGATAATGTGAAGTTACTTGATTAAAATCATTTACGACCTTTTTGGATCCCGTAATGTCACAGCCCGGTCCCACAATAGCGGAACCGGAGCCCGTGGCACGCCACCGAGGCTAAACCAATTCATTAACGTTCCCAAAATTAGGTTTGAAGAACCCACGCAGCGGAAAAACAAAACACATTTTAAAACCAGAGATTCAGTCGACAGCTCAGTCGACGGGAGAAGGCAGGGAGTTTTCACAATGTTTAATAGCAATTCCAGTCGACTGAGGCTGGGGGGTCCAGTCGACTGAGGCGGGCCAGTCGACTGCTTTTGCTATAATAAGAAGCAGTAGCTAACAGATACAGGGGTTCAGTCGACTGAACACAGGACCAGTCGACTGCTCCCCTGGCAGCAGCCCAAACTGTAGAATTTCAAGTTTAAAAGCTTTTTAACTTTCACCAATGATCAACCACTTCATCCAAACTCAACCCAAAGTAATCCTAGCTGTATTAAAACATTTCTAAAGCAGGATTACAACATGTTACTAACTATTACAACGGTTTAAAATCCATTCTAACATACCAAATTAAACATGGGTTAAAACAACCAAATTCTTATTACAACATTCCTATTATCCCAAAACTACAAGATTTACATTCAAGTTGCCTTCCAAGAGAACTCCCAACCCACGTACTCACTTCTGCGATTCCTCGCCAGCATTAACACTTGCAATGGTTATTTGAATTACCACACATATTTCGATTTGTTTAAGCTAAAGCTTAGTGAATAAATCAACATATGTACATGAATGATAAACATGTCCGCATTCACATCTCTACATTTCATACTAGTCGCCGGAGACTCACGTGCCCGTCCATACTCCCAATCCGCGACTCCTCGCCAATAAGTCCACGCGAAAGGGTAAGACCCACGATTCTTCTCTTCAATCGTGCGACCTTAATGCCTATATCGGCTCCACAAAATGGCACGGTGACCACGTGCTCCTTCTGACCCAAATAAGCAACTTAACATGCTCAAATACATATCACTATGCTCGCGGTAATCAAAACATATCACCGTGCTATTGAGCCTACTTATCAATATAAATGCCCAATATGAACTACACAATATATCTCTAAGAATTAATACATGCTATTCACACAAAACATGAATACATGTCAAGAAACCATTCCAAAGACATAGTTGAATCACTCACCTCCGAATAACGCTCCTATAATTCAATCTGAAGAAAACCCGTGCACAAAGAACGTGCAGAAATCCGTCTAGTACAATTCCTATGGATCAAAATTCCATTTATCAACTTTTATGAAAAATTCTAGAAAATAACTTTTCGGAAAACTTAACCAAACAGGCCCTAATAGGAATCAAAACGAAGCTCTTATCTCGAGGAGTTCGAATATGAAATCTGGGAGAAAACAAACTGACGGAAGGTCGTCGTTTGGCGTCGCAAAGCTTGAAGCAACAAAAATCTCCCTCTAGCCCCCCCTTTTGGCCTCCTTTTGGAATTAGGTCAAGAACTTATGAAAAACCTAAAGTCATCACTTCCTATATATAGGCAAGACTATTGGGAATTTACGTTTGCCTCCCCACGAGTTTTCAAAATTCCTAATCAGTCTCTGAAACTTTCAATACAGCTTAGTCATAGCTTTACGAGTGAAACTTCGAAATTATAAAAGTTTTCGACTAAGTTTCGTTTGGTCGCTAAAACGCGAATTTCTATATGACGTTTTCCGAAGTTGCTAATTAGCCTACCAAATTAATAGCGTGTTCATTCGTTCTCACCAGGATACTAAATCTAACAACAGAAATATATTCTAAGCCAGAAAATAATACAGATATTGCAATACACAGGTAAACATTTATTTTCAGATAAACATTTAAAATGTTCCACAGTAACTATCTCATACTCGGAGAGACGTCAAAACAATAAATCCTCAATCACAATAGTTTAAAGGGTTCTCTAATACAGACACCCAAATCAACTCGTGAGTCAAAACTCACCCAACCATGTGCCAAAAGACACGCCACATCACATTACCATGCATGACAATGTAATAAAATTGTAATAACACAAATGCGGGTGTTATACATAAACTCAGAGAAGTATTCCACGTGAACTCGCACTGTGTGATGGCGTGATCTCTTCATTATTGTAATAGAATACTTATACTGAAGTTGTACAGGTGTAACTGTCACACAATATAATTTCTGTCTAACTTTAAGCTAAGGAATTTTGAACCGTTGACTCTTTAGAGACTAACGCTATGCTTTCCAAATTTAGTTTTCAAATGCTTCGTCAGTTGTTCCACATACAGGGACATAGCATACCATCGATTACTGTCACAACATAGGGTACAACTATTAAGCCATTTAAAATCCAAATTTATAATTCAAATTTAAAAAGCATAGAATTATTCATCTTTCATAATGTGTCAGTGTAACTAAAATGTGGATTTAATCACCAGTTCACCACTCTTAACAGTAAAATTAAGCTACCAAAGAAATGACAAGATGATGACTCTATGGTTGGTGAATGAGGTGGACCACAATTCACCAAATGGCTATCTTCAAGTGAACTCCTACATTTAGGCACATTAGATAAACTTAACACGCCTAATTATGAACTTTGGAAACTGTAAGGTTTTCCTAATAACCTTAATGTCAAAGACGTAGATCAGCAAGCTAACCTCTTTATTCACTTGGATTAGGCGTTTTGACTTTATTTTGTCTTCTTCTTTTTTTTTTTTTTTGGTCCTTTTGGAGCAATTTTAGAGATTTTTTTAGAGTTACTATTCCCATTTCAAAATTGAATTACTGCACTCTATGATACTATTAACACACCATGCAGTCAATACATTCCGTGGAATGCATTTGATTAAATACACTCTATAGAGTGTGAATACCAATTCTCTTCTTTTTTTTTGGGTAATATAAAAATATTAATGTGCTTAGAGAAATTTTTTTTTCAATGTGTGTGTATATATATATATATATATTTGTAACTACTTTTTAAGTACATAGGAGTTCGTAGCTTGAAAATGATTGAAAAAAATTTACTTTGTCAAACCCACATTATACTCCTAGCATTTATCTTAAGGATAACTCTTGGGGCACATAAGAATTTCACATAAACAAGATACATAAACCATAATGTGTCTATCTCTCTCCTGATGGGGTCCACTGACACTGTGGGGTCCACAGTATCTGTGGGATCCACAGAGGAGAGAGATAGACACATAAAGTTTATGTATCTTGTTTATGTGAGATTCTTATGTGCCCCAAAAGTTATCCTTTATCTTAATCATGTTTCATCATTGCGTATGGCCCTCTCTCTCTATCTCTTGAAAATATTCTATGACCGTCATGACGTATGACGACCACTATAATCTCTTTATTACTGTAAAATCCACATGAGCTCTACCCAATCTTTATATCACAGTGAAAGTCAAGCAGGTCAGTCACAAAAAATAATTTCCCCCACAATTCATAGTTTTGTCCTCCACTGCTCCACCATCTGACTCTATAAGAAATTAAGAAAAGTTATGCACGAATGCTAGTATTAGCTTCTTCTTTTTTTGGCAATATTATGAATCTCAAACTCATCTCTTTATAGTCCAGCCAGAGAGAGTTACGTAGTACCATTCGTCCTAAATGCACCCTCATTTAACGATATGACTTTACTCCTTTGCATATATAGAGTCAGCCTTCATTGACTGATGTCACAGGCTTAACAACTTCAGACCCATTGCCACCCATGCGATCTTATCTGTTATCTGCATATCCCATTAATAATTCCACAGACCATATTGGAGGGAAAACGTGTCTTACCCATAATAGGGTGTTTGGCATAACTTCTGCTTTTGCGATTTAATTTTAAAATGAATTGTTTTTTTTTTTTTTTTATCAAAAGCTGTCCGAAGTAGTCTTCGGCCAATCATAAATTTCTACGATTGACTCACATTATTTTGCCATTGAATTACATAATCTGATTTGTTAAACAATTTTATTTTAGCTTTTGAGATTTCATAATCACTTATAAACCCCCAAAAAACTTTTGCCGAACGCCCTACTAGTATTTTATGAACTTCTTGCCTCGTGGCTTTTCCAAATAAGCTGGTTCCGTGTAGCAATTGATTGGAGAATTTTTCGTTACACTAGTCGTTTGGGTGTGCATACAACATAGTGGTTTTGAGTAAGAAACATTTCTTACCAAAATCAATATGTTGTAGGTATGTTAAACCACTTTAAAGTACCGAAGAGTTTTCCCCATTAATTTACCTTGGATCAGATTTCTGTAGGGCTCAAAATGTTGATTAGATCTTATTCAATGTCATGATGTCTACAGTGAATTGTCACACGTGGGTTCGACATTAACGGAGAAGTAATAGTGATGTGACGGTCACACAAAATAATCTCTAGTTAATTAGGCAGGAAAGTAGATCAATTAGTTGTATTAAGAGAAGTAACAATGATGTGATGGTCACTCTCTTGTGAAGATGTAAGGTCAGAGCCCAGGGGAGGGAGGAGGGGTTCAAATACCGATAATGAGCGGCATGGAACACCTTTACCAGCCAGGCTAAATCATTGCTCGAGATAATTTCTAGCTAATTAGCCTGTAACATAGATCAGTGGTAGTATTAACTCATGTCAAATAGTTGTTCAAGTTCAATGATTTAAAATTTCACAACTTTTAGATAACTAATACAGTAATGGTTCGATAAGGACCTCATTCCTATCCGAGTTAGCCAGCGGCCAATTCCCCTGCGCCTTTGGCACAAGTCGGAACCCCAACTACCCCTTTGTAATAAATAAAAAAAACAAATAAAATAAAATAATGAGTCAATAAACATTTTACTGGTTTAACTGGTTCAATTGCACAAGCAGTCTAATTAAAGAACCAAACCGGACCAACAATTCACGGTACAAAAGGTTGAATCAGTCAATTTGGTACGGTTATGATAACTATGTTATCCAAAATATATTGGGATGTATAAATCTGAAATCTGAAATACTTACTAATTGATGAACAATCATCTCCCAAGATAGAACGGATTTACAGTTCTGTATAAATTGCACTCCAATATGCAGAACTCAATGAACGCAAATATATGTATAACATTCAAACAGACTTAATTCTAATATGCACAGAGAGAGAGAATTTCGTATATTCTCCTTACAATGAATGAATGGAAATGTTGTATATATAGCCACAAGGTGGCTTTTCATGAATAGTCATTATGAATAACAGTAATGCTACAAGCACAGAAAAATGCACAGAATTTGTGCACAGAATTGATCCAGATCACTCATTTCGGTGGCCCCCATACTAAAATGTGTGGGGGCCATCGAAATGAGTGGTCCGGATCAATTCTGTGCACAAATTCTGTGCAAATATTCTGTGCACAAATCATTTCTGTATGAATAATCATGACCAATGGCATAAGAGACTGTTTGGCATGACCAAACTTACCCACAATTTAAGACACTAAAAAACCAATTTCTCATTCAATTTTTCCAACTATGGATTCAGGGGACTGAAAAATTCCACTGACAAGATCCAGGTACGAATAATGATATACAAACTGTAAACTTTGGATCACATGGAGATTGTACAAAATCAACAAGAGTAATACAACATTTCTATTACCCAAGCAATTAACATAACTATCATTGATATGACAGACCATAAGTTCAAGCAATCTGTACACTTTTTCTCTGGCACATATGATCTTATGAGCTTGTACATACCTATCATGGCTTCCCTAGATTGTCAACTGGCCAAAGCAATGGGAAAAGCATATAAACAGTTGATAATATTAGTGTGAAACATTCTCTTGTGTTTTATTTCTTATATTGTGGTTGTTTATGTGCATAATTTACTCCAAAGATCTACATCACCATTGTTGCTGGGAAAGTCCTATCCAACAGAGTATACACACCCCCTCCTAAAAGTAGTGCACCACTGCAAAAACATCAAATTTAAAGAGAGTTGTATCAGAAAGTTGACTTTTGACGCTAGGGTTTTGTTTGGTTCGTGATTATAGTGAGAAAGAAGACAAGAAGGAAAACTCTTTTCTGGACACAAAAGAAAACAGTGAGGAAAAAAAATTATAATGAAAAATAAAAGAGCCACTTTCTTTCCTCTTTTATTAATTTCCACTATTTTTTTTAAAAAAAAATTCTAATATTAATTAACTGTGAAGGAAAACACTAAGAATGTCCACAAGCCACTTGAGTGTCCATCGGTGTGTTAATTGCCTCGCCATAGCCATCCAATCACTATATACTACAGAGTGCTGAATGTAAAGTGGATTCCCATGAAATAATGAAGCAGAAAAAAATAAGGAAAAAAGGAAAGGTCTGCTACTAGAGTGCTCAATGTAAAGTGGATTCTGACTTTCCGAGGAAATAATAGAGGCAAAAAATAAATAAATAAAAAGTCTACAATTAAAATATCATGTAATGGCCGGTTAAGACAAATGGCGGCAAGAAGATGCAAAATTAATCTTGACGACAACTGAAAACTTATGCTTATATTCAGAAATTTTAGTAATATACCTCATTGGGTTGATCCACGCCGAGAACTTGCGGAAAGAAAGCAGACTCTGCCAAATGCCAAAAAGGGTGTGAGAAAAATATAATTGGGAGCTATGAATTAGATACCGACGCTGCACGAAGAGGACCATAAAGGGACAAAAGAAGAAGAAAGAACTGAGATAATAAAGTTTCGGGCCTCTGACGGTGTAGGGACGAAGATCTGGGACCACTCATGGGGATGCCTTGGCAGACTGCCATTTATTGCGTACATACACCGGGGGGGCATGGTGAACTACAATTTGGAACACCCACGAGGGTGAACTATTACATTTGATACATACCTCGGAAGGATGATGCATAGTAGTGAGTCATGTACATCATAATTGACATATACAAGATTTTGTTGAGTTGAAAAATATAATTCTATACCTGCAATGCTCCAGCAAAAGAAGCAGCAAGAAGTAGGGGAGCAACGTAGCCAGTAGTGTATGTCAACAGTAAGCTGCCCCCTATTAGTGGATCCTGTTGAGAGCTTCATGTTAGCTATTTACTTACCGACTCCATTTTTATGTAAAAAAAAAAAAACATGGGGTAGAAACCCAATAGTGAAGGCAGAAAGCGTTGGGTGATATGCAAAATTCTGTCCCTTTTAACACCATGTTTGGTATGAAGGAAAGAGGGAGGGACGAGAGGATGGTAGAAGCATCCCGCCTGGCCCACCATTTCTCATCCATCTAAAAGCAAAGGAATTGAGAGAGGAAAGAAGAATCCCTCCTTTTATTAAACTTTTTTGTCCTTCATGAAATATCATTCTTTTGTTATCAACGAGTGAAATAATAAATTACATAATATTTCTAACTTCCGCTCATCCTTTTTAACCAAATAAAAGGAGGGAAGACATCCTTTCTATCCCAACTGATACCTCTTCCCACCCTCCTCCCTTCCTTTCCTTCCAACTTTCCATCTTTCCTACCAAACATTGAATAAGTCACATGATTCTCTTCTTTACTGAATTTTTAGCTTTATATCCCATGGACTGAAAGTTTTCTTAGCCAGGAGATCAAAGTCATCAGGCTTGCACCCCAACCAGGAGATCAAAGTCATCAGGCTTGCACCCCAAATACTGCCACCATGCTGGATGCTAAGCACACTTGATTCATACCCACAGCATGAGAGAGAGAGAGAGAGAAGAGAGAGAGAGAGAGAGAGAATTACAGTCCTAGCATATAATGACCAGAACTACGATAAATCTGTAATCTGTTCATCCAGAATTCAAGATTTGCAGTACCTTGGATGTCGCTACATATCCAAGCAGGGTAGCCAGCACAGGTGTGCTGCAAGGTGATGCCGCTAAAGCAAATGTGAGCCCAGCCAAATATGCTTGCACACCTGTCATGTCAGACAGTTTAGAAATTAATAATATTTTCGAGGTGTCAAGGATGTGCTCAGAGAGGCAGCTTGACCCAAAGCATGTCTATATGAAAAACCAGACAGCAAAAGAGGAAAAGCCCATTACTTGAAGGAAAATTTGCAGCCACAGCACGGGGATCAAAATTGTTGAAAAATGAAGGCAGTTGTAATTCAATTACCTGCAAGAATGACCGGGAGGGAAACCCAAAGGTGAGAGGAGGAGAATTAGCCCGGGGCATATGATTAAATAATGCTATTATTGAACAATTCTATCAGGCTCATTTTGTTTGGTGGATTTAGAGAATGAAAAGAAAAAGGAAAGGAAAACAAGAGGGAAAAAAATGTTTTCTCTAGTGTTGTCCTTGATGCTTTTAAATAACATTAGATCTTCAGAATTTTGAAACTTTTGTTGGGACTCGAGAAAAGAGGCAAGGGAAGTGACCGACACAATTCAAAAAAAAATTCGTCCATGCTTAAATAACATTAGAAATTGACAATTTTCAAACTACTATAGGAACTCAAGAAAAGAGGAAGATATGTGACTTACAAAACTCCGAAGGTTTTTTCGTCCATGCTTGAACATCAGAAAAACACCATACGAACTCAAATTCAAGAAAAGAAGAATAGAAATGACTGACACAAAAAATCCTCCATGCTTAATAACATTATAAATTAAAAATTTTCAAATAGGAACTCAAGAAAAGAGACCGACAGAATTCAAAATTTTAATTTATTTTTCACCTATTTTCTTTTACTTTATACTTTCTTCAGTGTTCCCTTGTTAACCAAACAAAGAAAAGTGTTTTCCTCATTCTTTTCTTTTCTTTTCCCTTCCTAAATCTATTTAACTAAACAAAGCAGTAAAGAAAAGTAATATGATTAACAACCTCGAGGAGGTTTAGACCCATTATTACAGCCAAGCCAGAGGCCGCCAAAGGAAGTCCTTGGCCTATCTGTCCATAGGCCTTTCCAGCAAATGAGGCTGCTACGCCAAGGATTGCCAGCGTAGTTGCTAATCCCAATGAGAATGCAATCGAATTCCCAACGACCTGAACAATAAAACATACAACTTAGATTCTGAGAGAAAGAACCTATCAGTCCATATATTTCAGAGATACTGCAAGAAGCATGTACAGTAAGGGCCTGTTTGGATTGGCTATTGCTTTTGCGATAGGCAGAAGCAAATGCCCTAATCACAAGGCACTGTGAAACCTGAATCTGCTTCCTGCATCACATTTGGGAAGCACCTCTGGACCTGCTTCACCAAAACGTGCTTTTGGGGCTTTAAAGTAGTACTTAAAAAATTTATGCAAAGAAAGTATTGTATGCATTTCGGGTCCTAAAACCACATATGGGCCCAATCATGCATTTAAGAAGTGATCCCAAACAGTCCCCAAGTCCATGTAGTATAAGAAGCAAACGTTTTCAAATGTATCTCTTTAACAAGTAGCTAAATACACTCAAACATTTAGCTCATTAGTGGCAGAAATGCAGACAATGTTCAACTTTTCTTTATGAAAATCTTCTAGTTGGAAAGATCCAAGCCTTGAATTAACTTGGCTCATTACACATTCCTAAGCTACTTACAACTCACTGAAAATGACCAAATGATCCTCCACCACAGAACATAAGATGGAGAAGAACTGTAAGCAAAAAAACATCATAGGAATTAAAGAATGGGGTGTAGAAGTCATTTCACCTCTGCTCTGCTTTTCCCTGAGCCAAATGCTCCTAGATGATTTCCAGCAAGTTCAAAAACAACGTATCAGACATGACAAGATGAGCATAACTTTTGCCAAGGCTCTGTTAGGTTTGCGGATTATAAAAGGAAAAAAAAAACACACACACACAAAAACAAAACAAGGAAAACCAGTTCCCTAGTTGTTTACTCCATACACTTAAATGACATAAAATTAAAATTTTCGAAATATAAATGTAAGAAAAAACAAGGGAAATGATTCACAAAATCCAATATTTTCAATTTTCTTCACACTAAATCTTCTTTTCCTTTCTATTCTCCTCGCTATTTCCCTTATTAGCCAAACAAAGAAAAGTGTTTTCCTTTCCTTTCCCTCACTAAATCCATGGACCAAACAGAGCCTAAAACATATAACCCAAGGAATTCGTACCAATATAACCAAGGGTCAGTGGTAAAACACTCAGTGTACAAGGAGAAAGGCTAGTTACGAGACCCGCACCAAATATAACTGCCAGACTTTGAGAGGAGCAGACATTAACAAAGCACAGAGAAAACATTAGCATCAGAACTTCAAGCCATCGGATTTAGAGCCAGTTTGGGATTAGCTTTTTTGGGGCTAGCTGTGACCAATTGGATTATCTTTTTCACGGCCTTTTGAAAAATCTGATTCCTTTAAAAAAAAAGATAGTTTTTTTTTTTTAATTCTTAAAAAAAAAGCCTCAAAATTAATAGCATTTTAAAAATCTGATTCCTTTTTTAAACCTACAAAAACAATTTTTTATTATTATTATTATTATTTTTTAAAAGCTCCAATTTTTAGCTTTTTACGAAACCTCTCATCCCAAAAAAAGTGAATATTTTAAAAGCCAACCCAAATGCGTGTTAAACTAAATCACAACGTGTAGGATTTGAACCTAGTAAAACTCAGAGCTGATAACTGGTCCTGAACAGCTTCATTAGCCTGTTGGCCGGTTGAGTATAGGAAGCCTCCAAACCAATCACCAAGGCTTCCATCTGCCAAAGTATAAATGGAAGCAGCTTTGTCCTGATTTGGAAAAGAGAGGTTCATATTTACCGAAATTATATAGACAAAACAAAATTCGCATCAAGGATTTTAGATAGTCAGCATACAATCTACAATATCAAGGCAAATAATTTGAAGCCTAAAATTATTAATCTTGATTTATAGTATTATTTCTTCTCCTTTCCAGTTTGACTTGCCTATGGGCTTTTATGTGTTTGCAGCAAGTTTCTATTCTCCTGTCCTGTTCTCAAGTTGGTCACGAATTTCACAAGAGCACTTTTTTTTTTGCCTTTTTTGTTCTTTGTGAACTTTGACTGTGTTTGTAAGACGGTTGCCCTGAACATTCAACTCGTTTAGATGAAATGTTTCTTCAAAAAGCTTGAAAAACCTTACACAAACCCTAGACTACATCAAATGTCAAAATCCAAAAATAATTTCTTTTAAAACCCCTTACAATCATCGACATATGCACGTGCTTAGGTTTTTAGGGATGCCTAAGCTTAAAGTAAAATAAGAAAATTGATAAATCAATCAAAATTTTGCTCCATCTCTAAGCCAATCTGGATGTACCCCAACGGCCAAACATGTCTTAATCAAAAATTAACTAAACCAACTTTTACTATATGCCACAAAAAATAAAATAAATAAATAAAATTAAAAAAAAAAAAAGAAGACAGTCTTTAGGTTGCAATTGACAAGAAAAATAAAAGAATGTACGAAAACATTACTCTTATAATTGGGGTTATTACTGAACTCTTATCTTTTTTTGTAGATAACACATGCCAACTAGACAAAATGGACCTAATTGATGGATTTGATAACAAGTACCAGAACCAATGTTACCTGGAACGTGCTTCACCCCGGTACATGGTACAGGTTCGGGTGTGTGGTACGACACTTAGCTCTGTTCGTGGTGGTAGTGAGGGGGAGAGGGGGGGCGCTAGTCTTCGTTGGTTAGCGGTTCACTTGGGTTTGAACTTTTGGTTCGACTAGCACTTATGTAAGTAGTTATATAGGAGTATGATATATAGTACTAAATCATTCACATAATCCAATATCAAACACAAAAAATATAGGAGAATAAGATCAAATTAAGTCTCCGATGCAAATATATTAGAAGCTCTTAAATGAAAATGGTTATTTATCCATTACTTCAATGAAAATAACTATTTATCTTCTTCTTCTCGTTTGGTTCTTGAAATTTAGGATCCGGATCCCCTAGGAACCACGATCCCGGTACCCATGATGAGAACTACAAACTGAACTACTGAAGCCAATACAATAAATTCTCACCACAATATTCTCCAACTTTGAAGCTTCAGCTGCCTGTGTCAGAACCAAATTTGCTGTTGGCAATACAAGGGAAAAGAAAAATAAAAAGCTGCAGTTATATCCTTGTAAACCAAACCTCCAAGAAATGGAGATAAGTGTTGTTCAACCCAATGGGATTTAACTTCCCAAATGATCTGAAAGCAGTCCATGCAACTTATTTACATTTATTCACTCAAATAAAAAAATTTGAAGAAAAAAAAAAACATCGAATTTAAGAGCGTCAGACATCATCAACCCCCACAATTAGATATAGATGAATGTAAAACTTAAAAAAAGTGCACACAATTATACAGAGAAGCATTGTTTGGTCCATTACAGAAACCTTGCAAAACGATTTGGAGGCCAAACAACACATATATATACACACACACACATACATATATATATAGAGAGAGGATTTAAGTGCATTGGGTAGAGCGCACCAGTGCACTGGATTTTAAGCCTAAAAAACTCGCGGGTCAGCGGGGCGGCAGGATGGACGCGGGTCAGCAGGGCAGCCCGCGGATTTTTTAGGCGTAAAATCCAATGCCCTGTGTCAGTGCACTCTACCCAGTGCACTTAAAGATCTATATATATATATATGTGTGTGTGTGTGTGCGCGCGCGTGTAAACATACACGCACACGGAATTGAGCTCTTAAACTGCAATTTTGAGTACCCAAAACGCCCAATTGAAAAAAAGTTGAATTGGAGAAAAACTGATGTAGAGAAAAGTTATACCTGCAATGGTATTGATAAATATCTGCACTTGAAGGTTTGTATGCTGGTGGTGAGTCTTCAATACCGGCGCCACATCTTGGCGAAGATTTACATCCATGGAAGACCTCTTCAGATCTTTGGCTTTACATACTGCTTATTTGACATTGAATTCGAGAATCTCAATTTGATATTAGTGTTTGTAAAAATAGAATCAAAATTTATAAATTATTAATGTAAGTCTAGAAATCGAATTGTGATAAACCCTTTTAGCTAGATATATATAAAGTACGCAGAACATTAGATATGAACAAGCACACACGGACTACTTATATGTATTTATGTATGTATGTGTGTATGTATGTATGTATGTATGTATGTATGTGTGTGTGTGTGTGTGTGTGTGTGTGTGAGTAACGATAAGGGGAATGATTGACTCACCATGATTGCTTCTTTGGTCTTGTTTGAAGCTTGAAATTATACAAGAGTGTGTACTATAACTGCCACAATTGTTTATAACCAAACCCATCTCTTCACACACCCACACACACACACACACACACACAGAGAGAGAGAGAGAGAGAGAGAGAGAGAGAGAACTGAGTTCTGAATGGAGCTCACTGTTTGTAGTGCATTTCCTTCAGCATCAGCTGCGAGGACGACACCGTTTTAACGACTATTAGAAAGTAAAAATATCTTCGAAAATTGGAACAAGACTTGACCGTGTAGGAATGACAAGCAGGCGGAGCGGAGTACTCCATTCTTACTCGCAAAGTATACCAAACTCATGTACAATTTAATACTGGGAAAAGACTTCGGTGCTGTTAGCACAGTGTTGTTTTTACTGTGCTACTCACATTTTGTACAGTAAAATTAAAGTAATTTTACTGTACAAAATATGAATAGCACAATGCGAACAGCACTTTACTAACAGCACCTAAGTTTTTTCCTTAATACTGCACACGCCTACTTTACCCATCTCTCTACTACTCCATTTATCAATTTAAATATTCTTTAATTTTAACTTTCAAGTAAACCTGCATTATGTTCAAAAATTAGCTTCCAACATCTCACTTAGCCTCCAACATCTCACTTAGGCAATGTTGAGATTTGAGAATGACTAATTGTGATTTGTAACCCCAAGCATTTTCTTTATATATCATAGGTGTTAAGTAAATTACTTATAATATCGAGAGTATTTTAGTAAATATGCAATAAAATCGGGTCAGAGAAGGAGTTAGGGATGTATTCCCAACACTACTCCTACTCCTAAGGCCTTGTTTGGTGGTCAGGATAAGAGGCGGGATATGATAACTTTTATCATATCGAGCATTTAGTGGCGCTATTAGACAGAATAAAATAGTCCTGAACTAAGTTTTTATCCCATGGAGAGTAGGATAACTCCAACCCATGGGGGAGGTGGGATTAGAAATTTGGGATAACTTCTTGGGACAAAAAACCTTCTTTTTTTTTTTTAAGATTTGATTTTTTTTTTCTTTTTCATTTTCAGTTTTTTTTTTTTTTTTTTTTCATTTTCATATATGCTTTTTTTTCCTCTCTCTTTTCATTTTCCGATCTGCTATTTTATCTATTTCTTATTTTCAGATCCAATTTTTTTTTTTTCAGATCATTTTTTTTTCTTTTCTTTTTCATTTTCAAATTTGCCTTCTTCTTCTTCTTCTTCTTCTTCTTCTCATATCTTTCTCTCTTTTCTTTTTTCTCTTTTTTTTCCTTCAGATCTCTCATTTTTTTTGTTCAAATCCATTTCCCCCTTTTTCATTTTCAAATCTCATTTTTCCCCCTTTTTTTCATTTTTAAATCTCCTCTTTTTTTCCCCCCTTTTTCCTTTTTCTTTTTTCAGACCCCATTTTGTATTAAAAAACAATAATTTAGTTATTATCCAGAACTTATATCCGGGCATGACCAAATACAAGATTAGGTTATAATAGCTTATCCGACAGTTTTATCCAACACGTTCCAAGCACAGGACAGCATAACAGCTTATCCGACAGGAATACTATCCTATCTGATCATGCCTTATCCTATCGTATCATATCCGACAGTTTTATTCGGCTTGCCAAACGAGGCCTAAAGAAGTTTTGTATGCCAACATAACTCCACTCCTTTACAATTTTGATCTTCAACTCCTTACCATTAGAAACGGCATGGGGCGGAGTAAATTGTCATCCCTATAACTAAGTATCCTCTGCAACATTTGTGGGCAGCACGCCAGCACCAATGTGGTAAAGTATTATAACACCCACATTCGTGTTATTGCTTTTACATTTCATTGTCATGCATGATAATGTGATGTGGCGTGTCCTATGACACATGTTTGGGTGAGTTTTGACTCACGAGTTGATTTGGGTGTCTGTATTAGAGAACCCTTTGAAACTATTGGGATTGAGAATTTGTTGTTGTGACGTCTCTCCGAGTATGAGACGGTCACTGTGGAATACTTTAAATGTTTATCTGAAAATAAATGTTTACATGTGTATTTCAATATCTGTATTATTTTTTGTTTTAGAATTTATTTCTGTTGTTAGATTTAGTATCCTGGTGAGGAAGAATGAACACGCTATTAATTTGGTAGGCTAATTATGTCACAGCCCGGTCCCACAATAGCGGAACCGGAGCCCGTGGCACGCCACCGAGGCTAAACCAATTCATTAACGTTCCCAAAATTAGGTTTGAAGAACACACGCAGCGGAAAACCAAACACATTTTAAAACCAGAGGTTCAGTCGACTGCTCAGTCGACTGCACAGTCGACTGCTCAGTCGACGGAGGTAGGCAGGGATTTAAATGTCAATTCCAGTCGACTGATACTGGGGGTCCAGTCGACGTCTCAGTCGACTGCTCAGTCGACGGGAGTGGGCAGGGATTTAATGTCAATTCCAGTCGACTGAGACTGGGGTCCAGTCGACTGAGGGCGGTGTCCAGTCGACTGCTGAGGGGTCCAGTCGACTGCTTTTGCTAAAATAAGAAGCAGTAGCTAACAGACACAGGGGTTCAGTCGACTGCTCAGTCGACTGCTCCCCTGGCAGCAGCCCAATCTGCAGAAATTCAAGTTTAAAAGCTTTCTAACTTTCCCCAAAGATCAACCACTCGAAATAAACTCAAACCAAACTCAGTCTAAAGTACTTCTAGCTGTATTAAAACATTATCAAACATAATTACAACATGTTACTAACCATTACAACAGTTTAAAATCCATCCTAACATACCAAATTAAACATGGTTTAAAACAACCCAATTCTTATTACAATATTCTCTTATCCCAAAACTACAAGATTAACATTTAAGTTGCCTCCCAAGCGAACTCTCAAACCACGTACTCACTTCTCCAAATCCTCGCCAGCATTTATACCTGCAATGGTTATTTGAATAACCACACATATTTCGATTTGTTTAAGCTAAAGCTTAGTGAATAAATCAACATATGTACATGAATGATAAACATGTCCGTATTCACATCTCTACATTTCATACTAGTCGCCGGAGACTCACGTGCCCGTCCATATTCCCAATCCGCGACTCCTCGCCAATAAGTCCACGCGAAAGGGTAAGACCCACGATTCTACAAACAATCGTGCAATCTTAATGCCACTCTATCGGCTCCACAAAATGGCACGGTGACCACGTGCTCCTTCTGACCCACATAAGCAACTTAACATGCTCAAATACATATCACCATGCTCGCGGTAATTAAAACATATCACCGTGCTATTGGGCCTACTTATCAATATAATTGCCCAATATGAACTACACAATATATCTCTAAGAATTAATACATGTTATTCAAACATAACATGAATACATGCCAAGAAATCATTCCAAAACATAGTTGAATCACTCACCTCCGATTTACGCACTTATAATATGATCCAAGGAAAACCCGTGCACAAAGAACGTGCAGAAGTCCGTCTAGTACAATTCCTATGGATCAGAATTCCATTTATCAACTTTTATGAAAAATTCTAGAAAAAGACTTTTCGGAAAACTTAGCCAAACAGGCCCTAATAGGTATCAAAACGAAGCTCTTACCTCGAGGAGCTCGAATATGAAATCTGGGAGAAAACAGACTGACAGAAGGTCGTCGTTTGGCGTCGCAAAGCTCTAAGCAACTAATCTCCCTCTAGCCTCCCTTTTGGCCTCCTCTTTAACTTTTAGGTTAACTTTGTGAAATATCTCAACTCATCTCTATCTATATATAGGCAACACTCTTGGGGAATTACGTTTACCTCCCCACGAGTTTTCCAAACTCCTAATCAGTCTCTGAAACTTTCTATACAGCTTATTCTTAGCTTTATAAGTAAAACTTCAAAATTATAAAAGTTTTCGACTAAGTTTCGTTTGGTTGCTAAAACGCGAATTTCTATATGACGTTTCCGAAGTTGCTAATTAGCCTACCAAATTAATAGCGTGTTCATTCGTCCTCACCAGGATACTAAATCTAACAACAGAAATAAATTCTAAAACAGAAATTATACAGATATTGAAATACACAGATAAACATTTATTTTCATATAAACATTTAAATGTTCCACAGTGACCGTCTCATACTCGGAGAGACTTCGCAACAACAAATCTTTAATCACCATAGTTTCAATGGGTTCTCTAATACAGACACCCAAATCAACTCGTGAGTCAAAACTCACTCAATCATGTGTCATAAGACACGTCACAACACATTATCATGTATGACAATGCAATGCAAAAGCTATAACACAAATACGGGTGTTATAATACTCTCCCCCTTAAAAGAAGTTTGTCCCCAAACTTATACCTCATGTCTCGAAAAGGTGTGGATACTGAGTACGCATCTCATCTTCTATCTCCCACGTCATCTCTTCCGTAGTTTGGCTACGCCATAACACTTTCACTTTCGCTAGTACTTTATTTCGTAAGACTTGATCCTTTCGATCCAATATCTCTACCGGATACGCAACATACGTTAAATCACTCTGAATCTCATTCGATGTCGGAGTCATCACTTGATCTCTATCTTCCGCTAATTGTTTGCGTAACAACGATACATGAAACACGTTATGCACTTGAGCATACTCACTCGGCAATTTCAAACGATAAGCTACGGGTCCAACCTTTCCAATGATTTCAAAAGGTCCTACATACCTCGGGTTGAGTTTCCCGTATCTCCCAAATCTAGTAATCCCCTTTGAAGGTGACACCTTCAAATACACCAAGTCTCCCACATCAAATTCCAACGGTCGTCTGCGCTTGTCGGCATAACTCTTATACCTACTCTGGGCTGTCAGTAACCGTTGTCTAATTACCTTTATCTTATCCGTCGTTTCTTGTACAATTTTCGGCCCTTCAATCTTTCTTTCTCCCACCTCTGTCCAACTAATTGGTGAACGACATACACGACCATATAAAGCTTCATAAGGAGCCATCCCAATACTCGACTGAAAACTGTTGTTATACGCGAACTCAATTAACGGTAAATGGTCTTCCCAATCACCCTGAAAATCAAGTACACATAGCCTAAGCATGTCTTCCAAAATTTGGATTACTCTCTCTGATTGACCATCGGTCTGAGGATGAAAAGCTGTACTAAAGTGCAATTTGGTACCCATTGCTTCTTGCAAGGCTCTCCAAAACTTCGATGTAAAACTACTATCCCTATCCGAAATGATAGAAACTGGGATACCATGTAGTCTCACAATTTCGCGAATATACAACTTAGCTAACGTCATCGGCTTAGTTGTTCGAAGTGGTAGGAAGTGCGACGACTTCGTCAAACGGTCAACAATCACCCAAATAATAGTGTTCGATCTCTTCGATCTCGGAAACCCACTAACAAAGTCCATTGTTATGTGTTCCCATTTCCACTCGGCTATCGGTAACGGTTGTAATAATCCTGAAGGTACTTGGCGTTCGGCCTTTACTTGTTGACAACTAGTACAATGCAAAACATAGCGTGCTATTTCCCTCTTCATTCCCGGCCACCAATAAACATGTCTCAAGTCCCTATACATCTTGGTGCTTCCCGGGTGAACGGTATACTTTGTGTTGTGTGCTTCCCCTAGGATGTTCCGCTTCAACTCTTTCTCACTAGGTACACAAATTCTACCCCTCAATCTCAACACATCGTTCTCAAACGTGAATCCCGGTTGTTTGCCCATTGGAATCTCATCACAAATCTTCTTCAAAGCCACGTCTTGAAGTTGTTTTTCTGCGATCTCATGAATCAAGAGTGGTTGTGCCACTATCGTCGACATAAAACCACTTTCAATCCTCGGTATTACTTCAAGCTCCAAATTCTCCATATCTCGTATCAATTCTTTCTGAGAAGTCAAATCTGATGCGGTGTTGGTTGGTACTTTGCGACTAAGAGCATCGGCGACTACATTCGCCTTGCCCGGATGATATTGGATCGACAAATCATAGTCCTTCATCAACTCTAGCCATCTCCTTTGCCTCATGTTCAAATCTCGTTGTGTAAACAAGTACTTCAAACTTTTGTGATCCGTATAGATCTCACATTTCTCCCCGTATAGATAATGACGCCAAATCTTCAATGCAAAAATCACGGCGGCCAATTCTAGATCATGTGTTGGATAATTCTTCTCGTGCGGTCTAAGTTGTCTCGATGCATACGCAATGACCTTATCACCTTGCATAAGAACGCAACCTAAACCTCTATATGATGCATCACTGTAGATAATAAATCCTTCAGTCCCTGACGGAACGGCTAAAATTGGTGCTTTCACTAGTCGACCCTTTAACCCTTGAAAACTTTCTTCACATTCTGGACTCCAAACAAAAGTAATATCTTTCCTCATTAATTGCGTCATCGGCATTGCTATACGCGAAAAATCTTTCACAAATCTCCGATAATACCCAGCTAATCCTAGGAAACTTCTGATGTCTGTCACATTCGTTGGTCTCGCCCAGTTAGTAACTGCTTCTATCTTCTGAGGGTCTACAGAAATTCCCTTTGCCGATACTATATGTCCAAGGAAAGCTATCTCGGTCAACCAAAACTCACACTTCTTCAATTTCCCAAACAATCTCTTCTCACGTAATCGTTGCAAAGCAAATCGTAAATGATGCTCATGATCTTCAACACTTTTGGAGTAGATTAGGATGTCATCTATGAACACGATAACAAACTCATCTAAATAATCCTTGAAGACACGGTTCATCAAGTCCATGAAAGCAGCTGGTGCATTAGTCACTCCAAATGGCATAACCAAAAATTCAAAGTGACCATATCGAGTCCTGAAAGCTGTCTTCTCAACATCTTCCTCCTTGACTTTCAACTGATGGTAACCGGATCTCAAGTCGATCTTCGAAAATACCTGAGCCCCTTGTAACTGATCAAACAAGTCATCTATTCGCGGCAGTGGATACTTGTTCTTGACGGTCAACTTATTCAATTCCCGGTAGTCGATGCACATACGCATTGTTCCATCTTTCTTCTTCACAAACAAGACTGGTGCTCCCCACGGCGAAACACTCGGTCGAATAAAACCCTTCTCCAACAGTTCTTCTAACTGAACTTTCAATTCTTTCAACTCTATCGGTGCCATTCGGTACGGTGCTTTGGATACCGGTTGTGACCCTGGTACTACTTCTATTGTGAACTCAAGCTCTCTCTCAATCAATACGTCGGGTAACTCATCGGGAAAAACATCTGGAAATTCTCGAACTACTGAAATGTTTTCTATTAGTGGTCCAAGAACTCGCGTGTCGACAATTGAACATAAGAAACCCGAACAACCCTTCTTCAACATCTTGCTTGCTTGAATTGCCGATATCAAATACGGCGGTACGATCACTCCCTTACCCTGAAAAGTAAACTCTTCTCGCCCTGACGGATAGAAACTAACCCGTTTCTGTTCACAATCGATTCTGGCTTGATTAACTGACAACCAATCCATACCCAAGATAACATCAAAGTAATTCACCATCAACGGAATCAAATCAACGCTCAAGACTTTATCACCTATCTTGATCTCACATGACTTGAATATTGACGAAGTAACTAACGGTTCACTACTAGGCAATGATACACACAAATCATATCCTAGCGGTTCTGACTTAACAGTTAAATGCTTAACAAAATCACGTGATACAAATGAATGCGTTGAACCAGAATCCATAAGTATACGTGCAGGATACGAACAAATAGGAAGAATACCTGATACGACGGTATCATCCGTATTCCCCGGCCTGAGCTGGAAGTATCGTCCTTGTTGTTGCGCGACTCCTTTCCCTTTATCCACTCGAGGTTCTACCCTCGATCCGCTTGGCACACTCGATGCCCCGGTACTCATTCCCGGTTGTCTCTTACTCGGACAGTTCTTTGCTATGTGTCCCGGTTGTCCACACTCAAAACATTTTCCTCTCGTTTCTGGGTTATAGCTCTTGGCGTTCGAGGTTGTGTTTGGTGTAGTCGAATTTGCGTTCAAAGGACAATTTCTAGACACATGCCCCAATTGTTTGCAAATATGGCAAGTGATCAATTGATAGCAGGTTCCTCTGTGTCGCAGGTTACATGTCGGGCACAACGGTCTCGGTTCCCCCATGAACGTACTCCCTCCTTGGCTACTCATATTCGATCCTGATCCTTGCGTGAACGGTTTCTTCGCATTCCCTTGACCCTTACTCCGACTGTCATTTGCTCTCTTCCCTTGTTGTCCCTGTCGATATCTGTCGACACTTTTCTCAGCAATACGAGCGGCTTCCTCAACGAGAGAAACGGTCGGGTGTTGCAACATGTCCACACGGCCACGGATATTCTCTCTAAGCCCTTCCTCAAACTTTCGAGCTTTATCCCTATCAGTTGGAACGGTAGTTTTCCCAAATCGTAACAAGGCATTAAAACGAGAAACATACTCACTTACGGTCATATCTCCCTGAACCAAACTTGCAAACTCTTGACGTTTCTGAGTATAAGCAGATTGTGGAAAGAAACGTTTGTTGAATTCTTCTTTAAATGCTTCCCACGTGGTCGGTTTCCCTTGTTCGAGCACGTTGTTCCACCAATCCAATGCTTCGCCCATCAACGTATCGGATGCACACAAAATTTTCTCCTCATCGGTACATATCACCTGACGAAAATGTCTTTCCATGTCCATCATCCAATGATCGGCCAAGTCTATGTCGACTTGTCCATGATACAAGGTCGGTTTCCGTTTATGAAACTGTTCCACAATTGTGTGTTGAGGTCGCGGTGCCGGTGGTGCATTGACGTAACGAATTTCCACTTGTGGGGGCTGAACGTTCATCTGTTCCCTTTCACTTACCGCTTGTATGAAACTTCCCACCATATTCACTATTTGGTCCATCCGCGAATGCGGTGACAATTCTCTCGGCTGTTCCGCCATAATGTTTCAAATATTTCCCCTGTTGAGTTTAATGCATAATGACCATGCATGCTATGCCACAATATAGATATATGTGCACCGTTCATCATAATCAACAAATGCTAACACATGAAGCATTTCTACAATGATAACAACTATCTTTACAATTACACACTCCACTCGACGTCACTCAACATATATAACGTCACTCGTTCCCAAGGCTCTAAACTTATGCTCTGATACCACTAAATGTCACAGCCCGGTCCCACAATAGCGGAACCGGAGCCCGTGGCACGCCACCGAGGCTAAACCAATTCATTAACGTTCCCAAAATTAGGTTTGAAGAACACACGCAGCGGAAAACCAAACACATTTTAAAACCAGAGGTTCAGTCGACTGCTCAGTCGACTGCACAGTCGACTGCTCAGTCGACGGAGGTAGGCAGGGATTTAAATGTCAATTCCAGTCGACTGATACTGGGGGTCCAGTCGACGTCTCAGTCTGTAATACCCCGTATTTTTTAATAAATATTTAATGCAGAGAGATTCTATATACTTCATTTGACCATTCAAGAAATTTCATCTTCGATCGATCGAAGCTAGTTCGAGCGATCGAGACCCTTCAGTTCAAGCGATCGAACCCTTTTCGAGCGATCGAAAACCCTACCGACATAAATTTAATACGTGGTCCCCACTTCAATCGATCGAACCCTTTTTCAATCGATCTAACTGACCGATCTGAGTTCGATCGATCGAGCATCCTTCGAGCGATCGAGAATGTAAATATCAGAATTCCAGTTTCCCGCAAATGCTGCCACCTACACTCCCATTTCTCTATATATACACTGCATTCGTGTGTGTGGTGGGTTTGCTGAACTCTTGTGATAAGAGAGAGTTGAGAGTGTGTGCTTGTGTGTTGGTATACATATATATACACATACCTCCATATATCTATATATATATACACACACATATCTATATATATATACACTCAGCAGAGGAGAAGAAGAAGAAGAAGGAAAAAGAAGAGAGAGAAGGAGACAGAGAAAGAGAGAGACAGAGATAAGGCAGAGAGAGAAAGAGGCCGCCATTAAAGCTTGGAAGCTTTCAACCAAGCCAAACGCGCCCTTAACGACTTTTGGTGAGTTCCAAACTCACTCGGTAACTTAGTTATGATGTTTTACATATTCTGGGCGTATTAATTATAACCCAAACACCCCCTAGCACATTCTGCACGTTCACTGGCAGAATCTGTAGAAGACGAAGTTCGACCGATCGAACTGAGTTCAATCGATCGAACATCACTAAGTCTCAATCGATCGAAATCACTTCAATCGATCGAGATCACCTTCACTTAGATCGATCGAGAAGACTTCAATCGATCGAACAGCACTTTCTTCGAGCGATCGAGATGACCTCAATCGATCGAACCTAGCAGAACATGAATGTATTCCTTTCAGTTTATAATTCATAATGCGTAGTTGTTTAATTGTTGTTTCATGTTCCTATTATGCGATATTATGGATAACGGAGGTAATGGGATACGATAATGAGATTGAGATAACATGGTGAGTAACGTAATCGGGTTCGGAACGCTAGTAATAGTACGACGCGATAACGTAGTAAAGTTTGAGATGATAATACTGGGTAGTATTGGATAAGTGAGGAATGAGTCAGTAAGAGGAATTGTATGTTTAAGGTTGTGTGAGTCGAGCTGATGATTCGCTCAGGTTGAATCCGATAAGTGTATGTCAAGGATTTGATCAGGATCGTGAGAATTATGGGTGCACAGTACTCGCAAGAGTTCTTAAAAGCGGTGAACAGTAAGAGTTCTTAAAAGCGGTGAACAAGAGTAGATGTGGCACGCCCATGATTTGAATTACCAGAGCTGTGTATGTATCGTACTCGCAAGCGTTCTTAAAAGCGGTGAACAGTAAGAGTTCTTAAAAGCGGTGAACAAGAGTATGGGTATATCCATGGACCAGTCGTTATATAAGAACGATGTATGGGTGCTCGCAAGAGTTCTTAAAAGCGGTATAGCGGTGAACAAGAGCACTGATATGTTGTGCTGATATAATCAGTTCGAGATAGTCAGTTGGGTATTGTGGAATCAGTCTTAGAATGGGAGTCGATAATAATCGATTAATGATATGTCTGAATAAAAGAATGAGGAATATATTTAGTATCACTGTCATCTATTGTTCATAACTGTAAATATGTCATTTCTATGAGACTGTGTTAGTTAGTGCTCACTCAGCTTTCAACAAGCTGACGGCCTTTATTGCCTGGACATTCCCCGTCCAGACTACCCTGTCCTTTACAATGCAGATAATGGAACTCATGGCGATAACGTTTACCCTGAAGGGAGTTACGTAGAGAATGGCCCCACTGATGCCAGTTATGCTGACGCCTATCCGTACGCCAGCTGAAGACCTGAAGATAGATAGTAGTTTACGTTACTACTTTTCTTTTACTGTTGTACTTTGTAGTTAACGGGTACTTGGGCATATGTTGTCTCCAGACCTGTTGTGATCCTGTGGACCGTACTCTGATGTTTGTAATAGATAGAACCGTGTTTATATTTCAGTTGTTTTACTGTTCCTGTTTGGACTAGTACTGTGTGGTGTGGATTATCAGTGACTTTCACTTGTCATTCCCTATGGACCCATAAAGGAAATTTATTTTTCTCTATTTATGCTACTCCGGGGCGTGACAGGGTTTTTGGTATCAGAGCACCTGGTTATATTACGGTTAGGTTCTGATATTGTCGTTCACTGATGGATTCCACACCATCTGGTTCTAGTATTTAAGATTTTCTTGAGATGAGATATGAGTATAAGATAAGTTCGTCTTCCTGACGATAGATAGTTTTCCTTTGCAGGATAGCATGGATCCAGAGTTTCATCAGTTTGTTACCGATGCTTATGGAGGACACGTGATCCATGGGGATACCGTGGAGCCAGCTGACCCAGAGTTTTATCGAGAGCGTGTGTGCCAGATAGCTAGTAGACATTTGGAGGAGGACATGTGGAGAGCACTTTATGTGACAGAGAGGACTCACCCGACTCAGATGCGTATGGATGCTTACCATACTGCGAGGATTGGTAGAGACATTTGCCAGGAGATATTACGGTTAGTTCAGAGTAAGCCTGAGATGGATGAAATTGAGTTGAGAGCTATTGTAGCCGGTCCACCAGAGCCTGTAGTTGCACCAGTGCCAGCAACACCACCACCATCGCCGGTACCCGATGTACCAGTTCCAGAGCCTGAGCCGATTCAGGAGGATGAGGACCTGGAGCCTGAGGATGAGCATGCCGATGAGGACATAGATGGAGATGGAGAGGAGGAGCCGATAGATGACGAGGACCCAGTAGAGGATGAGCATGCAGACGATGCAGATGATGATGAGCCTGAGGATGACCCCGAGGAGCCAGAGTTTGAGCCAGAGGATCCAGTACCAGACCCAGAGGCTGTTGAGGCAGACATAGTAGTAGATGAGGATGCGCCCGATGAGGAAGTAGTTGTGCCAGAGGCACCAGTTGTGCTTCAGATACCAGCTGGACCCATTATGCATATGGCAGCTATGGCCGATATGGCAGTAGGATGGATAGCTCAGATGGTCGCGCAGCCAGCAGATTTTGTTATGGGAGAGGCAGCCATAGCGGGAGCTCTTGATATAGCCGATGGATTCGCCGCAGTAGCAGTCGATGTCGCAAATCAGGCGATAGCAGACGGTATAGAGGATGATGATGCAGAGATAGTAGAGGATTGGGATATAGGAGTTGTAGTCGGAGATCTTGTTGCACCAGTTGAGGATGACCCACTCGAGGAGATGGAGATTGATTCAGAGGACGAGGCACCACCAGCAGGATCAGACGCTGACGACTTTTGAGTCAGGACCTGCAGGGCTTAGTTTTTGTTAGTTTTATCAGGACATGTTGTCCACTAGATTTTTGGGAGCTTGAGAGATAGCTATTTGACCATAGCTTTGTATAGACAGTAGTAGTTGACCTTAGTACTGTTTTAGCCTTGTCCCACGTGGTACATGGTATGGTTACTGTGTACTCCATGGTACATCTTTTGATATCTATATTTATACGAGCAGTACTTTTGATATTGATTGTTGGTTGATTGATGTGTTGCTTTGTAGAACTGTTAGTTCTTGTTGCTTTTCGTTCTATCTTGGTTTCGTTTCTACGAGAAGACTTTCAGCTGATCAATATGTCTCTTGTAGGCAATACTCGTTATCATCATGGTAGGACCCTTGAGAAATCACCAAGCACGTAATGGAGCACCTATTCCAGAAGGGATGGATCCGACGGGAATTTTCGAAGCTTTCATGCAGAGGATGGAGCATGTGGGGGATACTTATAATCATTCCACCCACCAGAGACCTTTTGCACCCCCGCCACCAAGACAGACTGGAGATAAGTTGTTAGCAAATTTTCGTGGGTTACGTCCTGAGAAGTTCGATGGACTAACAGAACCATGGAAAGCGGAACAATGGATCAGAGAAATGGAGTTGATATTTGAAGCATTGGAATGCAGCGAACAAGAGAAGCGTCGCCTTGCTACTTTTCAGCTCACTTATGCCGCCGCAGATTGGTGGGAAGCCGAGCGAGCCACTATTGGGATCGATGCTGCTAAAGCTATGCCATGGGAAACATTCAAAGGACGATTTTTGGAGAAGTATTTCCCAGAGGATGAGAGAGATCAACAGGAAAGGAACTTTCTCAATTTGGTACAAGGAGGATGGAATGTCAGGGAATATACAACACAGTTTGAGCGTCTATCCAGATTTGCTCAGCATATGATAGACACGCCACAGAAGAAGGTGAAGAGATTTCACCAAGGATTGAATCCCCATCTCAGACATATGATGGTTGGTCATCTGAATCAATCATTCGAAGAGATTGTCAGATTTGCTGCAGGATTAGAGAAGGATGCTTGTCCAGCACAACAACCACAGATGAATCGATCTCAGTCATCTAGAAGTTTTCAACAGAGGAATTTTCAAAACCAACCGCAAAGGAATACCCAAGGTTGGAGACCTCAGAGTAATTTCCAAGGGAATAAGAGAACCTGGGAAGGAACCAGAAAGCCACAACAGGGCTATACTCGACCCCAGCAATATCGCCAGCAAGGATCACAGCCGCAGGCACTACTGACAGCGCCGCCAAGCAATAGCGGAGGATGTTTTAATTGCGGAAAGCCAGGGCACGTTGCCAGATTCTGTACAGCCCCTAGAGTTAACCGCAGAATGGATATTGTCTGTCGAAATTGCAACAAGCCGGGACATCTAAGCAAGGATTGTCGTGCACCACAAGGAGGATACTACGGAGCATCGATTCAAGGGATACAAGGACCTCCAGATCAGACAAGGATGAATGCTATCATTCCAGGAGAAGCAGGCTTTAACGCTGATGAGCAGCAACATTTGGAAGGTACGCTTGTACTCTTTCATAGTCCAGTTAAAGCTTTATTTGATACTGGAGCCGCACGTTCATTTATTGCTGTTAAGATTGTGCGTCAATTGGGATTAGAACCCCAGACACTTGAGTCAACACTGAATGCT
This sequence comes from Hydrangea macrophylla, assembly GCA_033977485.1. Taxonomy (NCBI): domain Eukaryota; kingdom Viridiplantae; phylum Streptophyta; class Magnoliopsida; order Cornales; family Hydrangeaceae; genus Hydrangea; species Hydrangea macrophylla. The sequence goes on along the minus strand of CM066994.1, from coordinate 13,244,072 downwards.
GTATCACCATTGGGAGTGACTGTTAAGTTGAGTAAAGTGTGTAAAGATTGCCCATTGACTTTGGGAGATAGGAATCTTCCAGCAGACTTGGTAGTTCTGTCAATGTCAGAGTTCGACATTATCCTAGGAATGGATTGGTTAACTAAGTATAGTGCCAATTTGGATTGCCCTACTAAGACGATTGTATTTCCGAGACAAGGAAGGCCGACGATTAGATTTCAGTGTCAGCCGACGAGCGATATGTTTCTTACGAGTAGTTTGGCTACGATTGGGAGTACAAGTACAGAGCTCACGATGGATCAGATTCCTAGTGTGCAAGATTTTCAGGATGTATTTCAGGATATTAAAGGACTTCCACCGAAAAGAGAAATAGACTTCTGTGTGGAATTAGTACCTGGTACATTGCCTATTTCCAAGACTCCGTATAGGATGGCACCAACTGAGATGTTGGAACTAAAGAAGCAAGTTCAAGAGCTTGAAGACTTAGGTTTCGTTCGCCCGAGTACGTCACCTTGGGGAGCACCAGTTCTGTTTGTAAAGAAGAAGGACGGAACACTTCGACTCTGTATAGACTACAGGGAGTTGAACAAGGTTACGATCAAGAATAGATATCCACTTCCTCGGATAGACGACCTATTCGACCAGTTACAAGGATCGAGAATCTTTTCCAAGATCGATTTACGTTCCGGATATCACCAATTGTTAGTTCGACCAGAGGATGTATTGAAGACTGCATTCAGGACAAGATACGGGCATTACGAGTTTCTAGTTATGCCTTTTGGATTGACGAATGCGCCAGCGGTATTTATGGACTTAATGAATAGAGTATTCAGACCATATCTGGATCAATTCATTATAGTGTTCATCGATGATATACTGATCTACTCAAAGACGGAAGAAGATCACGAGGAGCATTTACAGATTGCCTTGCAGACACTTCGAGATAGCAAGTTGTATGCAAAATACAGCAAGTGTGAGTTTTGGCTACGGGAAGTCAAATTCTTGGGACATGTTATATCTCAGGACGGTATTTCGGTAGACTCATCTAAGATTGATGCAGTCTTAAGTTGGAACAGACCGACCAATGCGACAGAGGTCAGAAGTTTTCTTGGGTTAGCAGGATATTACAGAAGATTCGTAGAAGGATTTTCCAAGTTAGCAGGACCACTGACGAATTTAACAAGGAAGGAGACGAAGTATGAATGGACGGACAAGCATGAGGGTGCATTTCAGGAGTTAAAAGAGAAATTGACTTCTGCACCGGTACTTGCGATACCTAAGAGTGGAGAAAGATATGTGATCTACAGTGACGCATCGCACCAGGGATTGGGTTGTGTACTGATGCAAGACGGGAATGTTATCGCATATGGATCAAGACAATTGAAGGTACACGAGAAGAATTATCCGACGCATGACCTGGAATTGGCAGCAATAGTGTTTGCCTTGAAGACTTGGAGACACTATCTCTATGGAGAAAAGTTTGATCTGTTTTCCGATCATAAGAGCTTGAAATATTTGTTCTCTCAAAAGGAGTTGAACATGCGACAACGAAGATGGATGGAGTTACTCAAGGACTATGACTTTTCATTGCAATACCATCCAGGTAAAGCAAATGTCGTAGCAGATGCTTTGAGCCGTAAACCTCGATTAGTGATCGCTGCATTGCTAATTAGAGAATGGAGAGCATTAGAAGTTTTAGCCGAATTTGATCTTCAGCCAGTGGAGCCAATGGAAAGACAACATTTTGGATGTCTGATGGTACAACCAACTTTGATCAGCCGTATCATAGAAGCTCAACAGACAGCAGAGGATTTGAAGTTATGGTTCACCAAGATGACAGCAAAAGAACCTGATATCTGGAGTGTTAGTACAGATGGAGCTTTACGATGTAAAGGTAGACTGTGTGTACCTGACAAAGAAAATCTCCGGAAGGACATATTGGATGAAGCTCATAAATCACGGATGACGATTCATCCTGGAGGTACAAAGATGTACAAGGACTTGAAGAGAAATTTTTGGTGGGAAGGAATGAAGCGAGAAGTGGCTGAATATGTTTCTCAGTGTCTTACTTGTAAGCAAGTAAAGGCAGAACATCAGAAACCACCTGGATTTCTACAGCCGTTACCAATTCCTCAATGGAAATGGGAACACATCACCATGGATTTTGTGGTCGGATTACCAAAATCGCAGCAGAATCATGACGCTATTTGGGTAATTGTGGATCGACTTACGAAGACAGCACATTTTATCGCCTACAGTATGACGTATCCAGTGGAGCGATTGAGCCGAATGTATCTGCAACACGTAGTACGATTACACGGAGTACCTGTTTCTATCGTATCAGATCGAGATTCGCGCTTTACTGCAGAATTTTGGAAGAGTCTCCAGACAGCGATGGGAACAACATTGAACTTGAGTTCAGCTTTTCATCCACAGACCGATGGACAGACGGAGAGAGTTAATCAAGTAATGGAAGACATGTTACGTGCTTGTGTCATTGATTTTGAGAATTCTTGGGAGACACACTTACCTTTGATAGAATTCGCATACAACAACAGTTATCATTCGAGCATAGGAATGGCGCCGTTTGAAGCTTTGTACGGAAGACCTTGCCGATCACCGCTATGTTGGACTGAAGTCGGAGATACTCAACTTCTTGGGCCAGAGATGATACGAGAGACTAGTGAGAAGATTCAGATTGTACGTGAGAAGATGAAGACAGCTCAGACCCGACACAAAAGTTATGCTGACAAGCGACGCAAAGATTTAGAACTTGCCGTTGGAGATCATGTGCTACTCAAGGTTTCGCCTGTTCGAGGCATCGTCAGATTTGGTCAGAAGAGGGGCAAATTATCGCCACGATTCATCGGACCGTTCGAGATTCTAGAGCGTGTTGGAAAAGTTGCTTATCGTCTTGCGCTGCCACCGAAGATGTCAGGAGTGCACAACGTTTTCCACATCAGTATGCTGAGGAAATGTATTCATAACCCAGCGCACGAGATCAACTTTGAGGATATTGAAGTCAACGACAATGTTACGTTCAACGAAGGACCAATTCGCATTTTAGATCGTGGAGTCAAGAAGCTCAGGAATAAGGAGATTCCATTAGTCAAGATTCAGTGGAAGCATCATGATGAAGGAGAAGCTTCGTGGGAGCTAGAGTCAGAGATGCGTGAGAAGTTTCCGTTTTTGTTTTAACTTTGTATGTTCTGATTTCGAGGACGAAATCTTTTGTTGGGTGGTGGATGATGTAATACCCCGTATTTTTTAATAAATATTTAATGCAGAGAGATTCTATATACTTCATTTGACCATTCAAGAAATTTCATCTTCGATCGATCGAAGCTAGTTCGAGCGATCGAGACCCTTCAGTTCAAGCGATCGAACCCTTTTCGAGCGATCGAAAACCCTACCGACATAAATTTAATACGTGGTCCCCACTTCAATCGATCGAACCCTTTTTCAATCGATCTAACTGACCGATCTGAGTTCGATCGATCGAGCATCCTTCGAGCGATCGAGAATGTAAATATCAGAATTCCAGTTTCCCGCAAATGCTGCCACCTACACTCCCATTTCTCTATATATACACTGCATTCGTGTGTGTGGTGGGTTTGCTGAACTCTTGTGATAAGAGAGAGTTGAGAGTGTGTGCTTGTGTGTTGGTATACATATATATACACATACCTCCATATATCTATATATATATACACACACATATCTATATATATATACACTCAGCAGAGGAGAAGAAGAAGAAGAAGGAAAAAGAAGAGAGAGAAGGAGACAGAGAAAGAGAGAGACAGAGATAAGGCAGAGAGAGAAAGAGGCCGCCATTAAAGCTTGGAAGCTTTCAACCAAGCCAAACGCGCCCTTAACGACTTTTGGTGAGTTCCAAACTCACTCGGTAACTTAGTTATGATGTTTTACATATTCTGGGCGTATTAATTATAACCCAAACACCCCCTAGCACATTCTGCACGTTCACTGGCAGAATCTGTAGAAGACGAAGTTCGACCGATCGAACTGAGTTCAATCGATCGAACATCACTAAGTCTCAATCGATCGAAATCACTTCAATCGATCGAGATCACCTTCACTTAGATCGATCGAGAAGACTTCAATCGATCGAACAGCACTTTCTTCGAGCGATCGAGATGACCTCAATCGATCGAACCTAGCAGAACATGAATGTATTCCTTTCAGTTTATAATTCATAATGCGTAGTTGTTTAATTGTTGTTTCATGTTCCTATTATGCGATATTATGGATAACGGAGGTAATGGGATACGATAATGAGATTGAGATAACATGGTGAGTAACGTAATCGGGTTCGGAACGCTAGTAATAGTACGACGCGATAACGTAGTAAAGTTTGAGATGATAATACTGGGTAGTATTGGATAAGTGAGGAATGAGTCAGTAAGAGGAATTGTATGTTTAAGGTTGTGTGAGTCGAGCTGATGATTCGCTCAGGTTGAATCCGATAAGTGTATGTCAAGGATTTGATCAGGATCGTGAGAATTATGGGTGCACAGTACTCGCAAGAGTTCTTAAAAGCGGTGAACAGTAAGAGTTCTTAAAAGCGGTGAACAAGAGTAGATGTGGCACGCCCATGATTTGAATTACCAGAGCTGTGTATGTATCGTACTCGCAAGCGTTCTTAAAAGCGGTGAACAGTAAGAGTTCTTAAAAGCGGTGAACAAGAGTATGGGTATATCCATGGACCAGTCGTTATATAAGAACGATGTATGGGTGCTCGCAAGAGTTCTTAAAAGCGGTATAGCGGTGAACAAGAGCACTGATATGTTGTGCTGATATAATCAGTTCGAGATAGTCAGTTGGGTATTGTGGAATCAGTCTTAGAATGGGAGTCGATAATAATCGATTAATGATATGTCTGAATAAAAGAATGAGGAATATATTTAGTATCACTGTCATCTATTGTTCATAACTGTAAATATGTCATTTCTATGAGACTGTGTTAGTTAGTGCTCACTCAGCTTTCAACAAGCTGACGGCCTTTATTGCCTGGACATTCCCCGTCCAGACTACCCTGTCCTTTACAATGCAGATAATGGAACTCATGGCGATAACGTTTACCCTGAAGGGAGTTACGTAGAGAATGGCCCCACTGATGCCAGTTATGCTGACGCCTATCCGTACGCCAGCTGAAGACCTGAAGATAGATAGTAGTTTACGTTACTACTTTTCTTTTACTGTTGTACTTTGTAGTTAACGGGTACTTGGGCATATGTTGTCTCCAGACCTGTTGTGATCCTGTGGACCGTACTCTGATGTTTGTAATAGATAGAACCGTGTTTATATTTCAGTTGTTTTACTGTTCCTGTTTGGACTAGTACTGTGTGGTGTGGATTATCAGTGACTTTCACTTGTCATTCCCTATGGACCCATAAAGGAAATTTATTTTTCTCTATTTATGCTACTCCGGGGCGTGACACAGTCGACTGCTCAGTCGACGGGAGTGGGCAGGGATTTAATGTCAATTCCAGTCGACTGAGACTGGGGTCCAGTCGACTGAGGGCGGTGTCCAGTCGACTGCTGAGGGGTCCAGTCGACTGCTTTTGCTAAAATAAGAAGCAGTAGCTAACAGACACAGGGGTTCAGTCGACTGCTCAGTCGACTGCTCCCCTGGCAGCAGCCCAATCTGCAGAAATTCAAGTTTAAAAGCTTTCTAACTTTCCCCAAAGATCAACCACTCGAAATAAACTCAAACCAAACTCAGTCTAAAGTACTTCTAGCTGTATTAAAACATTATCAAACATAATTACAACATGTTACTAACCATTACAACAGTTTAAAATCCATCCTAACATACCAAATTAAACATGGTTTAAAACAACCCAATTCTTATTACAATATTCTCTTATCCCAAAACTACAAGATTAACATTTAAGTTGCCTCCCAAGCGAACTCTCAAACCACGTACTCACTTCTCCAAATCCTCGCCAGCATTTATACCTGCAATGGTTATTTGAATAACCACACATATTTCGATTTGTTTAAGCTAAAGCTTAGTGAATAAATCAACATATGTACATGAATGATAAACATGTCCGTATTCACATCTCTACATTTCATACTAGTCGCCGGAGACTCACGTGCCCGTCCATATTCCCAATCCGCGACTCCTCGCCAATAAGTCCACGCGAAAGGGTAAGACCCACGATTCTACAAACAATCGTGCAATCTTAATGCCACTCTATCGGCTCCACAAAATGGCACGGTGACCACGTGCTCCTTCTGACCCACATAAGCAACTTAACATGCTCAAATACATATCACCATGCTCGCGGTAATTAAAACATATCACCGTGCTATTGGGCCTACTTATCAATATAATTGCCCAATATGAACTACACAATATATCTCTAAGAATTAATACATGTTATTCAAACATAACATGAATACATGCCAAGAAATCATTCCAAAACATAGTTGAATCACTCACCTCCGATTTACGCACTTATAATATGATCCAAGGAAAACCCGTGCACAAAGAACGTGCAGAAGTCCGTCTAGTACAATTCCTATGGATCAGAATTCCATTTATCAACTTTTATGAAAAATTCTAGAAAAAGACTTTTCGGAAAACTTAGCCAAACAGGCCCTAATAGGTATCAAAACGAAGCTCTTACCTCGAGGAGCTCGAATATGAAATCTGGGAGAAAACAGACTGACAGAAGGTCGTCGTTTGGCGTCGCAAAGCTCTAAGCAACTAATCTCCCTCTAGCCTCCCTTTTGGCCTCCTCTTTAACTTTTAGGTTAACTTTGTGAAATATCTCAACTCATCTCTATCTATATATAGGCAACACTCTTGGGGAATTACGTTTACCTCCCCACGAGTTTTCCAAACTCCTAATCAGTCTCTGAAACTTTCTATACAGCTTATTCTTAGCTTTATAAGTAAAACTTCAAAATTATAAAAGTTTTCGACTAAGTTTCGTTTGGTTGCTAAAACGCGAATTTCTATATGACGTTTCCGAAGTTGCTAATTAGCCTACCAAATTAATAGCGTGTTCATTCGTCCTCACCAGGATACTAAATCTAACAACAGAAATAAATTCTAAAACAGAAATTATACAGATATTGAAATACACAGATAAACATTTATTTTCATATAAACATTTAAATGTTCCACAGTGACCGTCTCATACTCGGAGAGACTTCGCAACAACAAATCTTTAATCACCATAGTTTCAATGGGTTCTCTAATACAGACACCCAAATCAACTCGTGAGTCAAAACTCACTCAATCATGTGTCATAAGACACGTCACAACACATTATCATGTATGACAATGCAATGCAAAAGCTATAACACAAATACGGGTGTTATAAATTAGCAACTTCGAAAACGTCATATAGAAATTCGTGTTTTAGCGACCAAACGAAACTTAGTCGAAAACTTTGATAATTTTGAAGTTTCACTCGTAAAGCTATGAATAAGCTGTATAGAAAGTTTCAGAGACTGATTAGGAGTTTGGAAAACTCGTGGGGAGGTAAACGTAATTCCCCGAGAATGTTGCCTATATATAGATAGAGATGAACTTAGATTTTTTTTATAAGCTTAACCTAAATTCCAAAAGGAGGCCAAAAAGGGGGCTAGAGGGAGATTTAGGAGCTTTGAGCTTTGCGACGCCAAACGACGACCTTCCGTCAGTCTGGTTTCTCCCAGATTTCATATTTGAGTTCCTCGAGGTAAGAGCTTCGTTTTGATACCTATTAGGGCCTGTTTGGCTAAGTTTTCCGAAAAGTTATTTTCTAGAATTTTTCATAAAAGTTGATAAATGGAATTCTGATCCATAGGAATTTTGCTAGACGGACTTCTGCACGTTCTTTGTGCACGGGTTTTCTTCAGATTGAATTATAGGAGCATTATTCGGAGGTGAGTGATTCAACTATGTTTTGGAATGATTTCTTGGCATGTATTCATGTTATGTTTGAATAGCATATATTAATTCCTAGAGATATATTGTGTAGTTCATATCGGGCATTTATATTGATAAGTAGGCTCAATAGCACGGTGATATGTTTTAATTACCGCGAGCATGGTGATATGTATTTGAGCATGTTAAGTTGCTTATTTGGGTCAGAAGGAGCACGTGGTCACCGTGCCATTTTGTGGAGCCGATATAGGCATTAAGGTCGCACGATTGTTTGTAGAATCGTGGGTCTTACCCTTTCGCGTGGACTTATTGGCGAGGAGTCGCGGATTGGGAGTATGGACGGGCACGTGAGTCTCCGGCGACTAGTATGAAATGTAGAGATGTGAATGCGGACATGTTTATCATTCATGTACATATGTTGATTTATTCACTAAGCATTAGCTTAAACAAATCGAAATATGTGTGGTTATTCAAATAACCATTGCAGGTATAAATGCTGGCGAGGAATCGGAGAAGTGAGTACGTGGGTTGGGAGTTCTTTGAGAAGGCAACTTAAATGTTAACTTTGTAGTTTTGGGATCCTAGAAATGTTGTAATAAGAATTTGGTTGTTTTAACCCATGTTTAACTTGGTATGATAGAATGGATCTAGAACGTTGTATTAGACTATAACATGTTGTAATTATGTTTGGTAATGCTTTAATACAGTTAAGATTACTTTGGACTGAGTTTGAATTGAGTGGTTGATCATTGGATGGAAGTTAGGAAGCTTTTAAACTTGTTTTCTGCAGATTGGGCTGCTGCCAGGGGAGCAGTCGACTGAGCAGTCGACTGAACCCCTGAGCATGTTAGCTACTGCTTCTTATTTTAGCAAAAGCAGTCGACTGGACCCCTCAGCAGTCGACTGGACCCCGCATCAGTCGACTGGATCTCCAGTTTCAGTCGACTGGAATTGCTATTAAAATCCCTGCCCTCCTCCGTCGACTGAGCAGTCGACTGAACCTCTGGTTTTAAAATGTGTTTTGTTTTTCCGCTGCGTGTGTTCTTCAAACCTAATTTTGGGAACGTTGATGAATTGGTTTAGCCTCGGTGGCGTGCCACGGGCTCCGGTTCCGCTATTGTGGGACCGGGCTGTGACAAGTATTGATTGCAAAAATATATATATATATATATATTTTGCGGTCTTGCAAATACCACATGAGTGTTGCCCACAAATGTGTTGCCGAGCATCCCAACCCAATTGAGCTTTTATGTAGTAAGGGGGTTTATGGATTGGAATAGCACTATATTTCTTTGTGCAGTGCATAATCTACACATACACACAAAAATTAATCAGAAGTTTTGTAAAAATACTTTTTTTTGGTTTTAGGTCCATTCTCCCTTCTCTTTTTTTTTTAAAGAAAAAAGTTCCTCAACATAAAGGTATGAGAAATTTTAATAAATTTTACATAACTAATTATTGTAAATTTTGTAACATAAGGATTTGATTTGATTAAGTCTCACTAATCAGAAATTTTTTACCAAATTTAAAAGCATGCTGTCATTTAATCTCAAATAACCAATTGTGAGAGAATTTACAGTCTGACTTATGTGATTAAGGTGATAAAAATTAGGTGAAGATTTATGTGATTGAAATAATTTCTTAGTCTAATTTATTGCAAAAGGCATGCCATTGTTTCTATTTTGTCTGCTGTCATTAAAGTCCTGTTTGGAATCACTTCTCAATCGCACATTAGGGCCGAATATGCTTCTAGGGTAAAATCATAAATATCAGTTCGATGAATTTAACTTTAGAGAGAGCACTTTATAGTCCAAACGGATGCGGGAAAGAAATCCAAACGGACCTAGATAGCCTTCCATATCACAATCAAGTGTTGAAACCAGATCAAGAATCTCCACACAGCTACTCTTGACAAAAACACACAGACACAAGAAACAAAGTGACATCATAGAAGTACATTCATAGCAAAGTGAGAGCCTCTAGTGACAAATAAATTCTAACCACTTGCAGTGCAATTAGAGTATTTTTCATAAAAGGTTACTTACATTACAACATATTGAGTATATGAGAAGCTTCCAAGCAAGAGAGAGAGAGAGAGAGAGAGAGAGAGAGAGAGAGAGGTAAAGCCAATCTGCTCTTTAGCTACACTCTAATTAAAACACCAACTCTTGCTTCCTATACCATCCTTGCTCAGAAAATCCCAGGTCTCAAACGTTTGTACATTATATATACACTAATGGTTTGAAAGCAGGACCACAAGTCCGTAAAAATTCCCAAGTAATAATCTCAGAACTATTGTTTCAAAGTGAGAGTATTGTCTAATGAAGAAAAAGTTCCTGCAAATAGCATAGAAATGATTCAGCAGTGTCGATTTGAGTTATTGAAAGAATATGTTGTAGACTGAAAGGACAATATTGTATGTGTATGTGAGTATACAGTATACACACATTTTAAACTGCAGATTCAAATTGTATGTTCTCTGTCATTGCACCCTCTCTTTTTTTCCCTAACAAGAGGACAATGCAAACTTGGAACGTTGTCTGAGGAAAAATTTCAGTAAGTAGACATTACAGATAATGGAATCTGATTCCGTAACTGTAACTAGTTTTACTGTTTTAACAGACAGACCAAAAAAAATGCCTGTTGAAGAGAGAGAGAGAGAGAGAGAGAGAGAGAGAGAGAGAGAGAGAGAGAGAGAGAAGGTGAATCTGATGAATTACATAATAGTTGGCTGAGTGAATGCTGAAAAGAGCAAAGAAACCACAATAGCATCCATGGAACTTCAGGCCAAGATCTATAGGGAAAAAAAAAGGAAGGACAATGAAATTAGAAAGGTAACTACATATACATATATCTACACATTCCAAGTATTAAGACAAAACTGAATTAGACACATATCTAGCATAGAAAGTGGAATGCTCAATTATGATGAGAACCAAACTGAGAGATTAATAGTTGTTCCTCAACAAACAAAAACGGGGAACATATACAACATAGAATATCGTTGTTCAGAGTAAAGAGACAACAGAATTGGCAATTAACAGCATCCAATCCCCCCCCCCCCCCCCCTCCATTTCTCTTCAAGTAATAACTAATATTTTCAGCCTTAAGAATTATATTATGATATAAGCAATTCTTCCTATCACAATTAAACTTTAGAAAGTCAAAAAAAAGGAGAGAGAGAGAGAGAGAGAGAGAGAGAGAGAGAAACACAAGTTAATTTATTAACTATGGAAGAAGCAAAATTATATTTGCTGCAAATATATTATCACAACCGGAGATTCAAGAACCATCCAATTTTGCAGTTTCCATGGACTTATATAGCATATAATTTCCAAGGGAATTGAGCGAGTTAAGAGTGAAGTGACTTGCATCTTCATAGTAAGCACCTAATCGCATGGCAGATATCTATGATTCTTCAGATAGTCATCTAATAAGAATGAAGTAGATACTTAGAAATTAGAATGATGCTGATAGAGTATATTATTACAAAACTTCAAGAGAGCAAATAATTTTCGCATGATATAATACCTCATAAGGTGGTGGACCAACAAAACTCTTTCTTAGTCCTATTACCATCATTCCCTCTGGTTCAGCCCGATAAAATGTCACTGAATAAATACACGAGTCTTCAGTCTTCATTCAAGGGGAAAAGAATAGGATGTGCATCGTATGGAATTATAAGATTGTAAATGGATGCACAAGCTTCTAAAAACTTTCTGGGAAATAAACTCATGTTGGGCAGTGCATATATTCCAGTAGTATTCACATTATAGAAGAAAATTCAAATCTAGTGTGAAGAAATAGAATACTCTTAAGAGTCAACATTTACGATTTTTAACTCGAAATCACTACTATGACTATTATTGTCATATTGTGAATCGGTTTCTCAAAATTATGAACCGTGAATCGTACAATTGACTATTCTTAGAAAGAAAAAAATAGTTACGTAGTATACATTAAAAAAAAAATACCCACATCAATCTAACACAATTTTCATTCTTTAAAATGAACGAAACAATAATCTAACACAATTTTCATGCAATATCAAGGCTCAGAATGCTGGAATTTTTCCACTGATGACTAAAAACCCCAAAAATTCATAATTACAAATTGTGAAATGTATTGAATTGTGAATCGTATCAGGTTGTATGAAACTCCAATCGAGTCGTAGAAAAATCCACTCGTGAATCAATTCATTCTAACCTAGGAAGCACTGGTACTTCATTTTGGTTGCCGTAAGAGTATCGGGTACCCCACGGGTACCGACATGTGTGGGTACATGTCGGACACTCTTCTGGCCGTGTCCTGGTGCTTTTAATTAAAACTGTGACACTGGGTACGAGATGGGTATAGCAGGGACACGGGTTTTTTTAGGAAATTGAGATTGAAACTATGACTTCTTCTTCTTCTTCTTTTATTTTTTTTTATTTATTTTAATGTTGTGGACTTGTAATGCTAAAACAATATTGTTAAGTTACCATGCAAGTTGCTATGCTATGGATGAATAATCTGTATTATTGATGTTCAATCTTCTTCTTCTTCTTTGTTTTTTTATAACTAAAAATATATTTTTATTGAACGTACCCTAGCCGTAGTGTTGTACCCGTACCCTCCATTTTTGGGAATAGCCGTACCACCGTACCCGTGTCACGTGTCCGTGTCCGTGTCCGTGCCCGTGCCCGTGCCCGTGCCCGTGCTACATAGATTCTAACAACCATATGACTATGAATAAGATGCAAACTATAAGCTATTTAATTGAAGGCATGACAAAGACGACCTCTCAAACACCAATTCCAGTATTTACTAATCCAAATACGAAACATTCGTTGAGTAAGGCCCCCTAAACTTTATTTCATGAATGAATAAAATGGATTACCAATGTCGCCGGCCTGCCATTGCATTGAAATCATAAAATCTTTAATCCCTTCTAAAACATACATCTTGCTGCTACTATTAGGCCAGTAATGGAAGTGAAATTCCCACTCCTTGCCTTTTGTGTCACGAATTTTGATGGGGAACCCATGCGGTGCAGAAATGACGGGGAAAAAAGCCTGCTAGATTGTCAGAGCTTAATACAGTGAATATAATTATATAAACCAAGAACCTTTAAAGAAAAAATTGTTTACAAATAACAAAGCATAAAATGCTTTTTGCACCCTTGAATTATTCACCAATTTGTAGTTTGGTCCCTTGCCTTCCAACTGTAGCAATTTGGTCCCTTGACATTTTGTCCAACTTCAATATCAACCTTCCTTCAACTTCCATTCTAAAAAAGCCACAGAAACACATCGTGTGGAAGGTTCAGATCTAGAAAAGGCAAATTTCAAGTGGACTGAAAGTTAAGGGACCAAATTGATACATTAAAAGATGAAGGACCAAGGCGGAAATCAGTATATAGTTCAACGATCCAAAATGTATTTATTAATTACCTTACAGACATTATTTTCAAGCACTTCCATGGGTGCTTAAAGTCCCTAGTTGATTAAATCCGGAGTGCCAAGTAATTAGATATCAATGAGGTGATGACCATATGTTTTAAAGCATGGACTGGAGAAAGGAGTGAAACCTCACCATATGGAGGTTGTGCAACTAACTCCAACCTACGAAACACGGAAAGGTGGCCGCACCCGCACTCGCACTGGGTGTGTACTAATTAAAGGCTGCCGCACCCGCACTGAGTGTCGAACCGCCACACCCGTGCTTCCTAGACTCCAACCAACTTAATATTTTCTTAGTTTTGTGTTTAATTTTTTTCACAAAACTAACTCTAACCAACTTAATTTGATTGATGATCGTATATATTAACTAGCCAACATAGAAGCTCATCAAAGGGGAGAGTTCTCTTCCTACCTTCCCCATGAGCTAGGTCCTGTGATTGCTTACCCCTTTTAGCTACATTGAAACTGCAACTACTCACAACCTCAAACCTGGTCAGATTCAACCATGACTGGTTTATTCCAACAAACTGGGTAAACATAGTCCACTCGGTAAAAACAAGCGGTCAAGCATAGGATTACTAATTATTTACCACGAAACCAAGTTGGTTTCTAGAATAGGATTACTAATTTATTGAATTTAATAATTAGAGTGGTAAATTGTACAGGAACCGATGAATCCTAATATTTAAGTGATTTAGTACTAATAACCCCTTAAGCATTCGTTCCCACTTTTCACATTGTAGCAAACCATTGGCTTATCAGCTCAACACAAGTACAAAGACTGTCCGCCAAACATCCAAGAAGCTTCAAACTTAAAAAGCAAAGAGGTTTAAGACTTAAATATTCAATGACCTCCATTTTAAAGTACAAAGCATATGAACGCACCTCTGCGCATCTTTTTGGTATCACGAGACGTGCTAGTTTCAGGTCAGCATCACTGGCAGACAACAATTTCTCAAACAGAGGTACAACAACAGAGTTCGGGCTTTACATATTGTCAAGGGCTTCTCTTTGCATGATGTTGAGTTAGATATACAATACAAGGAGTGCAAACTCAATGGAAGTTACGTGCAGCTTACTAGAAAAATATATATTGGATTCAAAACTTCCTATTGCTCTATAATATTCAACAATACACACTTGAGGAGTTCATCCAACATTCTGTTAAGAAACTGTTTGGGATAGCTTTTTCGAGCTATGACCATTTGGATTTGCTTTTCACAGCTTTTTAATAATTTGATTCCTTTTTAAAACCAAAAAATAGCTTTTTTAAAAAGATAAACATGTAACTTTTTTAAAATATAAATTTATGAAAAGCCCTTATTCAAAAAGTGATTATATTTTAACACTAACCAAACCAGCTCCAAATCAAATGACAAACGAAAGTAAGAGGATACTCTTTAGAGATCTGTTGTAGCTCTAAATCAGTCACCCGAGGCCAGTATTGAGGTTCTATTTGGTTTACCCTAGCGGCATCTGCTTGAAGCTCTCCAATCCCTCTTTGAATTTCAGAAGATAGGCATAGCCTTCGTGCCTGAAATACAATGTTTAAAAATTTTTAAAAACCGTTAAAACCCAAGCAATAAAATTAAGTAAGTTACCAGATGGTGTTAATTAGTAATTTAGTAATGCTTCCATTAATGAAATGTTCAAGCATCCAATTGGGATGTGAAAAAAGAACTGCTTCCATTCCGGAAATAGCATCACCACATATGCTTGTATATTAATATATGTTTGTGTGTGTAGTATACATTTTATTGCAAATATAGTAGTCCCCCCACCCTCACCATAATGAAATTAGTCTTCGAGCATTCCATGCAGATCACTCCACCGAAGTCCAACAGCATATATGCATAGAATGACACTATACATCCACAGTGAACCAACTGCAAATGAAGTTTGAGGATTAATATTCATAGTATACATGTTATGTGTGTGTATATGTATAAATATATATATATATATATATATATAATAGTGTGCAAGTCATGCTGACTCATGCACCTTCAATAGATAGTTTGTTAATCCACCAATTAATGTAAAGAATTGTGAATAACAAATGGAAAATTTTCAACTCACCTTCCCACAAGATTCACAATCCCTCCAGCCATCATCATTTGAATGGAAAGTTTCACAGAATCTCCCCTGCTCGTACAAAGACCTAGATGCACAAAGAAAAGTCATACACCAAGAAAACTCCAGAGATGTATCCAAAATTAAATAAATAAATAACTAATTTAAGATACTTAAATGATTTTGAATACAAAACAGGGCAATTGCTCGTTGGTGGCCCCAGTTATGCAACGAAACAGGAGGGCAAACTGAGGACAGATCTAACTTTTGGAAAAAAATTGTACAATATAATTGTAAAAATAAATGGATATTCAAATGGGAGAAAAAACTTGCTCTTTTCGTAAAAAAAATATCAGAGAAGCTCAATGCTACCCATCATTTACTCTGAAACTAGCAATCTTTACGATCATCGCCAACCTGTACCGTCTCTCTTCCTTCCTTTCTCTTCAAATGTTCCCATATTTCCTATCTTTACATTCTCTCTACCTCAAAAAACTGATCCTGGGGGTAGGGTAGCTACTAAATGATATTAGTTTCTGCGGAAGATAGGTGGAAGTGGTGAGTCTTAAGATGTCGTCTCACCATGAGGAGTGGGTGATGGCTGGAACTTAATTTGAGATTAAAAGACGTAGGATCAGAAAGAGTTTCAGTAAGACAAAGTACCTACCATGCCAATTTTCTCCATCTTAGCAACACTCATCTCTATTTTACCAAAACTTTATACATCTATCCTTTCCTTTTCATCATAAACTCTGAAAGTTAGCTCTACTGTGCATTGCCTTTAACATTAAGTTTCAACCCCAGACAACCGAGCCAGGCGACAAAAAAGTGAAAAACATTTACTTTCTATCGCCTATGCTCAGAATACAATTATCAATCGCGGATTGAGATCATAAAGAGCTGATGTAATGCTATGTTTCCCAAATCTTGTACCCCAAATGTGGATCCCAAACACATGTGGCAGTGTGGGACCACCTTCAAGAATTGTGCGATCAATTCAACATCCTCCCATGCAAAATCAATTGGTCCCACAGACAAATGTATTGGGAACCACATTTGGGAAGCATAGCATTACTCGAACAGATCATACTCCTGAGCGGAAAGTGAAATTAATACAATGGATTTAGAAGCATCCCAAACATTTGTCCGGATAATCCTAATTAAGCAGGTAAATTCCTAAGAAAAGCATCAAATGCAATGTACGGACACAACAAATAGTTGTTGATAGATTGCTTGAGACGCAAGAAAACCTAGCCCCCTCGTCCACAGGAATTAAGAAAATGGACTAAAGGCGATTATTGCAAGATCAAACGACATATATAAAAACAAACCAATTGTTCCCAGACACTGATCATGATTTCAACAACTAACAAAAATCGTTGATACAAATCCACAAACATCAAGAAAGCAACAATGTTAATTGTTCGACAAGCAATCGATATACATATGTGTGCGTGTGTATAATACATATATATATATATATATAGAGAGAGAGAGAGAGAGAGAGAGATGGTTGAATGGGAATGCGCTGAACGGCTTACCCGCATCGATTACAGAGCTGAGCGTATCGGCCGCTCCGGAGGCGCCAACCGTTCTTGAAGGGGACAGAATTCGAATCCTCACACTGGAAGCAGACCGTTCGCAACGATGAAGAAGCCATTGGAGCTTAAAATACGAACCAATAAACCCTAGAGAGAGAGAGAGAGAGGAGACAACTGAGACAGAGATGGTCAAATGGAAATCTTTGTTGTGGAAGATAAGGATAGCAACGAGAGAGAGGGAGAATCTCTTCGGGATGAGTATAAAGTAAAGTCAATAGTCAAAGAGCACTATTATTTATATACTCACACATTTTATTTACAGCAAAATAAAATTTATGGGCCCCACACTGTTAATTGCAAAACAATCCCTGCATCAAATAATGAAAACAATCTCCCAAATAAATCCAGAGACGTTGGAAGAGGCTAGAGGCTCGAGCCCTAAATCCCCCAATTGTGGAGATCGGCGACTGGCGAGGAAGACAAGCATTCCCGACGGCGGCGAGCAACCACCGGATAAAACAAGTAACCTCTCTCTCTCTCTGTCGCTCTCTCTGTCGCGATCTCTCTCTCGCTCTCTCGCTCTCTCTGTCGCTCTCTCTCTCTCTCTGATGCTCCTCTCTCTCGAGATCGCCTGAGATTATATGACCTGCACAAACTAGTCATAAAAGTGAGTGATGGTGTTGCTGTTATCGTGGACGAATAGGATGTTTCAATCTTAGGATTTTATGCTGGATGGGATTCTTCATTACCAGAATCTGCAGAATTAGCTTTGCAGAATGTTTGATTTTGATACTGGCTTTGGGCTTGATTAGAGGTTGTTTTGGGGGGCTTCTGTGGCTCATCTTTTTGGTCCATTTGTAGTATTGAGGTCTGAGTTGTTCTCAAATGTTGATGATATGTAGCCCTCTTCAATTGTTTGGCAGCATATTGGTAGTGAAATGGGCTCGTGGTTTTTCTACTAGATGAACTTTGGTTTTGGGTTTTCATTTTGGTATTTTGTTTGGCATTTTTGAGAATCTCAGGCTTTGTCTTGTAAGGTGTTTGCTTTTACTCCATGGTTTTTCATTTTGATGATATGTAGCCCTCTTCACTTATATTTGCTTGTTGATTGTATTAAATAAGGCACTTGTTAATATTTTACATCAATAGAATTGAAATATTATTTATTTATCGAATTGAGGTGCTGAGGTATTGCATTGTTGGGAAAAAAGAAAAATTGAACTTTTGAATTGAGGTGCTGAGGTATTGCAGTGTTGGGAAAAAAATGAAAATTGGACTTTTGAATTTTCTTCCCAAATTGAGGTGCTCCTCCATTGAATGAAAGAAAGCTAAGGCCTTTCTCTTGTTTGGGGCTGTCCCTGCCTACAAACAATGTTCTCATGTGGTTTTGGCCTATCTTTATGCTATGTTGAGTTTTTTTTTTCCCATTCTCACATCTCAGACTGGAGTCTATCATCCTACTTGGTCTCTAGACTCTCTATATTCACACACATTTGTGAATTACACTTCTTGAGGAACAATTGACAAGCAACTGAAGGAACTGACTTCTCACAGCTACTACATTGGACATACACTTCTTTCTTCCAAAAAATCTCCGAGTGAAACTGATCGAGCTTTGGATTCACTACAAGATGTCACTCTTGCTCCAAAAAAATAAAAAATTGAATGTAACTCAACTTGCCGGATGCACCTCAAAACTCAACAATGCCAGTTACATCTTACCACACTGAGTTTTACCACTAGGCGAATCCAATAAATTGGTCACCACCGAAAACCAGCAAAACCTTGAATAGATTCCAAATTTGGACAAATATAAGGAAACACTACAAAGCAAAAAAAGCCCGTGGAAAAATTGTACAACCGGGATGAGGGATTAAAATCGAGTCTTCCGTTTTCGTGCAGTATACTTTGTATCTTGGGGCACTGCATATCCTTTTCTCCTCCTTCGCTGCTTCTCCCTAAGTATCCATCCTTTATCCTTTATATTTTTCTTGCCTGTCTTTTGCTTTTTTCTTGGTCTATGTCTATCTGAAATGGAAACCTGCGTGGTCCAGAAAAAGATCTTACATTGAGAAATGGAAAAGAAGCAAAGTCCATACCAATCAATAGCAATTATAGCTTCTTGGTGAATGGTCAACAACATATGAATTGGAACTTACTGTCTCATTTTCATCATCCCCGCTACTCTCATCATCGGAGCCATTCTCTTCATCATCATCGCCACCCCTAGGAACGGCTGAGCTCAAGGATGGTGGACCACAAGTAAGCACTAGGTATTCTTTTCTACTCTTAGAACTGTTCAAAAGTTGATGTCCAGTTAGTGCTCCATGAATTTGACAGATGGAAAAAATTCTTCTAACTTTAATTCAAAATGTCTTAATTGCACCTTTATAAGGAAACACAGAATAAGCTTTTGCAACAAGAGTTGCCAGTTGTTTCGAGTGTTTATTATCTAACCCAAGGAAAAAAAAATACAATAATTGCTGTTATCGGGTTTTAGTGAAACAGCCAATCGCTCAATTTCCTATTTCAATTCAAAATGTATGATTACTTGAAGGTAAAAGAAGTAAAATAATGAACAGTAACAAGTTAACAACCAAGTGATGCAAGTGGTAAATTGATAAAAAAAAAGGAAAATTAGATCTAAAATGAAGAACTAATATAGGCCAGAAAAGAACAAGCACGTCACTGAAAAAAAAATCAGAAAAAGGAATTAGAAGCAACTTGTAGCATGTAAACTATACACACAAGAAGTAAAAGAAGTAGCTTCTCATTAAACAGGACATCACATAAACTACCCATAGCCATCTTTCCTAATTATGCCACATCCCATCTTCAGTATGCTAATCTTTTGGGGATATTTCATTGATATGACTACCATTAACAGAACAAGTCGAGCTCTTGAAAGTCACAAATTCTAACTTATTAAATATATATATGTTCAAATCTAACACCAACAAAATTATATATGTATATACCCCCAAATTAAAACCAAACAATATCAACATTGCAACAAAATTATATATGAATTGTGCCAAAGCAAAGATAGGTCATTGTGTGCCTTGGATAAGGCCATTGCACCATTCTGGTCAATTGTAGAACAACCCTGCACCACATACTCTAGAGATGATATATTAAATATGTATATATATATATATATAGATGTTCAAATCTAACACCAACAAAAATATATATGTATATACCCCCAAATTACTCAACCAAATCCAAGTGTTGTGAAAAAAATAAAAAGTAAAAAATAATTCAAAAATCAAGCAAAATCTGAGAAAAACCCAAACAATCCATAGATATGTATATATATCAAACAACAAGTTTTATCAAACAAAAATCGAGCAATATCAAACAACAAAATGATTTTATAAATGTATATACATCTCTGGATATATATATATATATATATATATGTATGTAGATATATATATATATATCTATACGTAGAGAGAGAGAGAGAGAAAGAGAGATAACCCGAGACTTACTGGTGGTGGTCTTCCTCGCCGGCGGCTGGTGGTGGTCTTCATCGCCGTCGACTGGTGGTGGTCTTCTTCGCCGGCGGATTGGGGGAGTTAGGGCTGGACTCTCTCTCTTCTAGGGTCTCCAAATTGCTTTCAATTTGGGGATTGTTTTGTGTCTTTGACGAGGGATTGCTTTGCAATAAGAGTGTGGGGCCCACAAGTTTTATTTTGCTAAAATACCCTTATTGTGAAAAGTGTTGTGAAAGTGAATGTGTGTCTAGACTTATTGATACTCACACATTTTATTTACACAATTTTAAATGTATATATTCTGTTGTATAAGTGGGGTATAAAAAAATATACGGAGTATACAAAATTTAAACTGCACATGGTACAAATGCTTCACACTCAAGTACATTAAAGATGAATGCTACCTACATAAGACATTACACAACACAAATCACAATAGTATTTAGACTAATGATACACCCACACTCTCATTCACACCTCCAACCATATTTAACACATCCTGACCCCTGATTGTCCTTAATTCTTGTGGATTCCACATGATTTTCACATATGATCTACTAGAATTAAGGGGCAGGATTTGTTGAATGTGGTTGGGGGTGTGTTTGAGGGAGTGGGTATATGATTATTGTAGTAGTTTAAATGTTTGCACCATGTGTTGTATAATTGGCGTATAGAAAAGTGTGAAAAATTCAAACAGCACATGGTACAAAGCATTTAAAGTCCTATTGTGCTTTATGTTATGCAATATATTGTGTCTATAGCATTACTCGTACATAAAATTAGACAATTTTATTTATTTATTTATTTTTATTTTTTTTTTGGGAATTTGCTATTTGCACCCACTTTATGCAAATGCATTTACCGTATGTTGTGTTAGTAGTACCATGAAGTGGGAATAACAAAAAAAAAATAGATTTAACTTATAAAGGGTTAACTATTATTAAATCCTATTTAGTGTAACTTTGTGATAATAGGGCCGACCGAAAAATCAATTTAATGATAGGTTCACACTTTTTTTTAGGACCATACTATCCCTACACCAGAGTTTCCCTTTAAAATAGTAATTGTGCTTCATTTTTACACGGAGTTTTCACAAACAAAATCCCCAATCACTCCGAGAATCTCATATTACCAAATTTCAAACGCCAAATCATTTGATTTCGCTCGTGTTTCATGAAGAAGTAGGAGTCCTTGTTGAATTGAATCAATTTGGCAATCGCATAAGCCACTTTCTCTCTTACCTTTTTCGAGAAATTCAAGCTGCAAAGAACCATCTCAAGCTCTAAAAATAACTTCAATTTCATAATCAAATCTTGTAGCTCGCGATCAAACCCTTGAGATAGCAAATTCACGAACTAGTCAATCATACGAATCGATGATTCTTCTTCTTCAGATGGCCGATGTAATGCTCAGATAGGTTTTCGATGCTCTTGCGATCGATCCAGGCTTGGATCTTGGACTCAATCAAAATTAGGGTTTGAGTATCGATTTGCTCGTCAATGAGGGGGTGAAGAGTGACAGTAGATGTTGATGGGCTACTGTCAGCGGTGTGGTGGCAAAGTGGTGGTTCATGATGAGGAAGAAATAAACAAAGCCATCATCGATATATATATATATATATACATATGTTTGTGTGTATGTATCTATCTACGCATAGGCGGACCAAAATCTTAGATTAAAAGAAATGGCTTCACTGCCCTGACATTTTTTTGTGCTTCGTTTCTTAGAACCGATAGTAGTATTTTATGAGGTGTTCATCTACGTGGTGGGAAATTTTAAAAGTTTATTTGTGTGTTCATCTTCGTTTCTTTCCCAACAATTACTTTATATATTGTGTAAAATTGTTCACTTAAAATGTCACAAGTTCTTGCTAAATGTTATTATTTGGATAATGCATTCGTGTAAGCAGACTTATTAGATTTTATCACCAGTTCTTTTGTTCCAGTGTAGTGTAAAATTGTACACTTAAAATGTCACCAATTCTTGCTAAATGTTATTATTTGGATAATGCATTCGTGTAAGCAAACTTATTAAATTTTGTCACCAGTTCTTTTGTTCCAGTATAGTGTAAAATTGTACACTTAACATGTATATTCGTGTAACTAAGCATATTTGAATTGGGGTACTTAGGTGAGCAATAGTGAACAAAAATGCACTCCTAAAATAATAGCAAGGCAAATTAAAATGTTGTGTGACCTTTACACAGTGTAAAATTGTTCATTGCCCCTTGTTGGATATGCATAACCTCTATTTCTTTTGCTATATCTTTGTAGTAGTTTATTGTTGGTCATGTATTTTGGTGTAAGGATGAATATTAATGGACTCATATTTAATCAAGTGAATTTGAATGGACACATAATTAGCATTGTAAAATTGTACACTGCTACTGTGACTAGTTATTCCTACCAAGATTTCAAAAATAATACGATCGATGTTTCTCAAGATGAAATTATCACGCCCCCGAGTAGCAAAAATAGGAAAAATTTAAATTTCCTTTTTTGACTCATAGGGAATGACTTGATTGAAAGCCGTCCTGACCTTTAACACTGTAAACAACACGAAAATAAAGGGAAGAAAGCTAATCGTAACTTAAACTTTAATCTGATCAACAATTACAAATCATTGGTCCCAACAAAGTACTATTATAAATACACGATACTGGCGGCTATCTTTGATCTTCAGTCTAGCTCTACACTTTCTGTGTTCCTTAGCATCTTACTCTCAAGACTGAATTGTCCTCTCACCAACCTGCAAGGAAATCTGGACACCGGATGTCCAAGCGTAACATGCCGTCAGCTTTGCAACAAAGCTGAGTGGGCGTTCATAATTATATTCACTACCAATATACATACACTAACTACTCATCTCACGTTATTACTTTGCATCTTAGGATGCGGTTAATCCATTATCGATTGATGTCGCTCACACAGACATAGCAAAGGTATCAATTAACATATAATGCAATTACCAAACATCTATCATTAACCAAATAACAGGATTAATATAATTCATAACATGTTTGTCTGGTTCTTTTAATCATAACAACTTATCTCGTATCATTTCATTTCTCATCTCCATTAAGTTCGTGCATGAAAATGCGTACTCAATGAACCCAAACCCAAACTGCTGGATATGAATCCCACGACCAATGCAACTCAATAACGTCGGGTTAAAGAACCCAAAATGACAACTTACTCTGGACTTGCTTTCACAATACAAACCACGCTTTCACTGTGCACTCTAATACTCATTTTATACTTCATTTTGTCACGACCCACGGGCAATGGCACTGGGGTGTGTATCTCCACTTAATCGAAAATAGCACAATGGCATAATTGGCTCGATCGTCTATACCCTCGCTGGTGAATCACCACCAGACGAGTTGCACGTCAGAACACTAACTGCGAATCGGCAGCATGGCAGCAAAGGCACGCATCATGTGTACTATCACGGAATCCCACCGCAGAGGACGATACATTAGCAACTAACTAACGCATGATATACAGCACGACAGCAACCCATACAACGTGTGTACTATCTCTGGCAAAGCTCCTCGGACGACCAGTACATTAGAGCACTATCTGCTAAGCAGTACGATGGTAAACCAAGACACATGTGCCATCTCTGGCGATTTACACGGACGACTGGCACAATAGCAGCTCTAATTGTTCTCTTTACTAATGTTATCACAATATCCAGTATCTCAAACATACTGTCCCGTTATCACGTATCTTTATCATCTCGTAAGGTTTCCCAAATCATAACAACTCCTGACTCATGATACAATAATCTCAATTATATCAACTCACACTTCCCAAGACTCCCAATTACTTCAACTCACGACCTCACTTGGTCAGAGTCATTGACGCTGACTGCGTGTAGTGACACCGTGATATGATATCCAGTTACATGACTCTTGACACATAATTACATTAGGCAAGACATATAGATAAAACCCTTAACATACTCTTTATTCTCATTAATACATTTAGACATGGTTATTAAAGCAATAACGGCGACGTGTTCACATAACCAACATTAACATATATCAAACGTACAAACTAACGTTCGCAATCAATTATACATCATAATACATACATGACTATACAGTTTTTTACATATGATTCCTTTCTTTTACTTCTTATCAATATATCATAGTAATATCTAACGTGCTTGTTGTTGGGTTTGTGCCCTCAAACCATTACTTAATGTGTGAGACATTGACATTTTAATATATGGATATCAGCTTTACATTTTATTGTGTATGTTTCTTTCATGAGATGATTGTTAATCCTTAAGTATCATAGTATGTAATTCGTGTGTGTATGTCTTGTGTGTATGAGATACATACAAGTAAGATACGAATTACTATTCTTTGATACTTTAGAACTTATCACAGTGGATGATGAGACTGGATATCTCATCAGGTATACATTGTAGCATGATTAACTACCATTGGATGGAGTAATTATTCTCAATCACTAGAGTGTAACTCTTAGTTAATATACTAGTGCTTAGAGTGCATTGACGGACGTGAGCTTTCCTATTGATACTCAAGACTATCAACAGTCGATAGGAACTTATAACTTGTATAAGGTACGTGTTCTCAATCTTGAGACGATTATGAACATAGACTGTGGATATGGTTGCTTTGACTTACCAGTCAGTGAGGTCTATAGAAGATCAACACCTGGGTATCTTGGGTATGTCATGTTCATAGGGTTGTGAACATACATTGTCAAGATAGAATCTACCCTCTGATAAAGAGTAGGCATTCCCTTAAGAATGTCACCAAATTGATTACTGAGAACTGCAGTCTTGTTGATAAGTAGTTATCAACATGTTTGGTAATCATGAGAGGTGAATGGGACTCAAAGAATACAAGAAGTAATCATGATTCAGGTTGACAGTAACAGTTATCCGACTACTTGAATATGATTATGAATGCTGACAGTAGAGGGACATTATTACACCATATAAGTCTAGTAATCGCTTCTAATATGTTATTTTACAATGGAGTTCAGTTATCGTTTTATAGTGGAGTATACGATAACTGACCTGTTGGTTAGTTTGCTGATCAAAGAGTTTGATCATGGTAATTAACTACTGGTCTGAGCCAACAATAAAGAGCCTAGGAGGTCCCACTCTTAGCTCCGCTAGGATACTTGGAAAGGCATATAAGGATCTTGTCAAGGCAGGTTCGATTGATCGAAGTTGGTTCGATCGATCGAAGTCATGGCAGGTTCGATCGCTTGAACGTGTTTCGATCGATCGAAGGTTCGATCGATCGATGACACTTCGATCGGTCAAACGCTAGGTCGGTTCTGGGAATCTATAAATAGGGCATCTGCGTTCTGGAAAAGAGGTTCGACATTTTTATTAACCAGAAGCTGCAGATATTGTTTTAGAGTCCCAAACCTTCTCCTTCCTCTCTATTAGAGATCCCACCATCTCTAGTCTTTCCGAGAAGCATCCGCAGGAGACATAAGGGTGAAGACAACCTAGTGGAGGCTACTGCATCATCAAGGAAGAAGAAAATCAGAATTGGGTTCAAGACCTGAGGTATATTTCTTGTCCCCGCTGGTTAGTACACTTCTATAGAATTGACAAGTAGTAGATTATGGGCTACCAATAAGTTTTTGTAACTAAATACTTCCGTTGTGCGTTTGAATTAATTTTTAAACCTATTTTTCCTTCACTTGTCTCACGACAATTGATTCCATAATATACATTAAGGCACATCGATGTACAATCATAGCATAACAATCATATACACAACTTATATGTCACATACAAATACTCTAGCAGTCATTAGGTTTATTGAGAGTGAGGTTAGAAACACTCACCTGGATGCCTTGTCAAGCTTATGACTCTCTGAACAGCGGATAAGTCATTGTCTTATAACGTATAATATAATAACAATAATGAAGCGTATGTGTTAATAATAAGGGCATAATGGTAATTTTACCAAATGGGGATATAAACCTCAAAGTAGTGATCTATGTGTCATTCTAAGTCCAACGTCATTGACTAGACTCAAATCCTAGTCCGTCGCATAAAAGGCTTGGTTTTCTATACCTAGAATTAAGCTGTATTTTCGACTGTATCAAAAGGTCTTCAAACTTAACAGAACAGATCTAGACATTATTCTAAGATTCTGGGAACTGACCGTGTAATTTTCTGAGGTACGGTTTATTTATTATGAATTATCGAAGATAATTCAATATAGAAAATACGACTGACGATGCTAATTATATAAATATACCTAAGGGAGACACACAGTCTCTAAAAATATTTTTATTAAATACTAGACCTTAAAATAGGGTAGTGGTATTTCTCTCAAAAATTTTTAAACTCGTTTGATATTTAAAATAATTAAAGGATGAACAATTGGATCCTCATTAATTAAAATAAAATACTAATGTTTGAGTTTTATAACTAAATAATTTATAAAAACAAGGTTATTAGGCCTCGGGATAAATAATATAATTTTCTACATATTTAAAATGGTCATTAGGTATTTAATACCTCATTATTTTGATTTAAAACTAACTCTTATTATTTATTTAAACTAACGAAATAGTAAGTATACTATATAAATAATAACATATAATTTCATAATATAATATTATATTTTAGATTATTAAAAACTACTCAATACATTTTAAAACTATTTTAAAAATATTTAACAATTACTAGTATCTATTTTATTTTAATCAAACCAACCTTTATTATTTATTTAAAACTAAATAAATAATAATTATAATGTATAAATATATAAGGTAATTTATAATTTCAGAACAAAAGAAATATTTAAATATAATATTTCAGATTTATAAAAACTCAATTATAATAATAATTATGACTACAATTTCAGGGCTATTGGATCCAAATATAATATTACCAAAGTTATAATATCTAGTGACAAACGAAGTACATAATATAATCTATAGTTTATAATATCTAAATGATAATTAATATAATTATAACCTATGGTTATAAAATTAAGCGACAACGAAAATGTAATATAACCTGTAGTTATTAATATTAATGCGACAGTGAATATACGATACATCCTATAGTCATAAATTAAGTGACACGGATATTAAAACACATAATAAATATACAGGGCACATTTAGAAATTAGGAATTACATAAATAAAGTACTATAGATTTATATAATCTATAATTGAGCGACAACTAAAAAATAATATTAAATCATGTAATAATAATACACAAGGCAGGCTAGGAAATTAGAAATTTATATTAATAAGGGGTACGGATTTTACAGGTACTACAATCTACCCAACTTATAAGAGATTTCGTCCCTGAAATTTAGAAGCGGCTAGTTTTACCCAACTTACAAAAGTTCTGACCGTATATCAGATTCTAAGATTGCGAAGCCTCTAGCAATACTACTAGCTGCGAGAGAAGAAGAAGACGAGAAAGAAGAAGCTGGGAGAGAAGACCAGACGAAGAAGACGAAGAAGAAGACTAGACTAGAAGAAATTAGGGCTCAAGAGATTGAGCTATTTTGGGAAGAACACAATTACATACTGAATTCTCACCAAATCCGACCAATTTTGGTCAAATTTCACTTTGGCATAAAACTTCAATTCTCAAGAATTGGCAAGAATTGGAAATCATTTCATCTCTAATTTTTGTGTCAAACCAAACACATGATTTGCCACAAACAAGAATTGCAAATCAATTCTTTTCTTGTTTGTGGCAAACCAAACGGAGTGTAAAAGTCAAAAGGAGGAGAGGATCTAGTCAAAAAGAAAGGAGAAGAGGAGAAGCCGAGAAGAGAGGGTAAGTATAAGGATTCCACAGCCGTCGCCGTCGTCGACTGCCACACCACTGCCAGTGCCGTCCCCAAAAATTTTCCCATCTGTCTTCTTCTCCTCTCCCTGTCTCCGTAACAATACCAAAGCCAAGTTTATTCTCTCTCTCTCTCTCTCATACACACACGCACATGATTAAGAGTCTTTGACTCACTTTCTCTCTTTCTCTTTCTCTAGATCTCTCTCAATGCAGAAACTTCAAACTCGGCGTGGCAATGATGAAATGACGAGTCGATGAAGACTAGGCTTGGCGACGACGAAAATGACGATGGCGCCGGTGGCAACTATGACAACGAGGAGTTATGAAGACGAGTCGATGATCTCTCTCTCTCTCTCTCTCAAATCTGTGGAAGTGTGTATGTTTTATTTCTTTTTCATATTTTCAGATCTACTTGACAATTTGTGATAAGAAAATCTTTTGATCATTTAAGGCTTTTGATGTATTGAAACAAACGACTTGATGAGCTCTCTCTCTCTATAGACTAGAAGTATGTATGTTTTATTTCTACTTCATATTTTCAGATCTACTTGTCAATTTGTGCTAAGAAATCTTTTGATTTGAGGCTTTTGATGTTGTATTCCAACGAGTTAGAGTTAGGGTTATTTCTAGATTTGGGGGTTTTGTGTGTGTGTATATATATATATATGTTTATGTGTGTGTATACATATACATATGTGGTTTTTTTTTTTATATATATATTTATGTTTCTTGTTACTTGTGAAATCATGAATATCGTGACTTAGATATTCTGAACAGTCATGTTTTATCAATATATATACATATCTATACTTATATATATATATATATAGCAATGTAGTCTACTTCCTAAAACTACCCACGTGACAGTACCCAAAATTTTCAGGGTATCCACATATGCTCTTTGTGTATCTATACTATATCTATCTCTACATATCCACGTGGCACTCCCATCTCTCAATTTTAGTTTAAAATTAAAATTTCACCCATTATCAAAGAACCACCAATTACCATCATATGCGGGTATCAGCACAAAAAAAATGATAATGAGTAGTTATCAAAAACCAGTTCAAAATCCAATCAAAGGAAATATAAGGATTTGAAATTTGAACCCCCCCCCCCCCCCCCCACACACACACACACAAACAAAAACTCCCCATGCAACTGTCGGGTTCCCCATGATCATAACTATTTTCTCTATCATCCTTGGCTTCTCAACAATAATCTCTCTCTCTCTCTCTCTCCCCCATCCTTCAACAATTTGGTTCGTGACTTGCTTGTATAATGGTAAACCTTCCCCACTCCCCCCCCCCCCCCCCCCCCTTTGCAAAAAAAAAAAACTCTCAAGTCCCTATCCCTAAATCTCTCTCCCTCCCCCCCCCCTCCTTTTCCTAAAAAAAAGACTACCCAGGTGCACTAGCCCTAGGTCCAGCGCACAACCCACGCGTGCACCAGCAACCAGCACCAGGCAACAGCCCAACCCCCTTGCGGGCACAGCCCGAGCCAGCACCAGTCCAGCACACATCGCGTGCACAATGCCTCGCACGCACCAGTGTGCACACACACGGCCCAGTCCAGCCAGCCCCGACGGGCACCAGCAGCTCAGGCACGCACGCACAGTATGCGTACAGTAGTGCCAACACAAGCCCGCACGCTCAGTACAACCACTGCCCTGTATTATTTGTTGAAGTATAATTGATGTTTATAGCTAGAAACAATGTGTACTTTTAGATGCCCACAAATGCAAAAGTCAGACATCTAGTTACTTAGCCATTGAGTTGGGTTGATACTAGAGTAGTAGAGTGTTAAGACATTGTTTTAGTGGGCAAAACAATTATTTTTAATTCAGGAAAAATTGGTTTGTTGCATCGTACTTTTGGCTTCCATTTCTTCTCTGTGTGTTGTTATTCTTATTTGAGAGGAACTTAACTCAATCGAATTGTTTGTTTGTGGCTTACAGAAATAGAGTTGGATGGATGAGAGTAGAAAGAAGTAAAAATGTCATGACCCATCCCGCTATGCATAGGAATAGGACACATGGCATGCCACCAGGGCTCAATTAATTCCATTAAAGTAAAATAGCAGCGAAAAACATAAGTAAAATCCTTTGAAATCAGAGTTATAAAAAGTTTTGTCCAATTGGAAAAGTTCCAAAAAAGAATTCAGTTTTAGAAGCAGGGGTCCACTCGACTGATCGAGGGTCCAGTCGGCTAAAGATCTGAAGTAGAAAGTTTAAAAAGTTCAACAGCCCTATATAGTCGACTATGTCGGGGACTCAGTTGACTGAGGCCTCAATTTTTCAATTGACTGATGCCTTGTTTAGTCAACTGGGCACTATGCATGCAGAATGTAGTATTTTCGTGCAGGAAACAGTCGACTGAAAACTCATCCAGTCGACTGGAGCCTTTAAAATTAGAAAGAATTATATCAAGCACACAAAGGTCCAGTCGACTGAAACATTGACCAGTCGACTAATTCCTCTCAACAAAGCTTAATTCTGCAGCATTCAAAACCAAAGGTCTCCAAAGCAATTCCCAAAACCAACACGATTATGAACTACGATTCAAAACACATGTACAAACGTGTTTACTAGGGATTACATGTACGAATCCAACCCATAACAAGATTCGATTACAACATATCACAAATTCCAATTCTTGTTACATGTTGGAATGAAAAACAAAAGTATAAACAAGACGTTCCCCGGTGTTCATCAGCCTCACTCCTTACTCTTCTTCTTTCCTCGCCTCTTATCACCTGCAATGGAGTAAATCTCCACTGCTCAGCTATATGTTGGGTGTACAATTCTAAATGTATGCTTATATGACAATCCATGGTTTAAAACATCTAAAACACATAGAAACTAGGGTGAGTGATACGCATTCATCTAGTAAATGAAATCGATGTCGTGGAAGGAATACCTCTACCATGCATCCCGTATACTGGTTGGGCCTTCCTCCATATCAGGTACCGTGTCCTGGTTGGGCCTTCCTCCATAGCAAACACAATCACAATCAAATCTCCCAATCCTTAAGGTTCGAGGAGTGTACAACCTTTGACCCATGTATACACATAGCATGCTCACATAAATAGTTATACATGCTTTTAACTCAGTTTCACGTGCATAATTAAAGGGCCTAATTGATTCATGAATTTCGCCCAGATCCAAAATATCAAGTTGATATTCAAAACATGAAAATCTCATATATTTCATAGATCAAGAATTCATACCTTGTGCGATCTCTCCGAAACTTTGAAGGATCAACTAGCGGCCCAAATAAATGTTGGATATCAAATTATACGCGATTCCTATAAATTTTACTGGGTTTTCCCCAATTTCCTAGAAATTAGATTTCAAAAAACTAAGCCAAACTAGGCCTAAGAGGTATCAAAATGAAGCTCTTACCTCGAGGAGTTCAAATCTCAAATCTGGTGAAAATATGATAGACGAACAGTCGTCGATCGGCATCGCAAAGTTGTAGCCATCAAATCTCCTCTTCTCTATCCTCTCTCTAGATATTTTTAGAAAGTTTTAACTAATGAAATCTCATGCTTATCTATTTATAGGCACAACTTTCATAAATTACATTTACCACCCCACAAGTTTCCAAAACTTCTAATTATCCAACGAAACGTCTTAAACGTCTACTTTATTATTTCACGAGTGAAAACAAAAATTTATAAAAGTTTTCGACTAAGTTTCGTTTGGGTCCAAACTAAGAATCCAAAACTAAATTATGTAGAATCTCTACACAACCTACCTTTTAAATAACGTATCACTCACGTTCTCACCACAGTGTTCGAAATGATCTATAACAATATTAAAATTACCAGAAATTATACTACACATGTATAATTTACTATTCCTCAAAATACCAGATATCTCGAATAATATTTAAATCACATAAATGTCATTTAATCAAGTCCATGCAATAAGAAGTTCCAAGTTCCCGTGTCCTCACTGACACCTCACCATTGACTCACTGTCAACTCCAGCTCAAATTGTTAATAAACATTAATAATTTCACAAAACTTAAATCATGCATTTTAAAACTATGAAATTTTGGAACGGATGTGACAAAAAACTTTTTTACATCTTGTTCCCAATAAATCAATTAGAGCTTGGCTTCAAGAAAAGTTGGAGAAGCAGGTTTTGTTTAGCTAATAAGATGTGGATAAAATAAAATTCCCCCTTCATTTATCGCCTTTCAACTGCAGTTTCTTTTTCTTTTTTCTTTATGTAAATGTAAGGTAGTTCATATTATTTACGTGACTAAATTAGCCAAATAGATATTATTTACGTGACTAAATTCATTTTATTTATGTAAATGTAAAGTAGTTCATTTTAGAATTTAAAAGATTATAGTAATGGCCATGGATTAAACTACCGTACATCCAATACATTACTGCTTTTCATGCATTTAAATTTGAAGTTTTCTTCAATGGTTGGATGTTTGTGAAAATAGAGCTTCACTATTTCCACAACCCATCCCATAATGCGTGAAAATAGGACACATGGCACGCCACCAAGGCTCATCCAATCCATTTACAAGATTTTAGTAGCGAAAAGAAACTTAAAAACAACATT
This sequence comes from Hydrangea macrophylla, assembly GCA_033977485.1. Lineage (NCBI taxonomy): Eukaryota > Viridiplantae > Streptophyta > Magnoliopsida > Cornales > Hydrangeaceae > Hydrangea > Hydrangea macrophylla. Next base: position 13,211,199 of record CM066994.1, on the reverse strand, counting down.
GAGTATACAACTCCTTTGAAAACAATACCCTCCGGGTTGTAAAATCCGGATAAATTTGAAAACGTAACTATATTTCAAAACAAGTGAATTTATGTTGAAAGGTGTTCCACCAATTCCAAATATTTCATGGTTTTATCATGCATATTTGGATTTTGTGAATTATCGATGTTATTTGATAATAGTGAAAGAGGTTGACTGTGGGTCAATGGAAAGGTGTCAGTGAAGACACAGGAACATGGTACTTCATGTTGCATTAGCATGAGTAAATGGCATTTGTGTGATTTAGATGTTATTTGACTTATCTGGTATTTCGTGAATAGTGAATTATACCTGTGTAGTATAATTTCTGGTAATTTTGGTATTGCTAATATCATTTTGAGAACTGTGGTAAGAACGTGAGTGCCACGTTATATAAAAAGGTAAGTTATGTAGAGATTCCACAGATTTTAGTTTTCGGACGTAATTTTGGACTCAAACGAGACTTAGTCGAAAACTTTTGTAAATTATAGTTATCACTCGTAAAGTTATAAAATGGATATGCGCGACGTTTCAGGAGTTAATTAGGAGTTTCGAGAACTCGTGGGGTAGTAAACATGATTTCTACAAAGTTTGTCTATAAATAGAGAGGGTGAGAATTTCATTTTGCCAAAATATTACAAAATATCGTTAGAGAGGAGAGAGAAAAGGGAGATTGTTGCCACGGGCTTTGCGACGATGATCGGCGACCTTTCGTCCATCTGTTTTCAACCAAATTTCATATTTAAACTCCCCAAGTTAAGAGCTATGTTTTGATAGTCTTTAGGCCATGTTTGGCTAACTTTTTATAAAATTTTAATTCTAGAAATTTGGGAAAATGCGTGTAAAGTCGTAGGTTTTTGTGTAGGATCGGAGATTCGACGTTCAGTCAGGCTTCTAGTCGTTCCTTCAAAGTTATACGACGATAGCTCGAGGCATGAATTTCTAGCCTATATTATATAGGTGAAATACATGTTTTATATTTCGACAACGAAATTGTGATCCGGGAAAAATTCATTTGTTAATAGAAGGCTCGTTAATTATGTACGCGATTAAAAGTGAAAAGCATGTCTACTTTTACGCGAGCACGTTGAGTTGTCTATGTGGGTCAAAGGGGGGACTTATACAAATTCATACCGGAGTAAGCTTCTCGATGTTTGAGAATTTAGTAGCGATGGCTATTGTGCATGGTTTAAGGCTTGGACTTGCCAGGGCACTTGGGGATGTAATGGTTGTAGGCTTGGACTAGCCATTGACATCGCGGTTTAAGGTTTGGGCTTGCCGCTACCAGATGAATGCGTATTTTTCTCCCTAGAGACTATTTGATATGATTTATGAGGTTAAAGCATGATTTGCCATATATACATATGTTAGAAATTGTGTGCTCAGCATATAACTGAGCAATGGAGATTTACTCTATTGCAGGTAAGAAGAAAGGAAAGAAGAAGCGTGAAGAGTGAGGCCGTGGGAATGCCGAGGATCACCTTTTGTTTATGCTTTTGGTTTCCTTCCATAAGTTGTAATAATGAAATTGTGGAGCTAGAGCTCTGGCTTGTTTGATTTGGAAACCTTGGAAGGATTTTGAAAATGTTATATTATGTAACCAAACTTTTTATAGTTACTTTTGAATTCGTCCGAACTCATAAATTCGTGTTTTGTAAACTTAACTTGTCAAATTCAGATTTTGAAGGACTATGGATAGAGTTTTGTGAATCGAACCAAACAGGCCTTAGCTTGTTTCACTATTGTTCCTTTTCATAGAATTATAAGTCTAAACTTTGTTTTTGATAGCATGTTAGAGCTTGTGAATTTCGATTTTGGTTTGTTGTTGAAGTAATGTTGAAGTGAAGGTCGGATTGGATCCTTAGACAAAATTCTGCAGCATTGTGCATGATTCTGCTAAAGGGTCATTCGACCGGTCGAAGGGGGTTGTTCGACCGGTCGAAATACCCCCTGCCAGAAATCTTTTTCTACCACTTCTGGAAAATTTCAAAAGGTTTTGATTGGTTCTTAGGGTACCTTTGGGACCCCTTTCAACATAAAATCATTCGTTTCGAAATACAATTCCGTTTTCAATTTAATACGAATTTTACAACTCAGAAGGTATCATTTTCAAAAGTTTTATATACTCAAGGTTATTTTAAAGTTCTTTTTCGCTGCGTATAGTAGTTTAATGGTTGGATAAGCCTTGATGGTGTGCCACGTGTCCTGTTTCCGCACGTTAGCGTGATGGGTCGTGACAAAAGGGTCCCAAAGGTACCCTAAGAACAAATCAAAACATTTAAATTATTTTCCAAAGGGGTAGAAATAGAAAACATGCAGGGGTATTTCGACCGGTCGAACTACCCCTCTTCGACCGGTCGAATGTCCCATTAGCAGAATTCCTTCTAGCAGCAGAATTTTGCTAAGGATCCATTCTACCTTCACTTCTTATACCACTCCAAACATGCATAAATAATTCCAAACTTCACAAGCTATAACAAGCTTGTGGACACGAGGAAATCCACCTCTTGCTTGTTTGAGATTGTTTTGAAAAGGAAAAGAAAAGGTCTGTTGAAAACAGATACAGAGTCGCCACTTGGTCTTTAAGGAACCAAGAAACCTAATTTTGACTCACCCAATCGGATAAAGGGCACTGGCCCTTCATAACCAAAGAACTTGGCTCGGGATTTTGGTACGAGAGAGAAATGAGCCTTTGTCGCGACTAAAACACCCTCAACTCGCCCCATCTTTCGACGGGCCTCAATTAGCATCCAAATAATCATCTTATACTATGTATGGTTTGACAATTAATACTATGATAGTATATTACATCACATAAGAAACTTGAAATGGAATATCTAAAGATAAGATATCATTCATAAGATCTAAGCCAAATATTATACAATGTAAAGTGAAAGATCACACAAATAAACCTAGGAAAAATTGTCTAATCATGTATCAAGTAATAAAGGTTTCCTAATCTAAGGGGACATGAATTGTTCTTGAAACAAACAAATAAATAAATAAATCAAAATATGCTTAGCAAGCTAGTATGATGCATGTTAATCTTTGAGAAAAGACGACCTCTCAATCCCCGAGACGGATGAGAAAGGAAGATTAGATCAAGGGGGAAGCATGAACGTGTGATCAAATTCATTCCTTATAATCTTCTTAGATTAGGAGTTACAAAAACCCCAAATCTTGCATGAATGCAATGTATGAATCTAGAATGTGCCAAGGTTATAGTGTGTTTTGTGTTTATGGATTCCTAGAATGACTTAGAAGTCTAGAATGTGTATGAATGAATGAATGAAATCATCATGGGATATGTAAAAATGTAGTATGAACAACTTCCTAAGACATGAGCTAATTTGGAGTGCATGTAAGCATCAAATCAAAGGATGGGAGTAAAAGTATGCTTGCTGTGAATAGTGGACACAACAGTAACATGATCTTGTGAAAATGGAAAAGAGGAGTTAGGAATGTTTTAAATGCATGATTTTTTATGGAGATCTTCCTTATTGTGTCTAGAACACAACCCAAAAAGAAAATCTTTAATAAATATCACATATTGAGAGAAATCATATAAACAATAGAGGTTATTCAGAAATAGAGTCCGTACTGTCGATTGAAATGTTAGAAAATCTTAGAAAATGAAAACAAAAGATCTACAGGCCCATTTTATACAGAAAGTTTCCTAAGATATTTAAGTTCAAGGGAAAAATAATTTGGGACCACTCCTTTTGGAAAAGGTTTCTGTAAAACAAGTTGAAAGTTGACTAAGCTGCTGTGACAGCAAAAACAGAATGTGTGTAAAGAATGTTTGGGTCAAAATGGAACCCTTCCAAGTATTTCCAAGTTAAGCCAAAAATCATATGGGTATTCTCTAATGAGTTAGGAAGACTTTCCAAGTGGTCTTGCATCCATACATTGAGTATTGAGTTCTAGAGAAATCTTTGAACTTAGATCACTCACTATTTTGACTCACTATTTTGAAGATTTTGGGAAAAACTAGAGTTTTCTTTCTTGAGATCAAAATGAGGGGTTTTAAGAGGGGTTTTGAAATAGAGGGTTTGAAAGTATATTTTCAACATCAAGTAGAGATTATGACCTCTTGAAATATCAACATCAAACTCATCATCAAAAACTCCCAATATTTTTAGAGAGAGATTCATTTTCATTTGAACATAACTTCAAAGATACCTTGGAGGTATTGAAGTTATAATCATCATCTATCAAACATGTTTTTGAGGTCAAGAGCTACTATCCATAAGGATTCACTCACCTCAAACTTCATGTCATCATTTAGATGATGAAGAACAAGTAAGTAAATAAAGAAAAATAAAAAGAAATGAGGTAAGAAGAGATGAACATATATATAAACAAGCAAGTAAATAGAAATCAATAGATGATAATCAATATGATGTTGGACTTGTAGCTTGGTGTCTCACTCATACATGGTGACATTTGGACATGGAAGTAGCTTCCTATCTCATGAATACTCAAGAATGGTGGTGAAAGAAATGTTTGGATGATTGAAGTTTTGATAGCAAACTCAAGTAAAAAGAAAATTCACTTTGATGGAGAAAATAGAGGAAGAAGACTACTTCTACTCTTTCTCTCACTATATTTCTCTAGAGTTTCTTCCTAAGCTCTCTCTAAGCTTCCATGCCTCTCCCCTAAATGGAAATAAACTACTTCTTTTATAGGCAAATGAGGGGTGGTAAATGGGGTTTTAAGAAGTATAAAAAGGTCTCCCATTGGTCCAAAATAAGCTAGGAACCAAAACTACGTCGTTTTGATTTCTAATTAATCAAATTGGACCCCCAATCAAAATTACAAAAATGGAGTGTTCTGGGGGAGAGTGTTGCGGCGGCACTGGGCCTGTGCCACGGTGGCAGTGGGCCAGTGCCGCGGCGGCACTGCTCCTCCTTTGTCCAGATAATGCTGTTTAGGTCCCCAAAGGTTCCGGTATTCGCGAAAAAACCCTATTTTGTCCAAATTTTACAGAAAATGCATACAAACTCCAAATTGAGGTTGTGATATACCGTTGGAAAGGTAATGGAGTCTATTTTACATAAAAAATATTTCAGAGATAGGTCACTTTGAAAAGTTTTGCGGTATTTGCGATAAAATCCGATTTGATCGCCTTTTTCGCCTTCGAAAATTCATAATAAACTCGTTTTAAATCCAAAAATTGTGTGTGATATACCGTTGGAAAGCTTTTGACCTCTAGTATCCATGAAAAATGTTTGAAAATTGTTACAGTGCTCCGGTTTCAAAATCAAATTTTGGTCAAACTAGTCAAACCTGGGATTCCCGGGAAGTTCTGGAAACCTCTGCGAGCTCCCAGGAGCTGACGTTTTTGTGCGATCTTCTTTTAAAACTTATTTGAATACTTTCCACATGATCTAGAATAATTCTGGCAAATTTAGATGATTTCAGTCAAACTTGGTCAAACCTTGGTCAAACCTGGACAAACCGGTCAACGGGGACTTTCTGGGATTTTCCGGGACTTCCGGGGGTCTCTGGGAGCTGACGATTTCATCTAACTTTACTTAAATACTCATTTTCTTACTTTTCTTATGACATAACATGTTTTAAATACTTTTTGGCCCAAATCTGGGAGTTTTCAGGCTTTCAGGACATTTTGGTCATTCTGAGCATCTTGAGAAATAAGACCAACTTCCAAGAGTCCTTTTGAGTCTTTTTCGATCATTGTGAACCACCAACTATGGGTATCCTAAATCTGATAGCCGACAAAATGAGGTGTCTAAAGTTTGCCCCTCTTTGACATGAACTTGCGAGGCAACGCATGTCGCAAGCGAGTGCCAAAGCTTTGAAGAGACAGGTCTTTTGGAGGCTATATATTTAGGATAAAAACGTTGCAAAAGATTCAATGATGAAAAAAAAATGATGCTGAGGTCAGTGCTAGTCGTGATCTTCGTGAACTGCCTACGTATCCCGAGGAAATCAGACCAGGACGTAGTTTGGGGCACAAAGGAACAAATCGCACATGCACAATAAGACAGACGAATGCTATGCTATATGCAATGCATGGATGTGATATGAATTGTGTCCTGAGTCCTATCATGTTTAGCGTTCTGATCCTAGCATGAACTGGTGTTGTGGGGTGTGTGCCACCCCGAGTGGACTTATGTTATACTAGTGTTATTTACTGTGATGCAGTTATTGACCCGAATAGGGACACCAAGGTTTTGAAGACTCTGGGTCTTGGAGTAAACTTCTGAATTTTGGAAAGTGTGCTTCGCAAGCAAATGTAATCGGATGTGGGGTCTCTGAGGACGTTAATCAAAGATGAAGTTTGACAGATAGCCGATGGACATGGAAGTCTTGGACACAAAAACGCTAAGAATTCCAGTGATGGACATGAAAACCAGAGATGTCAAGCGACAGACACGGAAGCGCCATTAATGGACATGGAAGCCCAAGATTTTGAACGAGAATGATGAACACAACATATTTTGAATGAGAGTAATGGTAAAACAATGATGATTAATGGAATGACGATTCACAAATCGAGATGACGAGTCGACAGTGAACTACTATGACTGTCATAGATTGAACTACCGATGTATGAATCAATATGACGAGTCGACAGTGAACTACTGTGACTGTCATAGATTGAACTGACGATGTACGAATCGAGATGACAAGTTGACAGTGAACTACTGTGACTGTCATGGATTGCACTGACGATGTACGAATCGAGATAACGAGTCGACAGTGAACTACTGTGACTGTCATGGATTGCACTGATGATGTACTAATTGAGATGACAAGTCGACAGTGAACTACTGTAACTGTCAGAATTCAACTGCCGATGTACGAATCGAGATGATGAGTCAATAGTGAACTACTGTGACTGTCAGGATAGAACTGACGATGTACGAATCGAGATGACGAGTCGATAGTGAACTACTGTAACTGTCAGGATTGAACTGTCGATGTACGAATTGAGATGACGAGTCGACAGTGAACTACTATGACTGTCAGGATTGAACTAACGAGGTATGAATCGAGATGACGAGTCGACAATGAACTACTGTAACTGTCATGGATTGAACTGACAATGTACTAATCGAGATGACGAGTCGATAGTGAACTACTGCGACTGTCAGGATTGAACTGCCGATGTATGAATCGATATGCCTATTGGGGATTAAACTGAATTTGCTGGGGATGAAGCGACTCTTTCTGGGATCTCTCTTCAACTACTTTTCTTGACCGGGGACCAGGATTCAAATTCGAATCTCTCATAGTTGATCAAATCTTGCTGACCCAAAACCGGGATCCATCTCTGAATCTCTCGCGGTTGATCAAATCTTGTAATGCTCAATCCAAAAGAGCCGGTTAGGGCCTTTAGGAGCTGATGGACTCTCTGAGAATCTCTCTTCAATTCTTGACCTAAAACTAGGATCCATCTTTGAATCTCTCGTGGTTGATCAAATCTTGTAATGCTCAATCCAAAGAGCCGGTTAGGGCCTTCGGGAGCTGATGGACTCTCTGAGAATCTCTCTTCAATTCTTGACCTAAAACCAGGATCCATCTCTGAATCTCTCGTGGTTGATCAAATATTGTAATGCTCAATCCAAAAGAGCCGATTAGAGCCTTCGGGAGCTAATGGACTCTCTGAGAATCTCTCTTCAATTCTTGACCAAGAACCAGGATCCATTTCTGAATCTCTCGTGGTTGATCAAATCTTGTAATGCTTAATCCAAAAGAGCCGGTTAGGGCCTTCGGGAGCTGATGGACTCTTTAAGAATCTCTCATCAATTCTTGACCTAGAACCAGGATCCATCTCTGAATCTCTCGTGGTTGATCAAATCTTGTAATGCTCAATCCAAAAGAGCCGATTAGGGCCTTTGGGAGCTGATGGACTCTCTGAGAATCTCTCTTCAATTCTTGACCTAGAACCAGGATCCATCTCTGAATCTATCGTGGTTGATCAAATCTTGTAATGCTTAATCCAAAAGAGCCGGTTAGGGCCTTCGGGAGCTGATGGACTCTATAAGAATCTCTCTTCAATTCTTAACCTAGAACCAGGATCCATTTCTGAATCTCTCGTGGTTGATCAAATCTTGTAAAGGCTCAATCCAAAAGAGCAGGTTAGGGCCTTCGGGAGTTGATTTTCCTGCTGGGGATGGTTTGACAGACTTCTAGATTGCTGGGGATAAAACCTTGTCAATCTTGACTGAAATGGGCCACTGGAATGGATAATGCACTCTGCTAGGAAGAAGGAAATACGCCCATTGAATGTGAGTCAAGGTATCATTCTATTTATGATGAGGGATACGGAGATGGTCTGCGGCTGTTAAGGTTTTGATATTGAAAGAGGAGGGTGATCAACAATCACCCATGGACTTGTGTTGCACAAATGAAAGAAGATCATCAATAGCCACTCATGGACTTATATTTCTAGGATGAAAGAAGATCATCAACAGCCATTCATGGACTTATATTTCTAGGATGAAAGAAGATCATCAACAGCCATTCATGGACTTATGTTGCATGAACGAAGATGAGCAACATCCACTCATGGACTTATATTGCTAGGATGAAAGAAGATCATCAACAACCACTCATGGACTTATGTTGCATGAACGAAGATGAGCAACAGCCACTTATGGACTTATGTTGCTAGGAGAAAGGAAGATCATCAACAGCCACTCATGGACTTATGTTGCATGAATGAAGATGAGCAATAACCACTTATGGACTTATGTTGCTAGGAGAAAGGAAGATCATCAACAGTCACTCATGGACTTATGTTGCATGAACGAAGATGAGCAACAGCCACTTATGGACTTATGTTGCTAGGAGAAAGGAAGATCATCAACAACACTCATGGACTTATGTTGCATGAACAAAGATGAGCAACAACCACTTATAGACTTATGTTGCTAGGAGAAAGGAAGATCATCAACAGCCACTCATGGACTTATGTTGCATGAATGAAGATGAGCAACCACTTATGGACTTATGTTTCTAGGAGAAATGAAGATCATCAACAGCCACTCATGGACTTATGTTGCATGAACGAAGATGGTTAACCTTTGGCGGTTTGGAAAGGGATGAAATTCACATTTTCCGCTAAGCTTGGACACTTGTCATGCTGACACATTAACTGGTATAGTAATGATGTTTGGTACTCCTGCTTGTATTATCATTGGAATGATCTTTATAACTTGACTTGAAAAATTCATTATTCGTCACTGTTGACTTACACATTTGAGACTATGACCGACTCTTTTCCTGAAAAAGACTATGATAGACTCAAAACTGACAGATACCGACACGCGAGGGTGACACATTTGACACCAAAATGAAACAAGTTTGACTTTCCAAAACTTGATGTGCTTTCATCATAAATGATGTACCATTTCTCTTCTGTGTTCACTCCGCATAATTTTGATGATAAATCTCATTTTGAAAGTTCTTCCCTATTGATCTAATCAATTCTTTGCTTCTCCCGAGATGTGCTTTGGATAAGTGCCTTAGCTTTTAGAATAAAAGATGCTCTATTTCAAAATTTTTAAAACAACTTGGTGACTTGAAAACTCACCCTTGGTGTGAAGGGATCGTGTTAGGCAAACAAAGTTTGCCCCTAGTTTGAGGTGTACGAAGTAGAATTCATAGGCAAACGAGGTGGGTGACCGAAGTTTGCCCCTAATTTGGAATGATGGTTTATTGGAGGTTTTGGGCAAATGAGGTAGGTGACGAAAGTTTGCCCCTTGTATGAAGGGTAGATAGTAGAATATTCAGGCAAACGAGGTGAGTAGCCGACGTTTGCCCCTAGTGTGGAAGGTGGTTTTCTGGCTTGAGGCAAGGATCGTGACTTTAATCTCTCAAATGCTCATAACTTTTGCCTAGGCACTAGTCAGGTGACCTAGCGAGCTCTTTTCTCTCTTTTGTTATTGCTCACCTTGGATTTAGCTCTAATTTTTGCCTAGGCGTCCTTTCGGATTTGTGACCTAGCGAGCCATCCTTTTTTTCTTTTTGAAAGTCTGCCTACGTACCCCCGAGCGGGGATCAGGTCCAACGTAGTTCAGGCCAGGACCTTTAAAGAAGAGGGGTTAATATTGATGGTGTCGACCGAACCGATGCGGTTGCCTACGTATCCCCGAGTGGGAATCAGGTCGAGCGTAGTTCAAGGCAAGGCTTGAAGAAAATTGGTTTGATTATGATGGTGTCGACTGAACCGATGCGGTTGCCTACGTATCCCCAAGTGGGAATCAGGTCGAGCGCAGTTCAAGGCAAGGCTTAAAATAAGGGGTTTGAGGTATGAGGGTTTTTCAAACCAATCGTCAAAGAAGTTCAAACTTGGGTTACTTATGGTAGCCTTGAAGAGGAGGATTCAGTTTCCATCTCCCTTTCTTTTCTTTTTTTTTTCTTTTTCTTTTTCTTTTTCTTTTTCTTTTGTTTTGAGGATTGATCCTTTTCACTTTCGCCTAGCCAGTCAATTTTCCTTTTCACATAGTTGATTCATGTGAGATCTTCCGATCATAATCTCGAAATTCCAGAATGTGCACGTCAGAACTCGGGATTTATGTGTGGTCGTTCTGAGCCTTTGAAATGTGATCCAGGCACGTTTTTATGATGTACCTTGAATCGTACAATTCTCTCATTTGTAAAATCATTTTGGTTGACTAGGGTTAGATCTTGGAAATCAATACCTTTTCAGCTCTAACTTTTGCCTTGGTGCCCTTTCGGGTTTTCAACCTAGCGAGCTTTTCTCTTTTTTTTTTTCTTTTCTTTTTTTTTTTTTGTTTTTTTTTTAAAGTGGAGACGAAACTCACTGAAATGTTTGGCTACTATCAATGACCAAGTCTGCACAGATTCGCATGGCTATCAATTGGGTTGGGCCCAAGGCTTTGAAATGGTGAAAAAAAAGGGTGTTGGGTAAGCCCCAAGTTAGTTCCAAGTATGTCTTTTCGAGATTTGAGTAAAAGCATCTTTAAATTCTTAAAGTAAGACTATTCAATTCTCAGCTCTTCTCTGGGGTGTTAGCGCAAAATCGACTTTGGGCCTTTTCAGGATTCTTTTTTTTGTTTGATGAAAAAAAAAATAAATTTAGCAGGGTAATATCCATGGTAATTTGAAAAGTGACATTTTCAGTTCAGCGATTCATGCACTTATGACTATACACATCAGATTAGGCAAAATCAGACTTCATTTCATCAGCAAGAGGGGGATTAGATTTCTTGGTACAGACTCACAACAACTCGATGACAGACAGACTTGACAACAAGACTAAACTTGAAATAGACTCAAAACCTAGAACAGACTCGACTAGACTTGATCTAGTCTCAAATGGAGTGTTACGGTGACTCACTTTTTCCTTTTTTTTTTCTTTTTCGAAAGATCATCCTCATTTGCTTTACCAGTAAAAGTCCCGAACACCACCACTTCACTTGCACAGGTTCAACATTCATGATCCTCAGCGAAAGGGATCGCTTGAACAGATAAGCCAGGAGCTTTACGTTCGACGAAGCTGACGTTTTGGGTAACATGGGATTGGATGGGTGGTAGCTCAATGATGTTTCGGTCGATGAGGTCCTGGATATCATGGCGGAGGCGCATGCAATGGTCGGTGTCGTGGCCTGGGCCTTGGTGGTAGGCACATCGCTTGGACAGGTCACAGTTAGGTGGTGGGGAATCGGCATGAGGCTGAAGGAGTTGGAGGTGCCCCCTTTTGAGCAGGCGCTCCAGAGTTGAGGAGAGGGAGATTTCTAGCTTGGCAAAGGTACGTGGTTGCTTTTTCTGGTAAGGGCGACTAGTGGTTTGGTTGGAGGATTGGTATGGTTGAGGAGGGTATGCCATGGGTTGGCTACACAGGGTATTGACATCCGGGGAGTTTCGGGAGTATTTAGGCCTCTTGGACTGGTGTTGGGGTTCATCCTTTTTGAACTTTTCTTCTCTGATGGCATCCTCTATTCTGGTTCCTATTTCAGATAGCTCTTTACCAATGTTTTGTACCATCTTCTCAAATCGACTCACCCTTAAATTCAGCTGCTCAATAGTGGTTTGTAGCTTGTTCACTTTCTCTTCCAGAGCTTTGTAGGCCATTGGTGGATCGATGATGGTCTAGCCCTCGATTAAGATAGTGAATTCTGGGAGGTATAGAAGTGCGCTTACCCGGGGCTACATTTTTCTACAAATAGAAGTAAAAGCCCAAATTAGCAGAGGCATAAAATACTTCTTCCGGACTCCTAGGGGAAAGATGATCAAGATTTTGAAGAATTCATCGATGTGAACCGATGACGGTCGCAGTATGTATATGACCCCTATATAACAATTGACATGAGTGATGATGATGACATGTATGCATTTGATGTGTAGAGACTGACATGTGTGAGACTGATAAGATGTCCGTGCATGTAGACTGACACAAATTATGTATGCATATGAGACAAGCATGTGGATGCAAGCCCTAATCTATATGACCCCCCTACTTCTAACATATAGCAGTTAAACAAGTAAGGTCCTAGTCATACAGAGTGTGCTAACCTTTCTTTCTAGTATGATCACTAACAGGAGAGAATTAGAATTTTCTTGAAGAAATATGGATTTTCTGGGATAATCAGGAGATGGGAGAAACAAGGATTTCTGGGAATTTAAAGTTTCTGGAAGAAACAAGTATATCCGGCCGAGTTGGACAGAGTTTTTGGAGAAAGACTGGAAAATCCGAGTTTATGGGAGAAGCTTCTGGGAAAAGCAGGGATTTAAAGGTTTCTGGGAGAAACATGGATTTCTAGGAAATCTAGGCTGATCAGACAGAGTTTATGGGAAAACAGGTATATTTGGGTGAGTTTTTTGAGAAATTGGAATTTCTGGGAAGCTTGGGTAGAGGTTCAGGAGAAATATGGATTTTCTAGAATTTTAGGTGAAACAAAGATACCTAGGGAGTTCGAATAGGACTTCTGGGAGAAGCGGGAATATCTGGGTGATTCGGACAAGTATTTCGGGGAAATCTAGGAGATCTTGTTAGGGTTTCTAGGAGAAAAGGGATTTCTGGGAAATCTGGTGGATTTTGGCAGAGTTTTTGGGGAGCATAGATTTCTAGTAGAGTTTTTGGGAAACGAAAATTTCTAGGAAGTTTAGATGGATTTTGGTAGAGTTTCTGGGAAATAGGAATATCTGGTTAAATCGGACAGAGTTTACGAGCGAAACTGGCATATATGGGTGAGTTAGACAGAATTTTCAGGAGAAATAGGTATATCAGAGTTCCTAGGAGAAACTGAGATTTCTGGGTAATCTGGGGAGAAACCGGGACTTCTGGGAGATCTGGGTAAATTGGACGAAGTTTCCGAGGAAAATTGGGATGTATGACAGGAGCAGGTGATGATGGTGATCATACTGTCTAGTAGGTTTTCATACTCCTATGTCTTTGGACCAACAAACAAGGTTTGCAGTGTATATCTTTGTGAGCAAGGAGCAGACATCCTTATCATGGTGCTTAGGCAGGTCAACTCAATGTGATCACATGTGAGTGATTGCCTTGGGAATCATAAGAAAGAGGTTATGTTCTATGCCACATAAGCGTCTACATCGCACAAGTAATCCCACCAGGGCATACAGCAGTTATATCATATTGTCCTATCTGAAAAGATAAATCAACAGTCCTATGAAAGGTTCTACAGGAATCTATATGCAAAGGCTGGGTTTAGTCAAAGAGGGTCCGTTGACGAAAGTTCCAATATACCGTCAGAGAGACAGTACGGAAGTGTTTACTCTTTTTTATATACCTTGGAAGGTACAGTATCAACGATGACTTGTGCCCTGGCACAACAAGACCTGAACAATGTCAGCGCCGCGTTTCAGACACAGTCGGAAGGGGAAATGCAGCATACAATGTGGTGAACCAAACACAGTAATAAGATGATTTTAAGGATGCTTCTTATGAGTCAAACCTCTGTATTATTTTTGTTTTCAAAACAAAAAAAATCCCCAGCGGAGTCGCCAGATTGTGTACACGCGGAAATCCACCTCTTGCTTGTTTGAGATTATTTTGAAAAGGAAAAGAAAAGGTCTGTTGAAAACAAATATATACAGAGTCGCCACTTGGTTTTTAATGAACCAAGAAACCTAATTTTGACTCACCCAAACGGATAAAGGGTACCGGCCCTTCATAACCAAAGAACTTGGCTTGGGGTTTTGGTACGAGAGAGGAAGGAGCCTTTGTCGCAACTAAAACACCCTCAACTCGCCCCGTCTTTCGACGGGCCTCAATTAGCATCCAAATAACCATCTTATACTATGTATGGTTCGACAATTAATACTATGATAGTATATTACATCACATAAGAAACTTGAAATAGAGGATCTAAAGATAAGATATCATTCATAAGATCTAAGCCAAATATCATATAATGTAAAGTGAAAGATCACACAAATAAACCTAGGAAAAATCGTCTAATCATGTATCAAGTAATAAAGTTTACCTAATCTAAGGGGGCATGAATTTTTCTTGAAATAAATAAATAAATAAATCGAAATATGCTTAGCATGCTAGTATGATGCATGTTAATCTTTGAGAAAAGAAGACCTCTCAATCCCCGGGACAGATGAGAAAGGAAGATTAGATCGAGGGGGAAGCATGAACATGTGATCAAATTCATTCCTTATAATCTTCTTAGATTAGGAGTTACAAAAACCCCAAATCTTGCATGAATGCAATGTATGTATCTAGAATGTGCCAAGGTTGTAGTGTGTTTTGTGTTCATGGATTCCTAGAATGACTTAAAAGTCTAGAATGTGTATGAATGAATGAATGAAATCTGTCACGCCCCAGTGTAGCATAAATATGGAAAGCGTTTAATTTCCTTTATGGACCCGTAGGTCGTGACAGTTGGAAGGATCGATTCCGTCCCAAACGTAAACAACAAAACGTAATAATCAGAGCAGAGCAATCAAGGCTTATAAAATTTTTCTAACTAATTACATATTACAGTACGGGTCATCTAAAGGCACAGACTGCCTTGAAACAAAACAATAACTTAACGTCTATTACAGTCATCCTTAATACAAAACAGTTCATAAATCAAAGTATAGAATATTGATAACAGTTCTATCATCCAAAGCAGCCGTTCTCAGTTTGCATAATCATAATGTTCCGCTTGATCAAAACCTGAAAAGCCTGAACACAAATGTCCAGGCGCATCAACGCCGTCAGCTTCAAGAAGCTAGTGAGTATTAAAAACATAACTTTGAATGTAAAACATACTCATTTACCATTTTCAAATTCCCATTTAATTCAATGAATTTACATTAGAGTAAAGAGTTCATTTTAGAAAACAACAACAATATCATTTTAAAGCTATAATTCACATATATGTGACCGTGTATGAAAACAATGCACCAAACTCATCTTACTGACTCTTTTCTCTCGACAAAATCCAACAATCCACTATCACACACCAGTATCTTTGAAATACTCTGATAGCCACACTTTAGCACATGGGTTCCAGGGAATGTCCAGTTTGCCTCACACTTTGGTCCGGGGTACCAGGGAGTGTCCAATGCCTCACACTATAATACCTAATCCGCCATGCAAATACTGGAGGAACCCTCACGCAGTTTCCAGACTCGGGTATCAGGGAGTGTCCGTAGGCCACACTTTAGCACTACCATGGGTGCCAGGGAATGTCCAAGTTCGGCTTCACACACTTTAATGCTACCATGGGTGTCAGGGAGTGTCCATTTTTGCCACCATCGCATTTCAAAGACACCCTCGCGGCAATCTCAATCACAACACACTTTGGTACTTACTTACCAGGGAGTGTCCATAACACAATCTCAATCGCACTCACTATACCACACTGTCCATTACTCTTTTTCATACTGACCAACATTCACACTCACCATGCATGTACAACTAACTCCACATGAATGATATGTGACTTAATACAGAAATATAAAGTACTGGGAATGATAATCATGGATATACTAGAAGAAACAAATCTTATATGAAACAACCGGTGAATTCATCAAAGAATGCTTTAATATGCTTTTATCGCTATTAGAACACAAGTGGGTCTACTTTGAAGTAATGCCCTAAAAAATGAGTTATAATTTGTGTATATGAATTACATATCAAAAGAAAGGACTTTGAGTCTAGTTTCCAAAGCTTCAAACCGCCGTGCGCGTTTTCGAGTTTCCTAGAGGAAGTTATGGTCGTTTTACTAAAAGTCGTCAGTGCTGAAAAATGCCAATCGATTGGTAAAAGTGCCAATCGATTGCTAAACATGCCAATAGATTGGTAATTATTCCAATCGATTGGTAAACATGCCAATCGATTGGCATCAGCAGTTTCTCCCCTGTTATGAATTTAAGACTGATTTTTAATCCATTTTCAAATCCGAATGAAAACATGACTTGTAATATATGGTTCTCTCTATTTTTCCGCAAGGATAATGAATACGCGATCGGTTTTAACCAATTTCAATCATAGTTCTCGGATTTTACGAAAAACCGAGGGGTGACAAAACTTCAATTCTAATATACTTTCATATACGAATGAATTAAGCTCCAATACTTTGAACATAGCTTGTGTCACGCCCCGACGTAGCATAAATATGAAAAGCGTTTAATTTCCTTTTATGGACCCGTAGGTCGCGACAGTTTGAAGGATCGATTCCGTCCCAAACGTCGAACATCAATAATATAATAATCAGAGCAGAGCAATCAAGACTTACAAAAGTTTTACTAACTTATTACATCTTACGATACGGGGTCAACTAAGGCACAGACCGCCTTGAAACAAGACAATAACTTAATGCCTATTACAGTCATCCTTAATACAACCAGTTCATAAATTAAAACATAAAGTAAACAGGACAGTTTTCTCGTCCAAAAGTAGCCGTTCTCAGTTAGCGTAGTCATATGGTCCTTCCTGATTATAACCTGAAAAGCCTAGACACGAATTTCCAGGGCGCATCAACGTCGTCAGCTTCAAGAAGCTGGTGAGTATTAAAAACATAACTTTAAATGTAAAACATACCCCTTTACAAATTTTTCTTTTTAGGTTTGTAAAATCTACGGTTAAATCATGGGGAGAATTCAATTACAAAAATAACAGGGAATATATTTAAAAGTCATTCATTCATTAAAACATATGACCATGTATGAGACGATGCACCACACTCATCTTACCGACTCTTTTCTCTCGACAAACACAACAACCCACTATCTCACACCAGTATCTTTGAAATACTCCGATAGCCACACTTTAGCACAGGGGTGCCAGGGAATGTCCAGTTTGTCTCACACTTTGGTCCGGGGTACCAGGGAGTGTCCAATGCCTCACACTTTGAATACCTAAACCGCCATGCAAATACCGGAGGAACCCTCACGCAGTATCCAAACTCGGGTATCAGGGAGTGTCCGTAGGCCACACTTTAGCACTACCATGGGTGCCAGGGAATGTCCAAGTTCGGCTTCACACACTTTGACGCTACCATGCACTACAACAAAAAATGATTTTTGCAATGAAAATTTTCCTTGCTAAATGCCATATTTTTGTAGCAAAAGCCTTTAGCAAGGAATGTTTTTTGTTGCCAGATTCCTTGCTAAAGCTCTGTAGCTAAAGCCTACAGCAACGAAAAAAAATTTTCCTTGCCAATTCTTAGCTTTTTGCAAGGAAATTGTTTTCCTTTCTAATTCTTAGCTTTTTGCAAGGAAATTTTTCCTTGCTAATGCTCATATTTTTTGTTGCTAATGGCTTGATTTCTTTGCCAATACCCCTAATCTTGGGCTAAATATAGACAATTGGCAAGGAAATATTTTCCTTGCCAATTCTTAACTTTTTGCAAGGAAAGTTTTTCTTGCTAATACTCATGTTTTTTGTTGCATATAGGTTAATTTCCTTGCTAATACCCCTGCTCCAGTACTTAATATAGATAATTGTCAAGGAAACAATATTTCCTTGCCAATAGTATTCACCTATAGATAAAAAAATAAATTTCCTTGCTAAATGGGGTTTTAGCAACGAAATATAATTCATTGCCAACATAGTTCCTCTTAGATAAGGAAATATTTTCCTCACTAAAAGTAACCCCAACAATACCTGTACAATCCAATACTCATTGTTCAAAATATTTATAATATTAAATAACCATGTCAATCATTCCAAAGCTTTCATACATCAAAATAGAAAAAAATATCTCATAACAACAATTCCAACAATCTTACTTTATATCCTACCATTCAACATACACACGATAATACAAAAAAAAAGTCCTAAAAGTCGTGAGCAAGCTAGCAATCCAGATCTGCATCAAAATTAAAAGAAAAGTGTTAGAATATTACAAATTTCAGAACTATAAAAAAAATTTAAAAATTAAAAGCAATTCCGAGTCAAAACCTCAAAACTGAGTTTTGAAAGGCCTAAGTCTAAGAATTTGAGTATTCGCGTGTTACTTGCAATCCGGGTGTCAGAATTTTGTCTCGTTTGTTCCTACACGTCTATTTAGTCGAGTATGAGGTGTGAGTTCCGGTCTCGTGTCATTCCGAGTCACGAAATTCATTTTGGGCTATCAAAACCTCAAAACTGAGTTTTGAAAGGCCTAAGTCTAAGAATTTGAGTATTCGCGTGTTATTTGCAATCCGGGTGTCAAAATTTTGTTCCGTTTGTTCCTACACATCTATTTAGTCGAGTGTGAGGTGTGGGTTCTGGTCTCGTGTCATTCCGAGTCACAGAACTCATTTTGGGCTATCACAACCTCAAAACTGAGTTTTGAAAGGCCAAAGTCTAAGAATTTGAGTATTCGCGTGTTACTTGCAATCCGGGTGTCAGAATTTTGTCTCGTTTGTTCCTACACGTCTATTTAGTCGATTGTGAGGTGTGGGTTCTAGTCTCGTGTCATTCTGAGTTACGGAACTCATTTTGGGCTATCAAAACCTCAAAATTGAGTTTTGAAAGGCCTAAGTCCAAGAATTTGAGTATTCGCGTGTTATTTGCAATTCGGGTGTCAGAATTTTGTTCCATTTGTTCCTACACGTCAATTTAGTCGAGTGTGAGGTATGGGTTCTGGTCTCGTGTCATTCTAAGTCACGGAACTCATTTTGGGCTATCAAAACCTCAAAACTGAGTTTTGAAAGGCCAAAGTCTAAGAATTTGAGTATTCGCGTGTTACTTGCAATCCGGGTGTCAGAATTTTGTTCCGTTTGTTCCTACACGTCTATTTAGTCGAGTGTGAGGTGTGGGTTCTGGTCTCGTGTCATTCCGAGTCACGGAACTCATTTTGGGCTATCAAAACCTAAAAACTGAGTTTTGAAAGGCCAAAGTCTAAGAATTTGAGTATTCGTGTGTTACTTGCAATCCGAGTGTCAGAATTTTGTCTCGTTTGTTCCTATACGTCTATTTAGTCAAGTGTGAGGTGTGGGTTCTGGTCTCGTGTCATTCCGAGTCACGGAACTCATTTTGGGCTATCAAAACCTCAAAACTGAGTTTTGAAAGGCCAAAGTCTAAGAATTTGAGTATTCGCGTGTTACTTGCAATCCGAGTGTCAGAATTTTGTTCCGTTTGTTCCTACACGTCTATTTAGTCGAGTGTGAGGTGTGGGTTCTGGTCTCGTGTCATTCCGAGTCACGGAACTCATTTTGGGCTATCAAAACCTCAAAACTGAGTTTTGAAAGGCCAAAGTCTAAGAATTTGAGTATTCGTGTGTTACTTGCAATCCGGGTGTCAGAATTTTGTCTCGTTCGTTCCTACATGTCTATTTAGTCAAGTGTGAGGTGTGGGTTCCAGTCTCGTATCATTCTGAGTCACGGAACTCATTTTGGGCTATCAAAACCTCAAAATTGAGTTTTGAAAGGCCAAAGTCTAAGAATTTGAGTATTCGCGTGTTACTTGCAATCCGGGTGCCAGAATTTTGTTTCGTTTGTTCCTACACGTCTATTTAGTCAAGTGTGCGGTATGGGTTCCAGTCTCGTGTCATTCCGAGTCACGGAACTCATTTTGGGCTATCAAAACCTCAAAACTGAGTTTTGAAAGGCCAAAGTCTAAGAATTTGAGTATTCGTGTGTTACTTGCAATCCGGGTGTCAGAATTTTGTCTCGTTTGTTCCTACACGTCTATTTAGTCGAGTGTGAGGTATGGGTTCCAGTCTCGTGTCATTCTGAGTCACGGAACTCATTTTGGGCTATCAAAACCTCAAAATTGAGTTTTGAAAGGCCAAAGTCTAAGAATTTGAGTATTCGCGTGTTACTTGTAATTCGGGTGTCAAAATTTTGTTCTGTTTGTTCTTACATGTCTATTTAGTCGAGTGTGAGGTGTGGGTTCTAGTCTCGTGTCATTCCGAGTCACCGAACTCATTTCGGGCTATCAAAACCTCAAAACTGAGTTTTGAAAGGCCTAAGTCTAAGAATTTGAGTATTCGCGTGTTACTTGCAATCCAGGTGTCAGAATTTTGTTCCGTTTGTTCCTATACGTCTATTTAGTCGATTATGAGGTATGGGTTTCGGTCTCGTGTCATTCTGAGTCATGGAACTCATTTTGGGCTATCAAAACCTCAAAATTGAGTTTTGAAAGGCCAAAGTCTAAGAATTTGAGTATTCGCATGTTACTTGCAATCCGGGTGTTAGAATTTTGTCTCTTTTGTTCCTACACGTCTATTTAGTCGAGTGTGAGGTGTGGGTTCCGGTCTCGTGTCATTCCGAGTCACCGAACTCATTTCGGGCTATCAAAACCTCAAAACTGAGTTTTGAGTATTCGCGTGTTACTTGCAATTAAATAGTCAATGAAGTGCTACTTACCAAGAAGTTCCATTGGCACCAGTTGAGTTCCCAGGCATGTCATAGCCAAGTCTTTGAGCCCATTGAAATATGCTTGCCATCCTATCAGCCATTTCCTGAATCTGACTCAGTGTCGTAGATTGTATTTCAGAAATCTTCTCTGCCATCTTTCTCTCCATCTTTTCTTCCATCTTTTGCTCAATAGTTTGAATAGACGTAACTAAGGAACGAGAGGAAGAAGAAGGTCTCATACCAAGTCCCTTTACTATACCGGATCTTGCTCCCAGACATTGAACAGACAACTCCTCAGCACTTAGAGGAGTTGCATTGGGCTGCAAGTTATGGTTTTCCTGCAGCTTTATCATCTCGTCCTATCATTTTACAAAAACTTTACATTCAATCAACTTTAATAGATAACTTTAAAGATTTCAAATGCTTGTAAATATGAGAGATTATATTTACATGGTAAGTCCTGCAGTCCGAAGAAACCCATTCGTTCTTTGATTTGCTGAAATGACAAGAGTGGTAGAAATCTGGAAAGTCGATATCTCCGTTTTTTTCCACCAACTATTTCATTAGGATTTCAAAATTATAAGTTAGTATTTAACAACATAAAACAGTAAACTAATGTTAAAAAAATAAAGAATACGCACGAGCTGATGAGCCTTCATTGCAAATGAGCTCGAGCCGCATACGTGATTAGTCCTTTTACGTGCTCGATTGGCTGAATTTACGGCTGATTGGTGCTGCATTAAACAAATATAAACAAAAGAATAACATGGTTAATAATCTTCAAACGAATTTATGGATTATATAAGTAAATGCTTCTATTACCAAAAATTTTGGATCATTCCATTTATTGTCAATTAAATCAGTCCACTGATCCTGGGTGCATAATTTCTTCGGGTAGTTGTTTCTAGCATGTTCCTCATTGTTAGTGTCTCTAAGACGTTTGTAATGCTTGTACAATCTGTGGGTCCAACCACTTAGTAATGTACCGCATTTCGTTTTCCTTGCTTTTTGGATAGCAACTTCGTCCCCTTCCACATTGAACTTATCCTGAAAAGAACAACATTAGAGATTTTTTTTGCTCAGTTAAAAATGAAAACACATAGAGTTGTTTTAAGTACGTTTACGCGTTGAATTATCGGGACAACGGAGGTTTCTGGCACTTTAGACCACCTACGGATGCTCGGGCGCTGTAGATTTTGTCTAATTTGTAGACCTGTGGCAATAGCAAAACGAGTAGCATGTGGCCCCACCGACTGCCTAAAATCTGTAGGAATGAGCACAGGAAGCTTGCCTTCTTTCTCAATCTGGACGTCTGTCCCAAGACATCGTGTAGGCCCCCATCTATTAGTCGATGATCATGTTTAAAACATTATAGATGATATTGATGTTGTCAATATCAAGATGTAAAAAGTGTTCTTTACTTTTCAAAAGATTTGCAGTGTGGAAGTAAAGGTCGAACCCACAGAGATTGATTACTACAGCTCTTAATTTTAAAACCTAAGTCTAATTAATTAGGAAAAATGGATTTGAATTGAATTTAATTAAACTAATAACAATAAAAATAAATCTAAACTATGAAAGCAATTAAAGTTGTTTAAATGATGTTTAAGGGAACCTAGGATTGCAAATCCACCACTAGCTTCATAATAGGAATATTTATGAATTACTTTAGCTTACTAAGTTGGATGATTATGGGGAATTGTAGCTACAAGCCCAATTCCTCCGACAATAAGATATTCATGGTTCAAGCACCAACATAATCCATCTTCGGTTAACACGACTTATCCCACACTAAACTAGGGTTGTGTTCTAATCCGTCTAACCTAGGCATGGACTATTCGGATACTTGATAGCACAAATCAATAAAGCACCATCACATGTAAACAATCTAAACAAGCACAGCAAGAATAGATCGTTGAGCACATCACAGTCAAAATAGATCTAAGACAAGAATAAATTCTGAAAGCAATGATTTAATCAATAGAAGTACGATTTATTTATAAAAATCCTCTAAACATGTGACTGTCATCCATACATAATAAAACTAAAATAAAAACATAAATAAAACCCTATTACTCGTCTAGGGCTTCATTGAAACCCTAGATCTATGATCTAGCCATCCATGGAAGTGATGGATGGCAAGTAGTTGATGGAGGAGGCCATGGAATCCCTTGGTCTTCTTCTTTTTCTCCTTGCTTCCCTCTCTTCAATGGCTGGAAGTATGGTTGTAGAATGTGTATGTATGGGTGTGTAACAATGTCTCCCCCTTCAATTAAAGTAAAATAGAGTATATATAGATTTACAACAAGTTTTGGAAGCCTTCCCAACCCGAAACGGACTGAAACTGATGTAATTTACAGTCTAGACGTCGTTTAGCAGTTTCGTTTGCACAGGAGTCTTCAGTATACTGAAATACGCAACTTTGGTTTTTACACATATCGCGCGAGCGGGTCGCGCGAGCGCGACATTTGGACTTCGCGCGCGCGGATCGCGCGAGCGATTCTGGGACTTTCGCGCGAGCGGATCGCGGGAGCGATTCTCGGTTTTTCGCGCCCGCGGGTCGCGCGCGCGAACTTGCTTTTTCAGCTTCTTTTCTTCTGATTTTTCACCCTGTTTAGCCTGGTTTAGGTGATTTCTTCCAAAACCTGTCAGAAAATAGAAAACGAAGTAAAAATATACAAAAACAGGATAAAAAGGTACTAACAAATGTGAATTAAGGCATATAATTAGGATTAGTTCTCTCCCGATCAGATATCCATTTGGTTAGTTAATGAAGACATCAAGTTAATAATATTGAGAATTGACAAGTCTAAGTAATTTTGAAGAAGTACCAACGCTGCTAGCTCGTGGCTCACTAATCCCCTGTGGTTCACTACTAGCCCGTGGCTCACTACTACCCTCCCCAACAACATTGTGATCACTAATACCAGCAGACATGCTATTCCTCTCAAGAGAGCCAACAACATTGTGAAGGATAGCCTCATCAACAACATCGTTAACTGGTTGGGAGATCGAAGGCTCAGAAAATGTGAGGCGACGAGCTGGTGGCATCTCAGTTACCTGAAAAAGGAGACAATGGAAAGAAATACTTAGTGACTTTAATTTCATCAAATTGAGATAAATGACATGTTCTAAAATGTAATTTCTGCATATAAAATCAGTTATAACCACAAAGCAAACACGCGTATAATACCTCATGTTCTAAATCGTCATATGAATCATCATCTCCACTGTTTGACGGTATATAGTCATCATCAGAACGCGTATCACCCACTATTGACTTCCCCTTCTTATTCGTGCATTTTGGATGATCTGGCCCATTAAAAGAAGCTGCCAAGTGTGTTAACCCTAAGGCTTCTACTCTTCTTTTGTTGTCATTGATAGTTTTTTCCCTTTGCTTCTCATATTCAAGGTTTGCGGCTAAATAACCTGGTTTGACCCAATTTCTCTTTGCTTTGGACATTTCGTGATACTATTAAATGGTAATTCACGCAAAAGTTAAATGAATTCAACTATCACAATCATTTATCACAATAAAAGAGATAGGAATAACTAAACTAACAAAATAAAAGGTAAAATCATAATACCATTAACCAAATTCGATTATCAACGGATGGAAACAAATGTTATACATAAAAAAAATGATACATATCATAAAGCAAATGTTACACATCTGAATTATAATCCCTATCATTACCATTGTTGTCTATATCATCATCCGTACTATAATCCATGTTAACATCTAAATCATTATCAGAATCATTACGCCAATTAGGTTCATCTTCAACTTCGACATCTTCGTTATCATCCATGTCTCTATATATGTCTTTATCAACGTTAGGAATGACCTCCGGTTCAACATCATCCCTACAATATTGAGCAACATTATCATCAACAGCAATTGGGACAAACTCTGTAGTTTCATCTAATTGGAATGCACCGCTAGGCTCCGGTAAATCTCCATGTTCTTCTCCAACCACCGGTAGATCATACACTCCCCTATGCTCAACTCGTTGTACGACTTTCCATGGTTTGCCAAACTTGGTATCATCGAGGTAAAATAAAATTCTTGTTTTGCTTGGCTGGGTAGGATAAATGGATCATTTTTATACCACTGAGTACTGACATCAATGCTTGTGCAATGTGAATCACTTCGAATTGTCCTCCTGCCAGTGCTACTAGTGTTATACCATTCACACTCAAACAAAACAACATTATTGCCACACATGTACTCGAATTCCCAAATGTTACATAGATGACCAAAATAATCATGTTTTTGATTATCGTGATCCCCTTCTACATGCACACCACTGTTTTGGCTCTTACGACGGTTGTCAACGTCTCTGGTACGAAATCTTACGCCATTGATTATGCATCCTGAATATTGTTTCACTATCACATTTGGATCATTTGTCAAGGCCCACAGTTGGTCATTTTGTTCTATAGACATGTTAACTTTCAAGGTATTGACCTACATAACATGCATTATTATAGAGTTAGCTAAACTTGTAACATCAAGTCTTGTGCAAGTGATATAGCATTGTGTGTGTCACAAACTTGTTAATGTCTTACACGATCACGAAACCAGTTGGGAAATTCTCGTCGCTGACTCTGTGTGATATCATCACCAATTGGGATTTGTATCAAATTCATGTGTTCCCTACTTAAGACAACATGTGGAATATATTAAGAATAGTTTACTTATGCAAAGCTAACAATAATTACAGCTATACAACCACTTACTCAAAATATGGCTCCACCTCGGGGCTATTAAAGAGCAAGAACCAATGAACATTGTCTCGAAATTCTTGTGAAATATTGCCAGACCTTGATACCAAGCTAAAAGGACGGCCTGGGTCTTTAAATACTGTCATGCCTGTGCGTTCACCGCTATCTATGTTTCTTTCTGGTCTATCTAACACTGTTTCGATATCATCTAAATACATTGAACAAAAAGTAAGACACTCTTTGACAATATAAGCCTCTGCAATCGAACCTTCTGGTCGAGCTCGGTTGGTTACGTATCCTTTCAAAGTTCCGAGATACCTTTAAAAAAGAGTGTTAATTAAGGCCATTATCAAAACTACATGCAAATCGAATTGAAACTACACATAAACACAATAACATATACCTTTCGATTGCATACATCCACCGATAATGCACAGGTCCTGCAAGCTTGGCCTCTCGAGGTAGGTGAATCGCTAAATGGACCATCACATCAAAGAAAGCTGGGGGAAAATATTTCTCAAGCTTGCATAGAATAAGAACTATCCTTTCCTCAAGTTTCTCCAAATCTCCCATTCTCAATGTTTTAGTGCAAATATCTTGGAAGAAGTTGCCCAACTCAAATAGGGTTGTACCAATATTATTATCGATATGACCGCGCATCCCGATTGGTAGAATTCGTTGTAGGAGTATATGGTAGTCATGACTTTTAAGGCCCAACAATCTACCATTTTTTGTGCTCACCGACCTCGATATGTTTGCTGCATAACCATCTGGATACTTAACAGACTTCAAAAACTCACAAAAACCTTCTTTGTCCTTTGGGGTCATTGAAAATATTGCAGGAGGCTTAATATAAGATCCATTAGGACGTTGTTCTAAGTGCAACTCCTTCCTAATGCCCCAATCCTGCAAGTCCAACCGTGCCTTGTCTGTGTCCTTGTTCTTCCCATCGATGGCTAACAAAGTTCCAAAGATACTTTCACTAATATTCTTTTCCACATGCAACACATCAATGTTATGTCGGAGTTTTCGCTCCTTCCAGTATGGAAGCTCAAATAAGATGCTCACTTTGGTCCAGTTTACTTCTTTATGATTGCTTGAAAGCTTTCCCAAGTTGGCAACCGGCATCTTGTCCAACTGATTGTGTATCTTTTCAATCGGTAACTCAAGGGATCTAGTCCTTGTCTCACGCTTGCCATTATATGCCCTACTTCTTCGCCAAGGGTGATTCTCAGGCAAGTAGCAACGATGGTTAGTGTACCCAATCTTATTCCTCAAGCGTTCTGAAAATGGTTCATCATTACAAATAGGACAAGCCATATAACCCTTCGTACTCCAGCCCGATATGTTACCATATGCAGGAAAGTCGTGTATTGTCCATAACAAAGATTCACGCATCTAAAATGTATAACCAGTCGAGGCATCGTAAGTCAATACACCATTTTCCCATAATTCTTTCAATTCATCTACCAACGATCTCATGTAAACATCAATCGCTTTCCCTGGTTGTGAGGGCCCAGGAATAAGTAACGACAATAAAAAAAAGGCTCTTTCATACACATCCAGGGTGGCAGATTATAAGGTGTGAGTATCACGGGCCACATACTGTAAGAGGTACTCATGTTCCCAAAAGGATTGAACCCATCAGTGGCTAGCCCTAGCCTCACATTCCTCGGTTCCCTCGCAAACTCTGGATACTGCCGATCTAGCTCCTTCCACTCAGCACTATAGGTCGGATGTCTTAATACCCCGTCATCCACGCGTTCATCTTTGTGCCATTTCATATCTGATGCTCTCTTCCTAGACATACAATCTTTGCAACCTCTCTGTTAGAGGGAAGTAACGCAAAACCTTATGGGGAATCTTCTTACCCTTACCATGATTGATCTTGTATCTAGACTCTTCACATACTGGACACTTATCGAGGCCTTCATTCTCCTTTCAAAAGAGAGCACAATCATTTTTACATGCATCTATGTGCTCGTATGACATGCCCAGGTCACGTAGTATCTTCTTTAATTCATAAGTCGATTTTGGAACCAAATTACCCCCCGGGTAAAAGTTTCATGAGTAACCCAAGAAGCATGTCAAGTGACTTATTACTCCAATTGTTTAGTACCTTCACGTCAAGTATACTAACGACGAACTTCAATAGAGTAAAGTCCTTACAACCCGGGTAAATCTCACGTTTGGCATCATCAATTAGTCTATCAAAATTTCGCACTTCTTCCCTTTGGGTCATATTGGTCGGCTCACCCCTTACTCGATCCTCTACCATTTCATCCATTCCATATTGTCCCCCACTATCAGTATCTTCCATTTCATAATCGTAACCCTGATTGTCAACACTACTAGGCGAGACTTGAGGTTCCCCATGTTCTACCCAGTGAACATATGATTTCATAATCCCATTCGTGATCAAGTGAACGTGAACAGTTGGTAATAGATGTCGTAGAACGTTCACACAGCTTGTACAAGGACACCGAATAGTACCTTCATGGTCCTTAACTGCAACTGAAAACTTAAGGAATGATTTTACCCCATTTGCATATTGCTCACTCAATCTACCCGGTCTTGTGCAAGTTAATGGTATCCAACTCTTGTCCATATCTAATGACATATACAAGTTAAGTGACTAGGAATTTTTTTTGAAATAAAAAAGATAGAAAGATGAAATACAAAAAAGGCTAAGACTTTGTTGGATAAGGAGTGATGTTTCAATAATATGTTATGATTGTGTGACATAAAAGATTAAAATTTTTTAAAAAAAATGTAGTACTTAATTTCCAGTTTTATCAAACGGTGCCCTTCCCCCTGCCCAACTCTTATCCATTTCGATCCCCTTTTTTATTGTAAATAAAAGCCAAAAGAAAAAGAAAATAGTCAATTGGGTATGTACTCGCTAAACCAAATTCACAAGCACAACTAAAAGCACCTTCATTTCAAGTGACCTAACAAAGTATATACAAACAAATCCCAACAACCAAATGAGACAGGACAGACATCTCAAACACGGGACAGTGAAAAGCAACTTTAAACCAAAAGCAAATGTTTCTTTCTTTTTTGTTGGCCAACAACCAAATACTCGGCCAGGATTACATTCCAAAAGTTTTCCCCAATATAATCTAGAGTTATACCCAGTAACAATAAATAGTAAGAAATTAAATAAGAACTCTTAACAACAACAATGGAAACTAAAAAAAGGAAACACTAAAATTGGACGTGTCTTTGAGCTACCTTATCAAAAGAATTGAGCCCTTTGTCAGTTGGTGTAGGTAGTTTATAAAGTTCAATTGACAAGTCATAGTTAAAGCTATGAAATTAAACAAGAAGAAATATTGATTGGTTAATGAGATATCTATTAAGGATTTATACCAACAAAGTAGTACAAATCTAGGAGCACTTTAGGCATAGAGACTCCAAAATCAATCTCAACAAACAGTAACACATCAATTCGTAAAACCGAATGTGTCAATGAATCATGTAAAACCGACTGCTACTGGGCAGTCGGTGTTCGGTCGGCATCGGTTTCACCGACATGTTCATTGGCAGAAGAAAAGGTGATACCCAACCTTCAAAGTATGATGCCCTAATCAGACAAAAAGAAGAAACCCAACCCTCAAAATTAGGTCAAAACAGTCGAGAGAGAGAGAGAGAGAGAGAGAGGAGACCTCAACCATAACCATTCAATAGAGTGAGAGATCGATGGAGTGTACCTAGGGTGAGAGTGGTAGCAGCTCGAGACCAGTGATGAAGGGTGCGCCTCTCCGGAACTTGCAGAGATCCCTTGACAAAAACTTCAATGGATATAGAGTGAGAGACACTTTCTATTTTTTGATGAGATAAACTGGGAGACTTGATCAAATCTGAACTGGAACAACATTCTGAAATGAAAAAGGCAACATAAAAATTGGGGAAATCACCTATGAGAGAGAGAGAGAGAGAGAGAGAGAGAGAGAGAGAGAAAGAGTGTGTGTGTGTGAGTGAGTTACCTTCACTCGGCTCTGTCGACGCCGGTGACTGGTTGGGTGGGTGATGCCGGAGAATGGCGGCTGTGGTGGGTGATTAATCTTATATTCTTAGGTTAGGCTTAGAGTTTCTAGTGGTAAATGGTAATGTGTGTACTTTTTGGGGGTAATAATGAACACAAAATAAAGAATTCAATCCATGTCTGTTACTAATTTTTTAAAACAATTCAACCAAATTTTGTTACTTGGAAAATGTACATATTCTTTTTGCCATAAAAGTTCATTATCTTTATGAAACTTTATACTTACCAGCCTAACGTTTGGCTGTATCCAATTATTAGTCATTTGGTAAATCTTATTTTCTTGAATTTTCTTACCAGCCTAATGTTTGGCTGTATCTAACCTTACTTTCCATGTTGTATTGAATCTCCACTCACCATTGACAATAACCAACTAAGATTTAAAAAACTCGAAACTGAACAGCTCCAATCTCTTTGCGAGTAGAAACAACACCGCCTATTTGGCTTCACAAGTTTTTTTGTTTTTTTTTTATTATCAATTGTGGGCCAAATGAAAAATTATTATTAATAAAAGAAAAGGGGAAAAATTATCACCTTGTTAGGGTTACATTAATTGAACCGAAACAACACATGATCCACCAAAACTGAAAAAATGAACATCCATCTTCAATCATATAACTGTGATAAAGAACAAGATAAACATGATGAATCGAATAAATCAATTCATACCTTTCTTAGAAGGTGTTCTTTCGGAATACCAGAAACAATCCCGAATCCTCTGGGTGTGAGCTCAAGAAAGGATCTGTAGAGAATGCAACAACCCGAGAAAGAACAGAGAATAGAATAAACAGAGAGAATGTTCAGAATGGAACAAGGTTTATACAAAAGAGATGGAGAGATCAAGTCACCGTGAGCTCTAATCAATCAGCCAAGCGATAGATTCCAGCAATGATCTCTCTCTCTCTCTCTACAATGATCTCTTCTCAATATCGATACTATCGAAGAAGCTACGTGGAATAAGGACAGCCATCGAAGGAGTTACGTGGAGCAAGGAAAGCCCTAGAAAGATATGCAGGCTAAAATACCCAAAAACCCAACAAGAACCATTCAAATACCATCATCAAATTACTAAGGAGCTAATTGACATGGACAAATTAGTAATTTCAATGGAAAATGAATAGTAATCTACAGTGATCCAAACCTCTTCTTTTTATATAGTTAGAAATGCATTTTTCTTGTTAAAAGTAGATTTTTCAAGAAAGTTTATTTTGTTGTTAAATAATACTGAATATACAACTCACTTTAGGCAAGGAAAATAAATTTTCGTTGCCAAAACCAATACTTTCGGCAAGGAAAAAAAATTTCGTTGCCAAATTCAATACTTTCGGCAAGAAAAATAAATTTTCGTTGCCAAAACCAATACTTTCGGCAAGGAAAAAACATTTCGTTGCCAAATTCAATACTTTCGGCAAGGAAAATACATTTTCGTTGCCAAATCGAATACTTTCGGCAAAGAAAATAAATTTTCGTTGCCAAAACCAATACTTTCGGCAAGGAAAAAAAATTTCGTTGCCAAAACATTTTCGTTGCCAAATCGAATACTTTCGGCAAGGAAAATACATTTTCGTTGCCAAATCTAATACTTTCGGTAAGAAAAATATATTTTCGTTGCTAAACATGTATTTTTCAGCCTTTTTCGCTATGAAAATTAATTTCCTTGCCAAAACTATACTTTTGGCAATGATATTTTATTTTCCTTGCCATGTTTTGTTGCTAAAGCACAATATTGTTGTAGTGATGGTCGTCAGGGAGTGCCCAGTTTTGCCACCGTCGCATTTCAAAGACACTCTCACCGAAATCTCAACACGTCACACTTTGGTACACAACAACTAGGGAGTGTCCACAACACCATCTCAATCTCAATCTCATACTCTTTTTCACACTGACTGACACCCACATGCATGTATAACTGACTCCACATTATGTCATGAACCTTAAACATAAAGGAATTTAATGAATTAAAGAAACACGTACGTACGGGGATTGATAGGTCACAATTCATTATTTTAATCATCTACACATAATCAAATAGGATTCTGCTTTAATAAATTTCCCAAACAGAGCTTAACAGTTCATAAAATACCACCCAAACAGTTCCTTAACACAAAATAAGCAAGAACTAGAAACTACCAGAAGTCGCGCGCGCGACAGGTCGCTCGCGCGATCTGCCTAATTTTCATTTTATTTTAAAAACCTTTTCTTTCTGCCTGAAATCAGCCACCTCGCGCGCGCGGGTCGCTCCTCGGAAGCTCTCTCGCGCGACCCTCGCTCACGCGACCTGCTTATTTTTCATTTTTCTTTATAAACTTTTCTGTCTGCCTGGGAACGCAAACCTCGCGCGCGCGGTTCGCTTGCGCGAGGGGTCGCTCGCGCCATTGCGCGCGCGAGATGATGCACAGGCTTCGTCTTCCTCACTGGTTTTCTCTTGTTTCAGATTTTTAGACCCATTTTGCAAACTGATCGAAACCTAGCCTTATTATATATGGATCTCTTCGTTTTTAAATGAGGATTAAGAATCTACGACTAATTTTACGTGATTCGATCCGTAACTCTCGAATTTTACGAAAAATTGAGAGATGACGGAAACTTCGTTTTCATCATACGTCGCCATACGAACGAATTAAGCTCTAATTTTTCAATCGTATATTCTACATACTATGATCTTTCATATTTCATTCAGAAAACGAATTATGACTTAGTTTGGAAAATCCATGTTTTGAGCTATGCAGTTCTTGAAGGATTTAAACATGGTGGTCAACATATATACACATACAAAACAGTAATTGAGCATAAATTACAATTGGAGTGAGTTTAAAATACTCACAGTTTGATAAGGATGAAGAGATGAGAATATGTTGAGAAAGAATTAGCAATATAAGAAATTCCAAACCCAAGCTTTCAAGTTATGGAGGATGAAGTTCTTCTTCTCTCTAAAATTTCTGTCTATATGAAACTCTCTCTAACTCTCTGTGTTTTCTCCAGATTTGTGTGAGTAATGAGAAGGAGTGTATATATAAATAGAACTCACAATCTTGGGCTCCAAGTTGTGTATTGTAAACTTCACTCTACTAAATCAATTAGTTCCTCAATTTCAAATTAAACAGTCAATTATACAGATCACACAAGCTGAAATATACATTCGTATATACACTGATGTATATTTACCTCACAGATCATTCAAGAGCCAACTCTAGACTCCTAGGGGGCATATGAAAGATGTTTGGGTAAATTAGTTGTAGTCACAATTAATCACACATTTAAAAAGTGTTGACAAACAAGGCATAAGCAACTAGCTAAGAAGCACTTATCATGTTTGGAAAAACAACTTATGGCACAAGAATTTGCACATACTCAAATGCATCAACCAAACAAGCCTAGGTGATCATTGCTAGCATTTATGAGATTAAAGCAAGTGTCACTTCATGATTGGTGGAGAATCCAATATTGTGGGAGATTAACGCGGCGCGGACAGTTTTGAAAGTAAACTGGTATTTTTGTGGCGCGGTGTTCGTCACAAAAATACGAAAAATTCATTTTAACGTAAGAAATGGTTTTCTGATTTTATAAAAAAAATGCAGTTTGAATTAAAAGAAAATATTTCCATTGTTTTGAAATACAGTTTTAAAATCCACCACAGGTGTTATTAATATTTACAGAAATTGGAATTTGGCCCCAACAATAATTTCAATAGTAACTAAATCAAGATTTAACATGTGAGAATTAAATTAAGAGCAGACAATATCACATGAATTTAATTATGACAATGCCATTACAAATTAAAAATGCAATTTAAATTCACATGAAATGCATGTTGTTACAGCTTCTATGTACTGTAATCTATCATTATTATCTATCAAAACAAATTTTGCTCAAGTTTTGAAAATCACCATTTTTCAAGCTTCCATCAAAAATCAACAATGGAAACTACACATAAGACTAATATAAACAACAAACTAAAGTATAATTTACATTCTGAGTGAGTTGGTAATACTCACAGAGGTGATTGTACAGAGAATTTGAAACCGAGAATTTTCCGCCAAAGTTTCCGTCATTAGATTTTCCACTCCTCCGTTTCTTGAATTATATATATGTATCTATGTATGTATAACTGTGTGTATGTATATATCATATATAATCTGTATATGTGTGTGTTCTTCGTTGAGAAAACAAGAGAGAGTTGAGAGAATTTGAAAGAGATTGAGAGAGAGACAGTGAGTTAATATGAGAGAATACAGTGATATATATAAACTGTTAAAAAAATGTGTAGCCTCCAAGCAATTGGTGGATATCACCCGGTTTGGTTGAGCTCATGTGCTCCCACACCCAAGACGCGGTGAAGGCGAAGTTTTAAAATAAAAACTGGTATTATCCGGTTGAAATAAAAATACAGAAAGTTACGATAACGTAGGAATTAAATTTTCAGTTGTTTAAAAAGTATAGATAGAGTTTTCAAATCTATAGAAAGAGTTTTATATATTTGTGGAAATTATGTTTTGACCCCAAATAAAAAAATTCTTGATAAAATAAAGCAAGTAATACCAATTAAAATTATGAAAATCACATTTAATAATTAAATGAAAAAACATGTTGTTACATCCTTCCTCTCTTAAACATGATTTCGTCCTCGAAATCTAGACTAACTAGTCATAAAACAACTCCGTGTACTTCTTCCTCATATCAGCTTCAACTTCCCACGAGGCTTCGCTCTCGTCATGGTGATTCCACTGAACCTTCACCAACGGGATATCCTTATTTCTCAGCTTCTTGATACTCTAGTTCATAATCTTCACGGGTCTCTCCTTATAAGAAACGTTATGACTTGTCTCAATATCGTCATAACTAACCACATGAGAGGGGTCTCGTATGTACTTTCTCAACATACTCACATGGAATACATTGTGAACCCCAGACATCTTCGATGGCAGCGCGAGCCAATAAGCCACTTTCCCAACACGCTCCAGTACTTCGAATGGTCCGATGAAATGAGGTGCCAACTTTCCTCTTTTCTGACAAAAACGTACTACTCCCCGAACGGGTGAAACCTTAAGGAGTACATGATCTCCGATACTGAACTCCAAATCCTTTCGACGTCGATCCGCATAACTCTTGTGTCTACTCTGTGCAGTTTTCATTCTTTCATTGACCAGTGAAATCTTCTCATTGGTTTTCTTCACCAAATCTGGTCCCAATATTTCTGTGTCCCCCCACTTCTGCCCAACACAATGGAGATTGACATGGCCGTCCGTACAAGGCTTCGAACGGTGCCATCCCTATAGTCGAGTGGTAGCTATTATTATACGCAAATTCGACCAACTGCAAATGTGTCTCCCAAGACTCTTCAAACTCGATTACACAAGCCCTAAGCATATCCTCCATGATCTGATTAACACGTTCGGTTTGCCCATCTGTCTGAGGGTGAAAGGCAGTACTCATCTTGAGCGAGGTTCCCATAGCTTCTTGCAGACTTTCCCAAAATTCAGAAGTAAAACGTGCATCACAGTTTGACACGATTGACACAGGTGCACCGTGAAGTCACACAACTTGTTGTATGTACATTCGGCTCATCCTTTCTACCGGGTATGTCATACTATAAGCAATGAAATGAGCCGACTTAGTCAATCGATCAACAATTACCCAGATAGCGTCATGATTCTGCTGTGATCGCTACAAAATCCATGGAATGTGCTCCCACTTCCAACTTGGAACAGGTAAGGGTTATAATAATCCCAGGGGTTTCTGGTGTTCGGCTTTGACTTGCTGACATGTCAAACACTTGGATACAAATTCGGCCACATCCTTCTTCATACCTTTCCACCAGAAATTTCTCTTCAAATCCTTGTACATTTTTGTTCCCCTTGGGTGAACTGTATATCTTGACTTATGTGCTTCATTCAGGATATCCTTTCTTAGCTCTCCATCACCTAGCACACATAATCTATCTCTGCACCGATATCCTCCATCAATTCCTACCTTCCATTCTGTCGGATCTTTCTCTGACATCTTCGCAAACCATGCTTGAAATTTCTCATCTTCTTTCTGAGCTCTAATAATACAGTCAACAAGAATAGGCTGTAGGATAAGACATCCAAAAAAGTTGCCCTTCTCCTTCCTCAGCACTTTACATGTCGAGCTGAACCAATGTCTCCAACACCCGCTAATGGTCTAATCATTAGGGAGACAATCGTTCCACGGGTCTACCGACTCAAAGCATCAACAACAACATTAGCTTTACCAGGGTGGTATTCTAACGTGAAGTTGTAATCTTTGATCAAATCCATCCATCTGCGCTACCTCATGTTCAACTCTTTATGTGTGAACAAATATTTCTAACTCTTGTGATCGGAGAACAAATCAAACTTCTCACCGTAGAGATAATGTCTCCAAATCTTGAGTGGGGTAGTTTAACGTATTCAATTTTAGCTGCCTAGATCCATACGCGATAACTCTACCATCTTGCATAAGTATACACCCCAATCCTTGATATGACGCGTCATTGAAGATAGTGAGCTTCTCATCAGGCTTAGGATGGCTAGTATCGGTGCGGTGGTGAGTCTCTCTTTCAATTCTAGAAAGGTGCGCTCGTGCTTCTCTGTCTAGTCAAATTTCAAATTCTTCTTCGTCAACCCAGTCAATGGTGCAGCTATTTGAGAGAATCCCTCAACAAATCTTCTGTAATAGCCTGCGAGTCCAAGAAAACTCCGAACCTCTGTAGGGTTGCTCGGCCTAACCCAGTTTGACACAGCATCGGTCTTGGACGAATTCACTGAAATTCCTTGAGATGACACCTTGTGTCCCAAAAATTTAACTTCTTGTAACCAGAACTCACACTTACTGAACTTGGCATACATGTGGTGGTCCTTAAGCATCTGCATCGTAATACGTAGATGTTGTTCGTGTTCTTCTGCTGATTTAGAATAGATCAAAATATCATCTATAAAGACGATGACAAACTGATCCAAATAAGGCTTGAACACCCTGTTCATCATATCCATAAACACTACCGGGGCGTTCGTTATTCCAAACGGCATCACAAAAAATTCATAATGACCATATCGGGTTCTGAACGTAGTCTTAGGTATATCTTCTTTCCATACCCTCAACTGGTGATATCCCGTCTGTAGGTTTATCTTGGAAAATATCGTAGCTCCTTGTAGTTGATCAAACAAGTCGTCGATCCGAGGTAAGGGATACTTATTCTTGATAGTCACGTGGTTCAGTTCTCGGTAGTCAATACACAGCTTGAGCGTTCTGTCCTTATTCTTTACGAATAATACCGGTGCTCCCCAAGGCAATGTACTTGGACGTACAAAACCTTTCTCGAGCTCTTGCACTTGTTCCTTCAATTCCAACAGTTTGGTGGGGGCCATTATGTAGGGGACCTTGGTGATTGGAATAGTACCTGGTATAAGCTCAATACAGAACTCTATACTTCTCTCGGGCGGTAAACCAGAAACGTCTTGAAATAC
The DNA here is from genome assembly GCA_033977485.1 of Hydrangea macrophylla. NCBI lineage: Eukaryota > Viridiplantae > Streptophyta > Magnoliopsida > Cornales > Hydrangeaceae > Hydrangea > Hydrangea macrophylla. Next base: position 13,174,191 of record CM066994.1, on the reverse strand, counting down.
TTCTTTGAAGTCCTTGACTACAGGTATAGACGATGCTGTCATCTCTGTACTGATGACTTCGATGTTTGCTAAACATCTGGTGAGGAACATATCTCCTGAAGGGTTACATTGAAAATCAAAGGGTCGATTCTCATTGTCGGGGAATGTGATTCTCTTCCTCGCACAATCCAACTTCACTTGATTCTGAGAGAGCCAATCCATTCCTAGGATTATGTCAAACTCCTTCATCGACAGAACAATCACTCTTACAGGGATCTCACGATCTCTTAGTCGTAGGGGACATTCCTTGCACACATGTCCTAATTTGACCATGGCTCCTAAGGTTGAGGTAGCCGTCAGAGCTTTTTCTAAACGATGAGGTAAAATACCCAATCTCTGAATAGTCTTAGCAGATATGAACGAAAGTACAGCACCCATATCAAATAAAACTTTAACATGCGAGTTAAATAGAGTCAATGTACCTTCCACTGCTTGCTGATCAGGCCGAGCTTCTTCATAGTCCCCTTCTTCATAAACCGTCTCATCATACTTAGCAGCATCAAGAATAATAGCATTCAAGCAAGTCTGACCCTTCTGACCATAAGTTACCCGCCTAGGAGCAGTGGAGTACTTGCAGATGTGACCGGGTTTACCACAGTTATAACAAAATCTATTCTGATGAGCGACGCGCATAGGTGCCTTGCAAATGACCGTGGGTGCCACAGTTTAAGCATTGCGTTATCCTCTTGGGTAAAGCACATCTTTTGGAAAAATGCCTAGGCATCTGGCAGTTAAAACAGACCGGAGGTTTGGTTTTCCATTTTTTCTTCTCTGCTTTTGGTGCACCCTTTTCCTTACGGAGGTGACTCAGACTACCGTGTCCCATCCATTGAGTTTCACTGTAATCATACCAAACGTGACTTGGTAGGTTGCAATTAGCACAGATGCAGCTTGATCTACTTGTACCCTTGTTCTCAATTGGAGTCACCGTCTCTCGAAACTTCCTTTTGTCTTGCTGCAGTTCGGATGATTTTGCAAGGAAACTCTTGTACAGACCATCTCCTAACTGACCTAAGGTGACCCTATCTCCTAGCTCCCATAAGCTCAGAATAAGTGACTTAACCAAGTCGGTGGGATCGACTTCTGGGGATAACAATTGGGATTGTCCGCCTGATTGGTTCTCGGTTGCCTGAGATGACTCAGTCATCTATGATCCTACACATACGTCGAGCCTAATGGGTTAATATCATGTATAATATACTCGTACTATCACATAAGTATACAATAAAAGTATACATAATATAACTCAAGTATACATAACACCTAACACGTATTCGAACTAGGGTTGTCTAATAGCAAAAGGGATCGTATTCTTATTCTTATTCTCCTTCTAAACTCTGGGCCGTAGGCTATGCTGACTGTTTTGAGATTTGACTCAGGACGTTCGTCAGTATCTAAGTTACCCAAGCGGGCTATGGCTTACCTCAACTTCCCAGAAACTCGACTATTATCTGTCTATATAGAATTCATATGTCATAACCAACTTGGCTAATTTCTAAATGGATACGTCCGAGGATATTAGGCGACTGATAACATTATTGTTGATGTAACAAAACATGTATAATTGTCTCTACGATGAAACCAACCAAGATATTCGAGTTCTAAACTAAGGACAATCGGCGTTAACTAACTAAAAATGGGAACCTGGTTGTTCGGTAAACCTAAGTTTGGTAAATCTGACTCGACTTGACTTGATTGTATAGCTTAGTAAAAACTCCACGTTAATCTATGTCACTAATCTGTGGCGTGAATAACCGCGCCTGGTTCAACTAGATAACCTGGCTCTGATACCACTAAATCCTGTCATGCCCCGACGTAGCATAAATATGGAAAGCGTTTAATTTCCTTTATGGACCCTAGGTCGTGACAGTTTGAAGGATCGATTTCGTCCCAAACGTCAACAACAAAACATAATAATCAGAGCAGAGCAATCAAGGCTTATAAAATTTTTCTAACTTATTACATATTACAGTACGGGTCATCTAAAGGAACAGACCGCCTTGAAACAAAACAATAACTTAACGTCTATTACAGTCATCCTTAATACAAAACAGTTCATAAATTAAAGCATAGGATATTGATAACAGTTCTATCATCCAAAGCAGTCGTTCTCAGTTTGCATAATCATAATGTTCCGCTTGATCAAAACCTGAAAAGCCTGAACACGAATGTCCAGGGCGCATCAACGTCGTCAGCTTCAAGAAGCTGGTGAGTATTAAAAACATAACTTTGAATGTAAAACATACTCATTTACCATTTTCAAATTCCCATTTAATTCAATGAGTTTACATTAGAGTAAATAGTTCATTTTAGAAAACAACAACAATATCATTTGAAAGCTATAGTTCACATATATGTGACCGTGTATGAAAACAATGCACTAAACTCATCTTACCGACTCTTTTCTCTCGACAAAACCCAACAATCCACTATCACACACCAGTATCTTTGAAATACTCCGATAGCCACACTTTAGCACAGGGATGCTAGGGAATGTCCAGTTTGCCTCACACTTTGGTCCGGGGAACCAGGGAGTGTCCAATGCCTCACACTTTAATACTTAATCCACCATGCAAATACCGGAGGAACCCTCACGCAGTATCCAGACTCGGGTATCAGGGAGTGTCCATAGGCCACACTTTAGCACTACCATGGGTGCCAGGGAATGTCCAAGTTCGGCTTCACACACTTTAACGCTACCATGGGCGTCAGGGAGTGTCCATTTTTGCCACTGTCGCATTTCAAAGACACCCTTGCCGCAATCTCAATGACAACACACTTTGGTACTTACTTACCGGGGAGTGTCCACAACACAATCTCCATCGCACTCACTATACCACACTGTCCATTACTCTTTTCCATACTGACCAACATTCACACTCGCCATGCATGTACAACTGACTCCACATGAATGATATGTGACTTAATACAGAAATATAAAGTACTGGGAATGATAACCATGGATATACTAGAAGAAATCAAATCTTATATGAAACAACCGGTGAATTCATCAAAGAATGCTTTAATATGCTTTTATCGCTGTTAGAACACAAGTGGGTCTACTTTGAAGTAATGCCCTAAAAAATGAGTTATAATTTGTGTATATGAATTATATATCAAAAGAAAGTTCTTTGAGTCTAGTTTCCAACGCTTTAAACCATGCGCGTTTTCGAGTTTCCTAGAGGAAGTTATGGCCGTTTTACTAAAAGTCGTCAGTGTTGAAAAATGCCAATCGATTGGTAAAAGTGCCAATCGATTGGTATACATGCCAATTGATTGGTAAACATGCCAATTGTCAATCGATTGGTAATGATTCCAATCGATTGGTAAACATGCCAATCGATTGGCATCAGCAGTTTCTCCCCTGTTAAGAATTGAAGGCTGATTTTTGACCCATTTTTAAATTCGAATGAAAATATGACTTGTAATATATGGTTCTCTCCGTTTTTCCGCAAAGATTATGAATACGTAATCGGTTTTAACCAATTTTAATTGTAGCTCTTGGATTTTACAAAAAATCGAGGGGTGACAAAACTTCAATTCTAATATACTTTCATAGACGAATGAATTAAGCTCCAATACTTTGAACATAGCTTCTATGTACTGTAATCTATCATTATTATCTATCAAAACAAATTTTGGTCAAGTTTTGGAAATCACCATTTTTCAAGCTTCCATCAAAAATCAACAATGGCAACTACACATAAGACTAATATAAACAGCAAACTAAAGTATAATTTACATTCTGAGTGAGTTGGTAATACTCACAGAGGTGATTGTACAGAGAATTTGAAACCGAGAATTTTCCGCCAAAGTTTCCGTCATTAGATTTTCCACTCCTCCGTTTCTTGAATTATATATATGTATCTATGTATGTATAACTGTGTGTATGTATATATCATATATAATCTGTATATGTGTGTGTTCTTCGTTGAGAAAACAAGAGAGAGTTGAGAGAATTTGAAAGAGATTGAGAGAGAGACAGTGAGTTAATATGAGAGAATACAGTGATATATATAAACTGTTAAAAAAATGTGTAGCCTCCAAGCAATTGGTGGATATCACCCGGTTTGGTTGAGCTCACGTGCTCCCACACCCAAGACGCGGTGAAGGCGAAGTTTTAAAATAAAAACTGGTATTATCCGGTTGAAATAAAAATACAGAAAGTTATGAGAATGTAGGAATTAAATTCCCAGTTGTTTAAAAAGTATAGATAGAGTTTTCAAATCTATAGAAAGAGTTTTATATATTTGTGGAAATTATGTTTCGACCCCAAATAAAAAAATTCATAATAAAATAAAGCAAGTAATACCAATTAAAATTATGAAAATCACATTTAATAATTAAATGAATATACAGGTTGTTACGAAATCATCATGGGATATGTACAAATGTAGTATGAACTACTTCCTAAGACATGAGCCAATTTGGAGTGCATGTAACCATCAAATCAAAGGATGGGATTAAAAGTATGCTTGCTGTGAATAGTGGATAGAAAAGTAACATGATCTTGTGAAAATGGAAAAGAGGAGTTCGGAATGTTTTCAATGCATGATTTTTTTATGGAGATCTTCCTTATTGTGTCTAGAACACAACCCAAAAAGCCAATCTTTAATAACTATCACAGATTGAGAGAAATCATATAAACAATAGAGGTTATTCAGAAACAGAGTCCGTACTATTGACTGAAATGTTAGAAAATCTTAGAAAATGAAAACAAAAGATCTATAGGCCCATTTTATACATAAAGTTCCCTAAGACATTGAAGGTCAAGGGAAAAATAAGTTGGGACCACTCCTTTTTGAAAAGTTTTCTGTAAAACAAGTTGAAAGTTGACCAAGCTGCTGTGACAGCAAAAACAGAATGTCTGTAAAGAATGTTTGGGTCAAAATGGAACCCTTCCAAGTATTTCCAAGTCAAGCCAAAAATCATGGGTGTTCTTTAATGAGTTAGGAAGACTTTCCAAGTGGTCTTGCATCCATACATTGAGTATTGAGTTCTAGAGAAATCTTTGAACTCAGATCACTCACTGTTTTGATTCACTGTTTTGAAAATTTTGGGAAAAACTAGAGTTTTCTTTCTTGAGATCAAAATGAGGGGTTTTAAGAGGGGTTTTGAAATAGAGGTTTTGAAAGTATATTTTCAACATCAAGTAGAGATTATGACCTCTTGAAATATCAACATCAAACTCATCACCAAGAACTCCCAAAATTATTAGAGAGATTCATTTTCATTTGAACACAACTTCAAGGATACCTTGGAGGTATTGAAGTTATAATCATCATCTATCAAACATGTTTTTGAGGTCAAGAGCTACTATCCATAAGGATTCACTCACCTCAAACTTCATGTCATCATTTAGATAATGAAGAACAAGTAAGTAAATAAAGAAAAATTAAAAGAAATGAGGTAAGAAGAGATGAACATATATATAAACAAGCAAGTAAATAGCAATCAATAGATGATAATCAATGTGATGTTGGACTTGTAGCTTGGTGTCTCACTCATATATGGTGACATTTGGACATGGAAGTAGCTTCCTATCTCATGAATACTCAAAAATGGTGGTGAAAGAAATGTTTGGATAATTGAAGTTTTGATAGCAAACTCAAGTAAAAAGAAAACTCACTTTGATGGAGAAAATAGAAGAAGAAGACTACTTCTTCTCTTTCTCTCACTATATTTCTCTAGAGTTTCTTCCTAAGCTCTCTCTAAGCTTCCATGTCTCTCCCCTAAATGGAAGTAAATTGATTTTTTAAAGGCAAATGAGGGGTGGTAAATGGGGTTTTAAGAAGTATAAAAAAGTCTCCCATTGGTCCAAAATAAGCAGGGAACCAAAACTACGTCGTTTTGATTTCTAATTAATCAAATTGGACCCCCAATCAAAATTACAAAAATGGACTATTCTGGGGGAGAGTGCCGTGGCAGCAGTGGGCCAGTGCCGCGGCGGCACTGCTCCTCCTTCGTCCAGATAATGCTGTTTAGGCCTCCAGAGGTTCCGGTATTCGCGAAAAGGCCCTATTTCGTCCAAAATTCACAGAAAAAGCATACGAACTCCAAATTGAGGTTATGATATACCGTTGGAAAGGTAATGGAGTCTATTTTACATAAAAAAAATTGTTCGGAAATAGGTCACTTTGAAAAGTTTTGCGGTATTTGCGATAAAAGCCGATTTGATCGCCTTTTTCGCCTTTGGAAATTCATAATAAACTCGTTTTAAATCCAAAATTTTGTGTGATATACCATTGGAAAGCTATTGACCTCTAGTATCCATGAAAAATGTTTGAAAATTGTTACGATGCTCCGGTTTCAAAGTCAAATTTTGGTCAAACTGGTCAAGCTTGGGATTCCCGGGAAGTTCTGGAAACCTTTGGGAGCTCCCAGGAGCTGACGTTTTCGTGCGATCTTCTTTTAAAACTTATTTTAATACTTTCCACATGATTCAGAATGATTCTGGAGAATTTAGACGATTTCGGTCAAACTTGGTTAAACCTTGGTTAAACCTGGTCAAACCGGTCAACGGGGACTTTCTGGGAACTTTCGGGACTTCCGGGGGTCTCTGGGAGCTGACGATTTCATCTGACTTTACTTAAAAACTCATTTTCTTACTTTTCTTATGACATAGCATGTTTCAAAAACTTTTTGGTCCAAATCTGGGAGTTTTCGGGCTTTCAGGGCATTTTGGTCATTCTGAGCATCTTGAGAAATAAAACCAACTTCCAGGAGTCCTTTTGAGTCTTCTTCAAACCACCAAGCTATGGGCCTCCTAAATCTGATAGCCGAAAAAATGGGGTGTCTACAAAGCTTTCAAAAAAAAGTTTAATCTTACTAATTCCTGAAAAGAAATAATAACCACTACACCATATGGGCAAATTTGTAACGGACATGTTTATTGATTTGTAATAACCATTCCAAATTTGGAAAAAGCGTTACTATTTTGGTTACTTAAATTTTATAACGGTTGAATTTATTTTTGTAACGTTTATATCCATTACAAAATTGATAATTAAAATAATAATAAAAATAAAAAATTTAACAACTAAAAATAGCGGGCTCATTTGTTTCACAAAAAATAGAAAGGGAAGGAGAAAGGAAAGAGAAAGGATAAAAGTAGGAAAGGAGAATGGAGCCCTAGATCCACTCTGCCATCAACCATAGGCCGCCGTCGACCTCACGCCGCCAACCACCCTCTGCTGTTGACCACCCTCCGCCGCTGACTTTCTGTGGGTACACCCTTCTTGTTCTTCTTGTTCTTGTTCTTATTCTTTTTCTTGTTCTTCTTCTTCTTCTTCTACTACTACTACTACTACTACTTTATTCCTTATTTTTCAATCAGATTTGTGTCATGGTAGGAATGGGTAGTCTAAAGGGAGTAGGTCTAAAAACCCTAAAAATGACTTTTAGAATTTTCCAGTAATTCTCTAGAACCTCCGTGTCTGTGAAGTACCTGATAATGGTACCAAGTTGTGAACTTGGGACCATCCCAATATAGGCATGAGCTTGGGAGCATTCATGGATCATAAATGGCCCATCTCAGAAATTAAAGTGCAGAAATTCCTTAACTGTGTGGGCACCAAATGCTTTTGCGAGTGAAGGGAGAATTTCCTCAGGTTTCCCATTCTGAATGAGCAAATTTAAACTCAGGTCATCAAATTATTTTTCAAGTCAGCAAAACATTCTATGATAAATTGTGCTCTCAAAGCTGCCAAAGAAGAAAGTTGTAACAAGATTTTAATTTGTCACATACCTAAGAATGTCACGTAGCATACCTTTTTTTTTTTGGAATGTACGGTTCCCAAGCATGAAGCATTTTCATTTTGAAGTGAATGTTTAGTAATTTCCATTAGTATATAATCTTGTCATGAATACCTTGATCGTTCTTTCTTTATCTTTCATAAAAACAAACATCAAGACAATGTACAGAATTCCAATCTAAACTAACAGAGAAATTTCTTAGGTGAAGAATAAAGAGGAGAGACTATAGTACTACATCAAGTGCTATTTGTATGTTTAGTACAATTGGTTTAATGATTATGTATAATACTAGTTATAAAGTCGAGATGGGCTATTGATAAGAACTATTTACCATTATTCACTGAAATGGTGGTACTGTACATGAGAATCATTCTAGATTAAACTAGTTCATTTTAAACTAGCTAAGAATCTCATCATAGTAATGCATTTTTTAAAAAAAATTAAGAACCACTCTCCTATTCCCATTTCAGATGACACAATATAGTGCTAGTTTATTCAAAGACATTAGAGCAAAATGTATTGGTTTTATTGTGTTGGTTGATTCTGTATTTGTGTGTGTGTGTGTGTGTGTGTGTCTTGGATCCCATGCAAACTTATGGTGATATGCAATCACAATTTGGGGCTTCATAGTGCACCGGGTATGGCACACTACCTTCTTTCTTTCTTTTATTTATTTTTATTTTATTTTTTTATCTTATTTGCTTCTATAAGGCTTTTAAAAGATAGAGGAGTACATTAATCTTATCTTATCTTATCTATTATATATATATATATAACTCAAGGCCAAATTCTTCTCCACATGCTGCCACGTGGATCCTATGTGGCCACCTCCACCTTCAATTAAAAATCATACATGGCATTGCAAAACATTCCTAGCCCTAAGGCTTCCAATTCTGTGACGTCTCTTCCCCTTTCCCATCTCCTTGCGCTTCCCAGCCCTAACGCTTCATCCGTTCACCTCCTCTCCTCAAAACTTACGCCTCTTCATTTAGATGACTTCCAAGATAAATTAAACACCTCCAGGAATAGTCCAGATCCTCACTCTTGGCTTTCAAGGTACTCCGCCATCCTTTGAAGAACTTGAACCGTCACGGGATGATGCAATGAATCAAAATTTGCAGAGATTGAGGAAGTTGTTAAGATCTGTGTAGATGTGCCAGAATGTTGAGCCACTTCAAGTAAGTGCCTCCATAAACTGGAAAGACTGAGAAAATACTTTTGGTTTCTTTTCAATTGAAGGCTTGTAGTACGCAATGTGTGGCTACTATGATTTTGTGAACTCATTTTTTGCCTGGATCCACGCATAGAAGGGTTATTTTAGTTTTTGACTTTCAATTCTCTATTTGGGTTCGCTGGATTTGCTTTGATATGTATTATATGTATATAACAGTATAGACTCAATACACAACGAAGATTACAAGGCAGAGATGGTTAATGCATTACGGCACGTTTTGGGGATGGGGATTCACTTTCAGGTTCATTTGATAAAAACTACTCCATCTAAACCCCTTATTACATAATTGATATATACATATCGTATATGTATGTAGATGTACATATTTTCTTCATTTTTTTTTGGGGGGGGGTGTGCTTGAACTAGGTTTAAAGAGCGAAAGAATGATGCTGTTGTTTGCTGGGTTTTTGGTTTTTTTCTTCTGCAGATTGGGTTTAAGAGAATTCAGAGTTTGAAGTTCTTAAAAGCAGGTATGTTTTATTTTTGTGCTTTATTTATGAGAATATATTTGAAATGACTATGGATACTTTTCTGGGTTCTTAATTTTATGACCCAAACATGTATATGTGTGTATACACACACACACACACATATATATACAGACACATATGTATGTGTGTATGACCTTTTTCTTTGTTTCAATCATTTTGAAATTGTTATTGTTCTTTGATGTTGAGCTTCATTTATGGGTTTTTCCAAACTAGGGAGTTAAAATTTCCTGCACCTCTGTGTTTGTGATGTGGACAGTGGTCCTCTTTGTGTTTGTGAAATTGTCTATTGGTACAAATTGAAATTCAATTTCTGGGATCTTGAAATCCTGTAGAGTTGTTGAAATTTTAGATTGTAGGTTCATATTATTGCATTTCAACTTTCTCTCTCAGTAGCCAATTTTTTAATTAAATGTTCACCTCTCTCCCTCTCTCTAATTTACTCTCACATACCAAAAAAATGGGAGGCTTCAACAACGGTATTCTCTATCTCTAACCTTAATTTCTCTTTTTGGCATATCACAATGCATTGGATAAATTCTGAGGGGCTGCTTTGTGCTATTGCTATGGTGGACTTCCAAATGTTCAATGATTTGCGGCAAAGGTGTTCTTTAAGGTTCTGTAATCCCTTTTTTTTTGGGTTTGAATAAGGATTGTTGTCTAAGTTCTGGGGTCATGGTGGTTATTATGAGGCTACTTCAACTATATCTCTAAGTATATAGTTACAAGCATGCATTTGTTTATAAAGGAGAAGAAGTGAAATGTAATGCCATTGTGGTTAGTACTTTGAGTAATGTTGTGGTTACCAAATAGTCCTAATGGATATAGATACAAGCATGCATTTGTTAATTATAAAGGTGAATATCTATGTGTATATATTACATAACAAGCATGCATTTGTTTATAAAGGTGAAGAAGGGAAATGTAATACCATTGTGGTTAGTACAAGTAATGTTATGGTTACCAAATAGTCCTTACGGATATAGATATAAGCATGCATTTGTTTATAAAGGTGAAGAAGAGAAATGGAATGCCATGTGGGTGGTTAGTACTTTGAGTAATGCTATCTGGTTAGTACTTTGTAATATGTAGTATTACAAGCTAAATTTGTTCTTCTGTTTGGACCATTTGATTCATTTGAAGGCATTTTTTGTCTCTAAAATTGTTAACATGAACAACGTAGTTTCAATCCCTTATACAATTAGTTGCTTTGTTTTTATTGATTTTTCCCAGCATTTTTCTTTCTTTATTTTTTATTAATGTAAAATCATTATTTTTATCCTTTTTGTTCAAAGATATTCTTTCTATTTTTATTTTTTTGGACAAATTTTCTTTTCCCGTGCATTGCACGGGTTATCGACTAGTTATATTATAATAATATGGAAGCCTCAAGTGCCACATGGCATAAGGAGAGGCAAGGCTAGCAAAATTTAATAATTTTGCTTATTAAATTACTTCAAACACCCTTTCTTATTTAGCATTGAATGCCTAATAATAAATTAATAACTCCATTATTTTATTATGGGTGTTGAATTTTAAATGGTTGAAAATTGAGATTTTATGCTATCTACCGGATTGAAAACCTTGATTATTTTTTGCACTTTGTGTTATATAATAGTTTACCCCATGCATTACACGGGTAAAAAAACTAGTTGATAGATATTTGTAGATTATCCCTCTTCTTTTAAAGCACATTCTCTTTTTAAGCTTTCTTTAATTTTAGCACCAAGGACATGGTATTGTACTTAAGTTAGCTTAAAAAGGAACTTGAAAAAGCCACTCTCCTTAGCTTATTCAGTCTTAGATTAATTATATCTATCTCTATAATTTTTTTCATCTTATTGATTAATTAAGTACTCTCTATGTATTGGACCACTATGAGAATGTAACATCTATATAAAGGTATTGTTACATTATAGTGTAATTTATTTAAAGTGATAGCAATATCTTGGATTTGTTAATTAATCTAATGACTTTGAATTTTGATGGGTGATTTGCACTACTTAAAATCATGAAATGGAAACAAATTCGTGGCAATAGTGAAAGGCACGTTTCTCCTTAACAAGTCTTGGTGTCAGCATAAAATTGGTTATTTGGTTTGTGTTGAACCATCAGAGGCTACCAAAATATAGTTCTTTTGACTAAATCTTAAGGGCACTTAACTAAAAAAAAAAGACTCTATCTTAAAGGGAATATATTTATGTTTATGTATGGATAAATGTTTTCAAAAGTGTCTTTTGCTAAGCAAGTTAGGTAGATTGATTCCACTTATCTTGAACATAGTTTGTGTCTTTCGCTATGTTTATGTAGGTGGCATTACCTTTATGTTGTACTGAGTTTGATCTTCAATTAGTAACCGATAACTAATGCTTTAGTTCTAAACTAAAAGCACAAATATGAAAAGCCTTGGTATATAACAACGGGTAAAAAAGCATTTTGCCCCCTCAAACAAATTACATAAGATAAGCTTCTTGAAATAAATATAACTTATCCAAAACCTACAAGGTTAGGGAGATATCACCACCCTAGATGGAAGATTAATTCTCCATGGAAATGGAGAACACAACAATAGATAAGATCCAAGTCTTCGTGGAAGTGCTTCAAGTCTTCTTCCTTCCTTCTTGTTAAAAGTTTTTTTTTTTGACTTGTCTTCCTACAAGTCTTTACATAATTCTTCCTAAAGGTTTTTTTTTTTTTTTGCTAAAGTGCTAGTTTTGTCTTTCATAGTAGATGTATGTGTATATTGCATTAGGCTTGTGATCTCAATTGTTATCTTATTATCATGTCTTCTGAGTTGTAGTGTGCTAAAGAACAATGGTTCACAATTTTTATGCTCTAAATGTTCTTATGCAGGTGATAAGCTTTGTAGTGAACTCTCCATTACCTTGGAGACAAAGATTCAGTATTTGGTTGGTTGTTGTTTCAAGAAGTTGTTCACCTGAAAATTACCTTCGCTCAGTGACTTTGCTCTAGGTGAGCATAAACCCTCTCTGCATTAGACATCTAAACTCTCTCTCTGCTTTAGGCACATATATTTATATTAGTTTATGTTTCATTTAACGTAGTTGAATGAATTGGGTCTTCACATGGATTTTTAGTCTCTTGTTCTTCACATTCACACACAAGTAAGGCCCAATTCTCTTGATTTTGTTGTTAAAGAATGGATTAGAGATGACATAGATAGAGTGTATATATTTATATTTGTTTCTGCTTCATTTATCGTAGTTGGATGAATTGGGTCTTCACATGGATTTTTAGTCTCTTGGTCTTCACATTCACACACAAGCAAGGCTCGATTTTCTTGATTTTGTTGTTAAAGAATGGATTAGAGATGACATAGAGGGAGAGTGGGTGCTAGGCTTAACATAGCGGAATTGGATATAAGAGAGAGAGAGAGAGAGAGAGAGAGAGAGAGATTCGTAGACTTTTGGTATGTTTGGGAATGATTATCATAAATGTTTAGCACCTCTTCCATGTTCACTAGACACTTTTTTTAGACGAGAGAGAGAGAGAGAGAGAGAGAGAGAGAGAGAGAGAGTGTGTGTGTGTGTATGTGTGTGTGTGTGGTAGGCTTTTGATATAAGAGTTGTTTTTAACTACACACTTTTCAAGTTCTCCAATAATTACATAAAACTCTCTCAGTTTTCATTGTGATTTAACTACGCACTTTTTTCAAGTTCTTTCATTTTATATAAAACTCTCTCACTTTTTATTTGACGTGACACTAGAATTTTGAAGTTAAAAGAAAGGCAATTAATAGAAAGCTAAAAATTTTCACAGTAACGAAAAAATGTCCTCTAGATCCATCCTTGAGACTATGTATGCAGGTTTACTTGCCCTTTAGAGATGACATAGAGAGAGAGAGAGAGAGAGAGAGTATGTGTGTGTGTGGGGGGGGGGTGTGTATGTGTGTGTGTGTGTGTGTGTTTGCTAGGCTTAACATAGTAGAGAGAGAGAGAGAGGCTTATGGCATGTTTGGATGAGAGAGAGTGAGAGATAGAGAGAGAGAGAGTGTGTGTGTGTGTGTGGGAGGGGGGGGGGTAGGCTTTTGATATAAAAGTTGTTTTTAACTACACACTTTTCAAGTTCTCCAATAATTATATAAAACCCTCTCAATTTTTCAATGTTATCTAACTACGCACTTTTTTCAAGCTCTTTCATTATTATATAAAACTCTCTCACTAGAATTAAAACTAAATGTTATGTTTGGGAATGATAGATAGAGAGTGAGTGAGAGAGAGAGAAAGAGAGAGCATCTTTTTATGTGAGGAGAGAAAGGGAGAGAAAAGGAGAGAAAAATAACCCCCACTTTCTTTCTATTTCTTTCTCTCCAAATTGGGAAGAAATGGAGAGAAAAGAAAGTGAGGATTAATAATATTTTATTAATACCCATAACACCCTTTATTTAATTCATAACAAATTTAAATTCCAGCCAAGTCCAAGGGCTAATATAATACACTGTTATATACGTCAGCCACAACTGCTGCAAAAAAAAAACCCTCACTTTAATCACAAGCACGTCTCCTACATGTTTCTGGGTACTCTCCGTCTCTTCTTCATTGGTATCTCTCATCCTCTCTTTGCAAAAACAAAAAGGTACAATTAATGGATAGAATGGTAATTTTTTATTCTTTTCTTTTCTTTTCTTTGCAACTCCCAAACAAGAGGAAAGAAAGCAACTTTCTCTTCTCTCCTAAACTCCCAAACAACATGAAAGAAAACTATCATCATTTCTCTTCTTTTCTTTTCTCTCCTCACTTATGACTTTCTCTTCTTTTCTTTTCTCTCCTAAACTCCCAAACATAGTGTTATTGTATGTTTGGAAATGATAAAAAATAAATGTTTAGTAACTCTTCTATGTTTGCTAGAGCTTCTTCTTTCTTACCATTTCACCTTCTCGTTTAATTATTAGCATTCCCATTACTTTATTTCACTTTTCAATGTTGTATCACAGAATGGCCCGAACCATAAACAAAGAGTGGATGAATGAAAAAATCGAGTTAGCCCGGTATATATGAAAGGAGTTAAAGAGTTTCTTGAACTTGCGAATGCAAAACAATGTTGCACACTTCACAACGTTACCTTGCCCATGTGTAAATTGTCGGAATGGGATACGAAGTAAACCATTAGATATCAAAAACCATCTTATTAGGGCTGGTATAGATAGGTCATATTCTGTATGGGCTTTGCATGGTGAAAAGCCATATAAGAATTCGATACATCATCAGCCATTAGAAGATGTTCATACAGAAAACATTGAAGAAGAAAACATTGAGGTTGGAGGGCTTGGGATGGAGAATCTTGTTGACGCTTCTTATGGAATGCACGAAGAACCTCATGAAGATGATGGCAATGGTTAGGCCAGAGTTTCAGAAAAACCATATACCGGTAATGAGAAATACAATGAATACAGAAGATTATCAATTGAGAAATTGTACCCTTCATGTGAGGGCCCTGAGACAACTCTTTCTGTAATTGTGGAACTGCACAACATTAAGAAGCAATTTGGTTGGTCGGGAAATAGTGTGACGACACTTTTGTCCATCTTGAAAAGGTGGCTCCCGAAATACAACACTTTGCCGAAGAAGTATCCGCACATGAAGAGTATGATGAAAGACGTAGGGATGAAGGCAAACTTTATTCATGCATGTGTCAATAATTGTGTTCTATATTGGGATGGTAATGAAGAGAAGGAGCAATGTCCTAAATGTGGAGAACCAAGATATGTTGTGAAAACAAAGAAGGGGGGAGAGTTTGCAAAGAACCTTTGAAAGTATTGATGTAACAACATGCATTTTCCTTTATTTACTATATGTAATTCCAATATTTTATTTTGTATTACTTGTTTTATTTCAATAGAATTTTTTATTTGGGGGCAAACGGTAGTTTTCATTAATTGAGCAATACCTGTTATGGTTTCCCAAATGCAATTCTAGAATGTCTGTGTTATGATTTCTCAATTGCAATTTCATAAGTCTAGAAATAAGTGTGATGAATTTCAAAACTGTATTTTCAAAACGGTGAAAATATTTTCTTTTGACTCAAACTGAATTTTTATACAACTGAGAAAGCATTTCATACGTTAATATAAAATTTTTTATTTTTGTGATGATCACCGCGTCATGAAAATACCAGTTTATGTTAAAAAAACTGTCCACGCCGTGTTGAACTCCCACAGATTGGGATTCTCCATCCAATCATATGTGACATTTGCTTTTAGTTTATTAAATACAACTAATGATTGGATTAGGCTTGTTTAGGAATGCCAATTGTGGATGTGTATATTAGTGCCATAAGTTATTTTTCCCAAACACACAAATGGATTCCTAGACAACTTGTATGTGCCTTGTTTGGCAATGCTTATAAGGTGTGTGTTGTATTGTGACCATAAGTTGAAGTTCCCAAACACTCTAACTTGACCCCTAGGACTCTGTATGGCTCCTACACAATTCACATAGATTATATATATACGTATATGTGTTGTGTATAATGTGCATATTATGTAATTAGTAATTAGAATTAGAAATCAATTTGTTGAGTATTGAAGATAGTTCTTGGGCTCCAAGTTGTTCAATTAGTGTTTCTTTATATACCACACACACAACTCACAATCTGTACACTTTACAAATTGAACCAGAGAGAAAAGAGAGGGTTTCAGAGAAGAAGATTTACATAAATTATTTTAGAGAGAGAAAGCTTCAACCTCTGTAACCAAAGCTTCAACTGGATTTTCTATTTTAATAATCTTTATCAACATATATTTCAATCTTCAATCATAGTGAGTATTATTAACTCACTCCTAATGTAATTTCATGCTTATTTACTGATTGTATGGCTGGTGGTTGTGAACTACCATTGTCAATTTTAAACCAAGGAGCTTGAAGCTTGAAAACATTATTTTTCCAAACTCAACCAAAATCCATTTTTAGAGATGATTATGAAAGATTACAGTACATAGACACTACGGTTTAAGTTATAGAGCCTAATTAATTCATATTGCGATGTATATTAGAAATGAAGTTTCGTCACCTCTTGATTTTTCATAAAATTCGAGAGCTACGTTTTGATTCATGTTAATTCGAATGTACATTCATAATCCTTGCGGAAAAATGGAGAAAATCATATACTATATGTCATGATTGCATTCTCAATTGAAATGGGTCAAAAAAACAGACCACAGAAACTGAAATAGGGGAGAAAACGAAAAAGATAAAGTTTCTGCACTAACTCGCGCGCGCGACTTGCGCAAGCGAGCCTCGCGCCAGCGGCCCACACGCGCGACCCGTTTAATATCTGACAGTTTGGAAATTTTAAAAGAAAATCGAAAAAGCGGCATATCGCGTGAGCGGCCCATAGCGCGAGCGACTTGGCCTTTTGTGTTTTTGTTTGTTTTTTATAAGGAACTGTTTGGAAGAAGTTTTGAGAGTTTTTAGAGTACTGTTTGGAAGATATGCTAAAACAGAATATGTTTGTAACATTTTGTTAAAAAGGAATGATTAAAGACTTGATTATTCTTGCACGTATGCTGATCTTGTTTTTTAGTGAATTACATTTCTATATAGAGTTATATGACATACATGTGAGTCAAGTTTACATACATGGTGAGTGATGGTCAGTGTGAAAAGAGTAATTGGATGAGGTTGTGTTTTGGACACTCCCTAGTGCTTGTGTACTATAGTGTGATGTTTTGAGGATATGGTTTAGAGTATATGTGAAATGCGACGTTGACAAATTGGACACTCCCTGGCGCTCGTGGTAGTGCTAAAGTGTGTGATGCCGCCTTGGACATTCCCTGGCATCATGGTAATGCTACAGTGTGTGGCCTACTGGACACTCCCTGGCATTTGTGGTATGGCTAAAGTGTGAGGCAAACTGGACACTCCCTGGTACTCGTGTTCTAAAGTGTGAGGCAAACTAGACACTCCCTGGTACTCGTGTACTAAAGTATGAGACAAACTGGACATTCCCTGATACCCCTGTACTATAGTGTGGTCACCTTAGTATTTTAAAATACTAGAACAAGAGATTTAGGATGATGTGTTGTCGAGAAAAAAGAGTAGAATGAGGGGGCTGCATAGTTCCATGCACGGTCACATGTTTTATTGATTTGAAGATTATGGCGTTATCTCGACTGTTTTACAGTTTGAATTCATTACTATATTTCTAACATGTGGAATAATGAACTTGTGAAAAAAAAATGGAAAGTGAGTATGTTTTACATTACAAGCATGTGTTTTTAATACTCACCAACTTCATAAAGTTAACAACGTTGACGTGCCTTGGACATTCGTGTCTAGGCTTTTCAGGTTATGAGCAGGCAGGGCAGTGTGATTATGCGAATTGATTACAACCAACTAAGAAGAAGAAATTTATTATTGCTACTTTATGTTATTAACTGAATTTGTAATATGGATTAATGTAATAGATATTATTTTGTTGCAAGGCGGGTTGTGCCTTTAGGTGACTACGTGTTATAATAATTATTAACTTGAAAAAATTTTATAATTCTTGATTGCTCTTACTTAGATTCAAATTATTATATTGTTCGACGTTTGGGACGGAATCTATCCTTCAAACTGTCGCGACCTATGGGTCCATAAAGGAAATTAAATGCTTTCCCTATTTATGCTACGTCGGGGCGTGACAATTGAGACATTTCCCTTTGATTCCAAGACTTGTGAGATTGTTTACTATACCATGGATTGCCCACGAAATGACATGGCACGATCGATCGACCTCTTCATGGGATTATCTACGCCATCCATATGATTCTCCACAGTGGAGAATGTTTAAGGATAAATGGCCAAAATTTGGTGAAGAAGGGCGTAACGTTTGACTTGCAATTGCAACCGATGGGTTTAATCCGCATGGTATTCAGTCCTCTAGTTATAGTTGTTGGCATATTATCAGAGTGTCTTATAATCTCCCACCTTCGTTGTGCATGAAACGAGAGTTCCAAATGTTGTCTTTGCTAGTTCCTGGGCCAAAGGCACCGGGTCAAGACATTGATGTTTTCCTCAACCTCTAGTAAATGAGTTGAAGCAGCTTTGGGAAGAAGGAGTGCCGACTTTTGACATGTACAAAATTCAACATTTTACGTTAAAAGCTATGCTAATGTGGGGTATTCATGATTTTCCCGCATATGGAAATTTATCTGGATGTATAACATATGGTTATAAAACATGTCCTAGTTGTGGAGATGACACAAAATCCATCTACATCATAGTAAGAAAATAGTTTACACAAACTAGCATATTTTCCTTAGCACAGATCACCCGTTTAGGAGTGGTGGGTGTTTGGGGTATAGGTTATCTGAACATAGTCATCCTCCTCCTCGATTAAATGGAGATGCACTGTCAGAGACGTTACAGTAGATAAAATATGTTCTTGGCAATATCCCAACAGTTTTGAGTAGGAAAAGGAAGACGTGCAATGAGGATGATGGCGGTAATGTTGAACCTACATAGGCCTGGTATAAAAGGTTCATCTTGTTTAATTTGGAATACTGGAGCTCTCATCAAGTTTGTCATGTTCTTGATGTGATACACACCGAGAAGAATGTTACAGAGCATATAATTTTCCCAATCCCAGATGATAAAAATAAGTCAAAGGATACACTCAATGCACATTTGGATATGAGCTATCGTCATACACGGTGGCCAATGGATGAGAGTAGATGACCACACAGGCAATCAGATAAAACCAAAAGCGTCATTTCACTTAGATAAAGATGAGAAGCGAGAATTTTGCCAAATCTTGAAAGATTTGAAGCTCCCTACTAGTTTTTCATCTAACCTGAGCAACATTGTCATTGTTAACCCACCCAGTTTGCATTCATTGATGTTGCATGATTTTCATGTTATTGTAGAATATTTGTTACCTGTACTACTTCAATATGCCTTTCCGAAACACCGAGATTTGCGCAGAGCTATCCAACAAATAAGCTTATTTTTTAACCTATTGTGCTCAAAAGTTTTAATTCAGACGGATATCCAAAGAGCCAAATACATGGTTGCCGAGGCATTGTGTGTGTTGGAAAAACACTTTCCACCTACATATTTTGATATCAATATCCACCTCATGGTGCATCTAGCTAATGAAGCATTGATTTATGGACCTACCGGACCTCGGTGGATGTATTCTTTTGAACGGTATACTCTTTTACTTATATTTTAATTTTGTACATATTCAGGAGTGTTAACGACTTTATCGACTAACACGTCTACATATACAAATTGGCAAATAAAGGAATTTAAAGACATACCTAGCAATAAGAGGTATATTAAAGGATCTATTACAGAGTTGTATATTGTTGGAGAATCTATTAGGTATTGCATGGAATACATGCTAAATCCAATGGATGGAAATCACAAACATTCTCGTGAAACCTTTTTAGAGGAAAACAGCGAGTTCTCTGACGAAGGGCCTTTGTTCGACGATAATACTCTAAGGTTGGAACCTAATCAATAACAAATACGTCGATGGGTACTGTTTCGACTTAACGTTGATGGATTTGCAGAATACTACAGGTTCAAGTTCTTCAATTGTTCTTCACATACTACAAGTTCGACGATAATACTTTAAGGTTGGAACCTACCTTTATTGTAAAAATTTCCTTATGGTCAGTTAATTGTTGCTAATTTTGGAATATAATTGCTACCTTTATTATAAAAATGTCCTTGTGGTATGTTAATTATTGCTATGTCATTTAATATTGTTATTATTAATTTAATATTACTTGCGAACTAACACCTTATTTTCAAATGATAGGTGATGATGCCTAAATTTGGTAAGATAAACTAGAGCAGTTTAAGGAGAGAGAAAGAATGAGAGACTGGTTTTTTGTATGTGATTCGGCCCTGCTAATGAAGGAACCTACATCCACGTGTGTTTGAGCACGTTCACTATACTGTAAAAAGCTGGGGACCTGTGCTGAACCAACAATAGTCTGAAGCTACCGTAGGTCGACCGGGCGAGTTGATGACTGCTATAGAGGTGGTGTATAGACTGAAAAGTTGATCACTTTCTATGGGGGTGATGGGTCTCTTTTATAAATGCAAGAGACCTACAACTACATGGATAAGGAATTATAATCCAATTAAGATTGATTGGCATTAATTGTGGGGGTTTCCTAATTGGAGTAGGAAATAATATGCTCTTTCCATTAGTCTTATAACTTGATTAGGAAACAACCTGGAATATTTTGGAGCGTGTCTCGCGGGCCTGGCTTGACTGCACATGTACGGACCATGCTTGTGCGGTCTTCCTGACCTGTTGGCCGGGTCCTGGATGAACAGCTCGGGATGCCTCGAGCAGATCAAACCGCTCGGGTTGATGCTTATCCAAGGAAATGTGCATGATTTGGTTAAGATAGGGGTTGGCCACTAAGTGGAACCGCTCGGTCATAGGATATAGCCAATTTTGGGCGTATCAGTTGCCCCCCATTTCCAAGGTTGGCCGGATGCCATAGCAAGGCAATTTTAAAAATCTGTTTGACTGCCACTTGCCAATGTCTGAGTGCTTGGTAAAGCTGCTTCGGAGCTTCTGAGTCGTGTGAATTCTCGGGAGCTGGTTAAGTGTTGAGACTCAGCCTAGCTCGGAACCTTTTAGCGCTTAGGAATTGGCCAAGAGTTGAGACTCGGCCTAATTCGGAGTCTTTTGCTTGAGTTAGCTCCTAGGATGGTTATCTTCTACACGTAAACCTTCGTCAAGGTTGTGGGCAAAAGAATTTGACCATGTTGGAAAAGTCGACCTAAAGCGTATTGCTTTAGGGTCCTTTTATGTTAACTCCCCAGGATGGTTATCTTCTGCCCAGCCAGCCTTCATCAAGACTGTTGGGAGAAGAGTTTGACCAAGTTGGTGGAGCCGACCTAAAGCGTGTTGCTTTAGGGTCCTTTACTCCTCTATCGTGGGCCAACCTAAGAGATTTTAGTCACCTCTATTGTCGGTTTGGACCTAAGTGGAGTTATTGCCTCTGAATACTGTAGGCACCCGGGTTGTCTAAGAGTTTGACTTAGTTAACCCCAAGGCCTGTAAATACCCGGTGTAATTGCCTGTTTAATTTATTGTGCCTTCCTACCCCCCAAGCTTTTGCTAAGACGGGGGTCTGTAGAGGCTATGACTGTAGGTAACCGACCTGGAACGTGGGTGGTTGCAGGGTCTTTTGAAGCTTGCCATCATTAGCCACCTAGAGGGATTTGCCCCCATCGCAGGTTATGAGCCTAAGCAAAGCCGTCACCTCGGGTACGATCCTAAGGTCTTTTTGGTGCCTCGAGTATGATCCCGAGCTCTTTTGGGTGCCTTGGGTGTGATCCCGAGGTCTTTTGCCAATTCCGTAATAGTGGTCTTTGGTTGCCTCGGGGTTGAGCCCGAGGTCTTTTTAGCACCTCGGGAGTTGAACCTAAGGTCTTTTTGTTGTGCTCCGGGGATCGACGAGGAATTGATAGGTGATCTAAATCTTTACAGGAGATCTTTTATAGTCTGAGTTTTGCTCTATGATCAGGAAAAAGTACCATTGCAGTTGGACTTGATCGGTCTGTTGGAGACAGGAGGTCAGGTCGGGATCACTGGGCTCTTGATTATTCTGAGCTGGAGGCAAGGTCGGGACCACTGGATCCTGACTTCTGCAAACTAGAGGTCGGGTTGTGGCTGCCGGACTCAGACCGCCGCAAATTGGAGGTCGGGTCGGGGTTGCCGGACTCATACTGCTGTGAACTGGAGGTCGGGTCGGGGCTGTCGGACTCAGACCGCTGCGAACTGGAGGTCGGGTCAGGGCTTCTGAACTCAGACTGCTACGAACTGGAGGCCGGGTCAGGGCTACCGGACCCTGACTGTTGTGACTTGGAGGTACTGCTAGAACTACTGGGCTTCTCCACATTGTTCTTCTCGAGCTGTTCTCACTTCCGCTTACTTTCGGAAGGCTCGTAGCTTTCTTGCCCAGGGTCTTTGGTCTTTAGAAACTCTTCAGTGTCAATGTATTTTTTAACCGTCTTTGTGAGTTCAACCTAGGTTGCCGGTCAGTTTCTATGAAACGACGTGGTGCACTTGGTGTGCTGAACTCCTGAACAGAAGGCTGTAATAGTGACGGTTTCATAAAGATCATAGGTCCCGAGCTTCTCTTGATTAAACCGATCAGTGAATTTTTTAAGGGGCTCGTTATCCTTTATCCGACTGTCAGTTGCTGCATGTCAGGCTTTGGCCATTCATGCATACCGATGAATTAGTTGATGAACTGCTTGCTGAGATGCTTGAAACTGCAGACCGATCGGGGCATCAAGGAATAGAACCATTGGGCGGTTGGACCTTTTAAAGTGCTAGTGAAGGCCAGGTAGTGCAGTTCGTCGGCTTTGGTGGCCAGGGCCATCTGAGCCTTGTAGGTCCGAACATAGTCTATAGGGTTACCCGAGCCGTCGTATGAATCCAGGCGAGGCTGCTTGAACTTTCGTGGGATGACAAACCTCATGATTAGGTTAGAGAATGGTAACTCTGTCTCGGTATTGACATGGTCCTGAGTAGCTTTTTTGCCTAACTCTTTGGCCATTTTTTCGATCTATTTCTTTAAACTCTGGAGACGGGTCATTACACCATCCCGACCGGTATCTGGTGGGTTGGTCGGGTTGGTGGAAGAGGCTTCTTCTTCATGGAGGTGTGCAATCCTCTGGGATCGGGCTTAGTTATGACTCTGGATGATCGTGTGCCCAAGGCCACCTCGGCTCTTGACCGAGTGACCTTGGACTGATTCCTGGGCTATATGCTCCTGCCTCTCCTCTCGAGCAGCACCCCTACAGCTGATGTCTATGGCACCCTCAACGCGGGACAGGTTGGCTCGGGGACGTTGTCTGGTCAAGATCGGGTCCCGACTGTATGTAACATTCCCGGGCCACTTCCCGGCCACTAGAGGATTGCTTTGTTGGGCCAGCAGGGCTTTGATCTGCTACTGGGTTTGATGTTGGATCTTCAGGAGCTGTGTGATGACTGCGGTGATCTACTCTGGTGTCAGGAACGCCGGGGTCGACGGGATAGCCCGGCTAGCCCGTTGCGTAGCCTTCTTACCCTTATTTGGAGGCATGACTGTCAGCTGAGAGATTTGTGCTTTAAGAAATCTGTCGTTTCCCACAGACGGCGCCAAGCTGATGATGCCAAAATTTGGTAAGATAAACTAGAGCAGTTTAAGGAGAGAGAAAGAGTGAGAGACTGATTTTTTGTATGTGGTTCGGCCCTGTTAATGAAGGAACGTACGTCCACGTGTGTGTCTGAGCACGTTCACTATACTGTAAAAAGTCGGGGACCTGTGGTGAACCAACAATAGTCTGGAGCTACCGTAGGTCGGCCGGGCGAGTTGATGACTGCTATAGAGGTGTTGTATAGACTGAAAAGTTAATCCTTTTCTATGGGGGTGAGAGGTCTCTTTTATAGATGCAAGAGACCCACTACTACATGGATAAGAAAATATAATCCAATTAAGATTGATTGGCATTAATTGTGGGGGTTTCCTAATTGGATTAGGAAATGATGTGCTCTTTTCATTAGTATTCTAACTTGATTAGGAAACAGCCTGGAATATTCTGGAGCGTGTCTCGCGGGCCTGGCTTGACTGCGCATGTACGAACCGTGCTTGCGCGGTCTTCCCGACCTGTTGGCCTAGTCGTGGATGAACTGCTCGAGATGCCTCGGGTAGACCAAACCGCTTGGGCTAATACTTATCCAAGGAACTGTGCATGATTTGGTTGAGATAGGGGTCGGCCACTGAGTGGAACCACTCAATCATAGGATAGAACCAATTTTGGGCGTATCAATAGGTATTCGGTATAATGCCTCAAAGGGCCCCAAGGAGAAAATGAAAGTCATAATTCAAGCTGACGAGTCTGTTACGAAGGTATGGAATAGTCATACGACGGATTTTGTGAGAAGCTACCTTCCAATTAGCTACAAAGATTTTCGAACTGTGCCAAATAACTTCAAAGATGATGTTTGGAATGCTTTGATGGTAAACTTTTGTTTGTATGCTCTTTACTCAATTAGTTGTTTTGCTTTAATTATTTACTTGTAACATAACTATCTTATTCCACTACTAGGGTGAGTTTGAACTAGAGGTTTCGCCAGATGTGGCTCGACCATTGGCGGAGAAGTCGTGGCCCCAAAAGTTTATCTCACAAAAATAATTGTGGGCCCTTTTGAATGAAGAAGTTGGGTCGGCCAGTATTGATCCACATATTTGAAGAAGCTTTGTAGAAAATGAGAGTTATCCAAAAAATAAGGAGCAAAATGTTACAAATTGTAACAATTGAGAACAACAGGAGACTCCCCATACTCTTGGGAATTGTTCCTATGCTCAAAAACAATTCTTAATGGTTTGTATCATTATTTTAACACATTTTGTGTTGTAACAATTTTTTTAACTAACTTGTTGAATTTCAATGTCTTGGAATAAGAAAATCCTGGAAAAAAAAAAATTCGTCGCATAGACAAATGGCTGGCCGCACATGAGCGTAGAGATGAGACTGTGTTAGAGAGTGGTAAGAGTAAATATGTGAGTAAAATATGTGATTGTTTGTAGGTTTAAAGTTTAGCATAATCATTTTATTTTAATATTATAAGTTTCACTTTTATATACTGTAGGACGAAGTTATAGCTGCTAGAAATAGAAAGAAAAAAAAGCCAAAGCTTGTTTGACTCGGGATGTAATGACACGTGCGAAGACCTTGACAATGATGAATTAGCAGAAGTATTTGGGAAGGAACTCGAGGGAGGGGGGGTTCGTGCGGTGGGTTCTCATGTCTCTAAGAAGCAAGTAAGTCAACTTGGGGTGACAAGGTCAATAATTGAACAAAAAGGTAAGACAAATGAAGAAGACAAATCATTTAAGGATGAGTCATCTCAAGACTTAACAATTTTGAGGGTGTAATGATGTCTTATATTACCAAATTTTCAAATGTGAGTACCCCTCCAATGGTGACTACTCCTTCAAGTGATCTTGCATCTAATTCAGTATAATCGCCCTATTCATTTAAGACAAAACTTAAATAACGTTTTTGCCACGATGAAAAATCAAAATTCTCTTCATTCTATGCCTACTCCCATCAACAAACCCCCGGTTATCTTACTTGATAAATTTGGAAAGAATTAGTAAAGGGGTATGTTGTGACGGATGCTAGTGCTAAAACATGTTACTTCAAAACCGTTGGTATTTGATCGGGAGAGAACAGATCCTAATTATATGCCTTAACTTACGTTTGTTAGTACCTTTTTATCCTGTTTTTGTATATTTTTACTTCCTTTTCTATTTTCTGACAGGATTTGGAAGAAATTAAGTAAACCAGGCTAAACAGGGTGAAAAAGCAGAAGAAAAGAAGCAAGAAAAACCACATCGCGCACGCGACCCGCTCGCGTGAAAATCCCGAAATCGCTCGCGCGACTTCCCCATATCGCGCTCGCGCGGCCCGCTCGCGCGACCTGTGTAAAAATGTAATTTGCGTATTTCACTCTACTGATGATTCCTACGCGAACGAAACTGCCTAATTGCGTCCAGATTGTAAAATATAGCAGTTTTAGTACGTTTCGGGTTAGGAAAGCTTCCAAAACTTGCCTAAAATCTATATATACCCTATTTTACTTCAATTTAGGGGTTGACAATTGTTATACACACAATATACAACCACACTTTCAGCCATTGAAGAGAGGAAAGCAAGGAGAAGAAGACCAAGGATTCCCATGGCCTCCTCCATCAATTACTTGCCATGTATCAATTCTATGGACAACTAGACTCTAGATCTAGGGTCAATGAAACCCTAGCCAAGTAATAGGGTGTATTTTATGTTTTTATTTTAGTTTTATTATGTATGGATGATGATTACATGTTCCGAGGATTTTTATAAATAAATCGTGCTTCTATGAATTAAATCATTGCTTTCAAAATCTATTCTTGTCTTAGATCTATTTTGACTGTGATGTGCTCAATGATCTATGCTTGCTGTGCTTGTTTAGATTATTTACATGTAATGGTGCTTACATTAAATTGTGCTATCAAGTATCCGAATAGTCCATGCCTAGGTTAGACGGATTATGTCACAACCCTAGTTTAGTGTGGGATAATTCGTGCTAACCGAAGATGGATTATGTTGGTGCTTGAACCATAGTTATCTTCTTGACGGAGGAATTGGACTTGTAGCTACAATTCCCCACTATCATCCAACTTAATAAGCTAATTGAATGCATAAATACCCTTATTATGAAGCTAGTGGTGGATTTGCAATCCTAGATTTCCTTCAAATATCTTTAAAACAACTTTAATTGCTTTCATAATTTAGATTTACTTTTATTGTTCTTAGTTTAATTAAAATCAAATCAAAATCTGTTTTTCTTAATTAATTAGATTTAGGTTTTAAAATTAAAGCACTGTAGTATTTCAATCTCTGTGGGTTCGACCTTTACTTCCACACTGCAATCTTTAGAAAAGTAAAGTATACTTTTATATCTTGATACTAACAACATCAGTATTGATGAAAAGAAAGTTTATATCGAGGAAGTGATTGATCCCAATGCTCGTTTGTTCGACCATCCTCAAGGTGGCTTCGATACTTTGGGAGGCTTTGTTCAAGGTGGATATATGATTTGGCTTGAGAATAGGTTAAAGTATGTTTGACTTCGATCATCTTATTTTCTATAACTCTTTAAATTTCGGACATGGTTTGTTATAGTTAGTTTAAGTTTGGTCGGATGAACTCTTTACTTGTTATGATTAGTATGGATTATGGATTATGTTTGTTTTGTGTGATATGGATTATGTATTATGGATTATGTTTGTTGTGTTTGGTATAGATTATGTATTATGGATTAAGTTTATTGTTATTTATTCATTTATTATTGTTATTTTTTTTTTGTGTTTCATATGGATTATAATGCTTGTTAATTAGGTGGGAAAAAAAATTAGGAAACATTTCAAATAAATAATTTTTTTTATTTGTAATTAAAATTTGTAACGGGAATATCCGTTACAAAATCTGTTTCTAATTTTATACATTTTGGAAATTAGTAGCGGATATAACCGTTACTAATTCGTTACACACCGTTAGTATTTTTTTCAAAAAAATCAAAAAAGTTGTATATTTATCCGTTACTAAACTAATTTGTAACGGGTATATCCGTTACAAAAATAATATTAATAACGGGTATATCTGTTACTAATTAGCAACAGATATATCCGTTACAAAAATCCGTTACAAATTTGCAACGCCAAAATTGTAACGGATATTCCATTACAAATCGAGCCATATGGTGTAGTGAACGGAACAAGCTAAGACTTGTTTGGCGCGATTCACAAAATTTTATATTCACATTCCTTGAAAATCCGAATTTGACAAGTCAAGTTTACAAAACACGAACTTACGAGTTCGGACGAATTCAAAACTAACTATAAGAAGTTTGGTTACATATTACAACATTTCCAAAATCCTTCCAAGGTTTCCAATCCAAACAAAACATGGTTTTAGCTCCACAATTTCATTATTACAATAATTGGAAAGAAAACCAAAAGCATGCACTAGAATTTTCCCGTCATCCCCACAGCCTCACTCCTTTCGCTTCTTCTTGCCTTTCTTCGTACCTGCATGGAGTAAATCTCCACTGCTCAGCTATATGCTGAGTCCACAATTCTAAAAATATGCTTATATGACAATTCATGCTTTAAAACATCTAAAAGACATCAAAATAGTCTCTAAGGTGAGTGGTACACTTCCATCCGGTAAATGAGACCGGTGCCGTAGACGGCACACCTCTTCCACGCACCCCATACACTGGTTGGGCCTTCCTCCATACCAAGTACCATATCCTGGTTGGGCCTTCCTCCATACCAGACACCACACAATCAATGTTATAATCCTTAAACTTTGAGGAGCTTACCCCCGAATGAAATTGCCCCAAACCCCCCTTTGACCCAAGTAGACACATAGTATGCTCACATAAGCAGTTATACGTGCTTTTATCGCATATTCATGTGCATAAATAACGGGCCTAATTAATACATGAATTTTGCCCGAATCTAGAATATCAAACTCGATATTCAAAACATGTAAATTCCATATAATTCATAGGCTTAGAATTCACCTCGTGCAATTTCTTCCTAACTTTGAAGGATCAACTAGAGGCTTGAATAAACATATGATCTTAGTTTATACGTGATTCCTACAAGTTTTACCTGGTTTTTTTCCAAATTCCTAGAGATTATATTTTATATAAAACTTAGCCAAACAAGGCCTAAGTGGTATCAAAATGAAGCCCTTATCTCAAGGAGTCCGAATATGAAATTTGGTGAAAAACTGACTGACGAAAGGTCGTAGATCGGCGTCGCAAAGCCTGGATAACTAAATCTCTCTTTTCCTCCTACGCTCCCCAAAGGTTTTTAGATATTTTGAAATGAAAAATATCTTTGACTTACTATATATAGACACAAGTCTCTGCAATTACGTTTACCTCCCCACAAGTTTCCAAGACATCTAATTATTCCTTGAAATGTCTTACACGTCTAATTTATTGCTTCACGAGTGAGAAATATAAATTATAAAAGTTTTCGTCTAAGTTCCGTTTGTTGCCGTAATTATGTTCTGAAAACTAATTTCGTACAATTTCTAGATAACCTACCTTTTATGCAACGTATCACATTGGTTATCTCTAATTCGTTCCAATTGATCTCTAGCAAGATCAAACTATCAGAAAAGTACACAAAACATGTGTATTCACTATTCACATATACCAGATAATTCAAATAATATTTAATCCACATTAATGCCATTTAAAACGTGATAGTGCTTCATGAATTACCAACTCCCCGTGCCCTCAATTGACACTCCACGTTGACTCACAGTCAACCTCATTCCAATTATTAATCAACATTAATAACTCAGAAATTCACTTATGCATTTAAAAAGAGCATATTTTCCAGGACGAGTGTGACAACTATTGATTGGTTACGCGTTATTAGGTAATGATACAGAAAGGATAGGTTCTCTTATTCAACCATATTATTACGAGTTTTGGTAGGTTAGTATTTTGGATTGGGTCTACAACTTTGATTCCACCTCATGGTCAAGGTGGAAAAAAATCAATGAATCTTACCATTTCGTTCTTTCCACAATAGTCTGAAGTCGGGTAGTTTTACAAAGTCTAGCAATATTGGTTACTCAAAACTAATTACTTGCAGGTTACTTAGAGTTAAGCAATTTTGCAGGTTATGTTTTTAGAAACACAAACTTAAGTTTCTTATAAGATTCTATCTTTTGTTTGATATATGGGGTTGCTCATTAAACGTCAATTTGTTCTTGTCACTTGTTCATCATTATTAGCCACAAGGGCTAGTTTACTAAAGGATCTGAAAAACTCCTAAGGAAAACTTAAATGCTCGCTATATATATATATATTTGATAATCTTGAATTTGTTGTGCCAAGTTCCACTGCATTATTTGGCCGCCATTTGATTCTAGGATCTATAAAGGAAAAGAAAAGGGAAATAAAAATGAGAAGGAAAATCTATTTCTCTAGTTGTTGCCCCATGCATATTTCTTTAACATAGTAAGGAATCAAGAAAAAAGGTAAGAAAATGACATGTAAATTTTAAAAACTTCAACTTTTTTCAACCTATTTCCTTTTTGTTCCCATTGTCT
Organism: Hydrangea macrophylla; assembly: GCA_033977485.1. Taxonomy (NCBI): domain Eukaryota; kingdom Viridiplantae; phylum Streptophyta; class Magnoliopsida; order Cornales; family Hydrangeaceae; genus Hydrangea; species Hydrangea macrophylla. Next base: position 13,144,021 of record CM066994.1, on the reverse strand, counting down.
TTGTTGTTTTTCTTGGTAACCAAACAATGAAAAGTTCTTTCCTTGGGATTTTTATTTCTTTTGTCACTAAATCCTTGCAAAAGATCAAGTCTTAGGACTTAGGAGGCATATGCTTAGATTCATGTAATGTTTGTATGATATTTAGATGATGATGTTTGTTTGTGTAGGTCCGTACACCCCAACCATCCCTGTCAACAGTAATTCCAATTCCAAAGAGCCAACTAACACCGTACACAGAGGTGTGATTATCATGCAGCCCTTTTCTTTCGTAGCCTGATGCTCGTTTGTTAGTTTCGGTTCGAATGGAAGAACTCTTTAAATTTCAGACATTGTTAGATTGAGCTTGTTAGTTAGACATGTATGAACTCTTTACTTATAATGATTATTATGGATTATTTTTGTTATTTGGGTATAGAGATGTTGGTTAGACATAGATAAATACTTTACTTGTTATGATTACTTTTAATAATTTTTGTTCTGTTGGATATGGATTAATCTTGGTATTTTTTTTGTGTTTGGTATAGATTAATATGCTTGTTAATTAAGTGCAAAAAAAAAATCAATTTGGGAAGCATATAAATGAATTGTTTTTTTTTTTATAAGATTTATGCATATTTCTAATGGATATATCTGTTAGTTATTTCTAACAGATATATTTGTTAGTAATTTCTAACGGATATATCTGTTAGTAATAGTTGATAAACCATTAGTATTCAATATAAATCTTTTAAAATTAGTTTAAAAAACCGTTAGTAAGTAGTTTTCTAACGGATATATCCGTTAGAAATCCTTTGATTTACTAATAGATTTACTAATGGTTATATCCGTTAGTAAATTTGTTAGGAATATTAGTAATGCTAATTTACTAACAGATATATCCGTTAGTAATAGTTTTTCCAACGGAAATATTCGTTAGTAATGAGGCCACATGGTGTAGTGGGATTCTATTTGCTTTAACCAAAGATTAAAGATTTTAAATGTGAAAAATACCGCGAATGACCAGAGACATAACAGAAAGTAATTTCTATTAAATCTCTTACAAACGAGGCTCAATTAGAAGTGAGAATTTATCTTCTAACTGGAATTAAGTTATTAATCTACTCCTAAAACAGGTAAGTAAATTGCAACTGAGATTGACAAAGGAAAAGAAAAATAACAGTGCGAAAGTACAGATAAAATGCTAAGTGTTTTTTGATTGATCGAGGATCCTTTTTCTCCATCATTCTTCGCCTTTATATAGGCCACATTGATAACCACTGCCGAGTAGTGGTAAGAAACTGTCCACTATATCCATGATTTAGACATAGTGGGTCTTCGTCCAAAACGATCTTCATTTTACACTTGTTATTAGCCTGCATCGAAGTAAATGCCAATAACCGTTCCACCATTGACGTGGTAGACGCACTGGGTTATGGCGTTCGTTACATTGCATCAGCCTGCATTTTCTATCAGCCTGCTTTCTCGTTCATTCCACGTGCAAAACTCAATTGGACTTAGTGGACCCATTAAACTTTATTTTATGATGCAAACAGACTTTAATTTCCAACCCTTTATTTTTCTTTTAATTTTTTTTTTCAGGTCAATTACTTGAAAATCTAGGCTGGCGTTCATGAACAAATTGTGGCCCCATCTGTCATACCCATTCCAGAATTTCCAGACTTTTTAATATGACATTGTGGTAGCATGTGAATTATTAATGTTTATTAATAATTGAGATGATGTTGACTGTGGATCAACAGTAAGGTGTCAAGTGGAGACACGGTAATCGGGTACTTCATATTTCATTGGCATGACTAAATGGCATTTATTGAATTTAAATGCTATTTGAGTTATCTGATATGTTATGAATAGTAAATTATACCTGTATAGTATAATTTCTTGTAGTTTTGATATTATTATATATCATTTTGCATACTATGGTGAGAACATGAGTGTTACGTGCTTAAAAAAAGTAGGTGGTATAGAGATTCCACGAAACTTAGTTTTGGATCCTTATTTTGGACCCAAACGGAACTTAGACGAAAACTTTTATAAATTTTAATTTTCACTCGTGAAATAATAAAGTAGACGTTTAAGACGTTTAAGAAGTAATTGGAAGTTTTAGAAACTCGCGGGGGAGGTAAACGGAAATTTCGAAAGTCGTGCCTATAAATAGATAAGCTTGGAATTTCATTTGTCAAAACTTTCTAAAAATATCTAAGGAGGAGGAGAGAGAAAAGATGGGATTTTGTGCCACGAGCTTCACGACGTCGATCGACGACCGTTCGTTTGTCAGTTTTTCTCCAGATTTGAGATTTGAACTCCTCGAGGTAAAACCTACATTTTGATATCTCTTAGGCCACATTTGGCTCACTTTTTTTGAAAATCTAATTTCTAGAAATTTGGAGAAAACTCATTAAAACTTGTAGGAATCGAGTAAAAGTTGAGATCCGACGTTTATTCGGGCCTCTAGTCGATCCTTCAAAGTTTTGAAGAGATCGCACGAGGTATGAATTCTAGATCTATGAAATATATGAGATTTTCATGTTTGAATATCGACTTTGATATTTTGGATCCGGGCAAAATTCACGTATTAAATAGGCCTGTTAATTATGCACGTGAAATTATATGAAAAGTATGTATAACTGTTTATGTGAGCACGTTATATGTCTACTTGGGTCAAAGAGGGGTTTGATGCAATTTCATCCGAGATTGTAAGCTCCTCGAACCTTGAGGATTTGATGATTTTGATTATGGTTGTGTTTGGTATGGAGGAAGGCCCAACCAGGACACGGTATCTGGTATGGAGGAAGGCCCAACCAGTGTATATGATGCGTGGGAGAGGTGTACCTTCCACGACATCGGTTTCATTTATCGGATGAATGCGTACCACTCACCCTAGTGACTATTTCTATGTGTTTTAGATGTTTTAAGCATGGATTGTCATATAAGCATACATTTAGAATTGTGCACTCAGCATATAGCTGAGCAATAGAGATTTACTCCATTGCAGGTGAAAAAAAAAAGAGGAAAGAAGAAGCATGAGGAGTGAGGCTGAGGAATGCCGAAGAATGGTTGTTCATACTTTTGTTTATTCCAAACTTATAATAAGAATTAGAATTGTAATATGTTGTAATAGAATCTTGACTTGGATAAGTACTTGTAATCCTTAGTAAACTCTTGTTCATATGGTTTGAATCATGGTAATGTAGTTGTGTTAATGTTCGTGTTTGTTTGGAGAACTTTAATCTTGAGTTGTTGCAGAATTAGGTTGAACTGGGGAAGATCAGTCGACTGAAACTACGACCAATCAACTGGACCCCTGAGTTTCAGAATGTTTCCTACAGTTTTCACAGGCATTGGTCGACTGAAGGAGAGGTATCAATCGACTGAACTTTGCACGAAAACACCACATTTTGCATGCATATTGCCCAGTCGACCGGATAAGGCACCAGTCGACTAAAAAATTGAGGCCCCAGTCGACTGAGTCCCCGACACAGTCAACTGGACAGGGCTGTTGAACTTTTTAAACTTACTACTTTTGGTCTCCAGTCGACCGGACCCCAATCCAGGCGATTGAACCTCTGTTTTTGAGAATGAATTATTTGGAGATATTTCAAATGGACAAAACTTTTTGTAACTCTGATTTTTTTTAAAGGATTTTTACTTATATTTTCCGCTGCTATTTTACTTTAAAGGAATTGGATGAGCCTTGGTGGTGTGCCACGTGTCCTATTTTCGCACATAGCTGGATGAGTCGTGACATTTAGTGGTATCAGAGCTAGAGGTAACAAAACTTTGGGAATGTTCGACGTCGAGTGGAGTGTTATGTGAATTTTGGCACATCGTGTAGATTGCATCCATACATAGTAGAAATGTTTGGTGTATATGTATGTTCTTGCACATACATGAATTGTTATTATGGTACATGCATAATATTTATGCATCGAGACTTATAGGAGTTACAATCATGGGTGATCAAGAACTATCACCACATACATGGCATATGAATGAAATGATTAAAATGATTGGGAATATGGGGGATATGATTCGGAATATAGCAGAACGATTACCTCCAACACCTCCATTTGAGCCAACACCAATAACTATGGAACACTCACCTAAGAATAGGGGTATGAGATCTGTGTCTGAACAGTTTACGAGAAAAGAAACCAACGAAATTTCATGGTACAGCTGATACAACACTGGCAGAGCATTGGGTCATGGATATGGAGAGAATTTTTCAATCTATTCCGATGTCTGATAGAGAGAAGATTGAAAATGCTAGTGATATACTTAAAGGTGAGGTCCAGAATTGGTGGGTGAACGTTCTAGACCAAGGAGCACCGATAACTTGGGAGGGATTCAAGGCGGAATTTAATCGACGATTTTTTCCGAGGGCTACTCTTAATGCAAAGAAGAGGGAATTTGATAATCTTCGACAAGGGGATATGACTGTGACTGAATATACTTCGAAGTATAATGCTTTGTTGATATTTGGAAAGGGTCTATGTTGACAGAGGAAGATAGAGCAAGAAAGTATTAGGAAGGTTTAAGAGACAACATTCGTTTAAGGGTGGAGACTTATGAGCATGCAACTGTGGCTGCAGTACAACAAACGGCACTGGTAGCCAAAAGTGGAATGGAAATATCGAGGCAGAACCAATAAGGAAAGCGAGGGTATGAGGGTAGTGACCGACACCAGGGTAGATCTTTTAAGAAACCATTTTCACGAGGCTCTGGTTATAGTTTCGATGATTCCCAGAGAGTACCTAGTAACATACCATTGTGTCTACTGTGCAACCGACCACATATCGGCCGATGTTTTCTGGCGAACTCCCAGAGTAGAGCTACAGGGGGAATAATGCAAGTTTTGCACCTTATCCACAACTCAAGTGTTTTGACTGTGGTACCTTGGGACACCGAACGAAAGATTGTCCAAGGAGCATCCGCAACAAGGAGTGAGTTTGATGGCTTCTAGTGGTTCGAAGCCTAAGCAGTCTAACGATGGAGGATAGAGGACAGAACAACATCAGGAAAGAGCATTTCAAATGAACCCGGGAGATATGGCCGCCTCAGAGATAGTAGTCTCATGTATGGTGCTTGTATGTTCGTACTTAGCACGCATACTTGTTGACTCAAGATCTACACATTCATTTGTATCGCATGCCTTTGTTGAACAATTGAATGTTAGTTCAGCACCATTAGGATATGAACTATCTATTATCGTACCACTTAGTAGACCGATATAATGACGTCTATGATATACAAGGACTGTGAGTTCAGACTAGGTGAGAAGTTGATGACTGTAGACCTTATATCAATCATTGTGAACCATTTTGATGTGATACTAGGAATGGATTAGCTAGCTCTTAACCAAGCTACCATCGACTGTGAACGGAAAGAGGTGAATTTTTTATCACCAATACACAGAGATTTTTGTTTTTGTTTTCAAGGGAGTGGGGTTACACCGCCACCGTATTTGATCTCGGCTATCCGAGCGGGTAGATTGTTGAGGAAGGGATGTCAGGGATTCCTATATTCAGTGATCGATGTCTCAGCGAACGAATTGGGAGTAGAAGATATTCTGATAGTGCGAGAATATCCAAATGTATTTCCTAATGACTTGCCAGACGTCCTAATTGAGAGGGAGATTGAGTTCACTATTGAAATAATGATGGACTCAAGACCCGTATCCAAGGCACCGTATAGAATGGCACTTTTAGAATTGAAAGAGCTGAAAGTCCAACTACAAGAACTACTTGACAAAGGTTTTATCCAACCCAGCATATCACCGTGGGGAGCTCCAGTGTTGTTTGTGAAGAAGAAGGATGGTTCATTGAGAATGTGTATGGACTATCAAGAACTAAACAAATTAACAATCAAGAACAAATACCTGTTACCCAGGATCGACGACCTATTTGATCAACTTTGTAGAGCACAAGTGTTTTCCAAGATCGATTTGAGATTGAGCTATCATCAGTTTGAGGGTAAAGAATGAAGATGTTGAGAAAACCACCTTCAGGACGTGTTATGGACATTATGAATTCTTAGTCATGCCATTTGGAGTTACCAATGTGCCAGCCGCATTCATGGATCTTATGAATCGAGTCTTCAAGGACTACTTGGACGATTTTGTGATAGTGTTCATCGACGATATACTTATCTATTTGCCGAGTGAGATAGAACACGAGAGCCACCTGAGGTTAATATTTCAGAGATTACGAGAGAAACAACTGTTTGGCAAATTTAAGAAGTGTGAATTCTGGCTACCTAGCATTACTTTTCTTGGTCACGTGATTGACAAGAATGGAGTTTCAGTTAATCCTTATAAGGTGGAAGCAGTATCTAATTGGCAAAGACCAACATCCGGATCCGAAATCCGAAGTTTCTTAGGATTAGCTGGATACTACCGCAGATTCATAGAGAATTTTTCAAAGATTTCATTACCAATGACAAAGTTGATGAGAAATGGTGTTACATTTGAATAGAGTCAAGAGTGTGAAGACAATTTTCAAGAGTTGTAATCGCGATTGATAAAAGCGCCTATTCTAACAATACTATCCGGAATTGAAGGATTTGTGATTTATAGTGATGCTTCACATCAAGGTTTGGGATGCATGCTTATGCAAGGTGGTAAAGTAACTATCTATGCTTCTAAATAGTTGAAGACACATGAGGTTAATTATCCGACTCAAGATCTAGAATTGGCCGTTATTTATGCATTAAAGATTTGGAGACACTACTTGTACGGGGAGAAGTGTGAGATTTTCACAGACCACAAAAGCTTGAAGTACATATTCACACAACAAGATCTGAACATGTGACAGCGAAGATGGCTGGAGTTGATGAAAGGTTACGACCTTTCATCGAGTATCATCCGGGATAGGCTACTGTAGTAGCGATGCATTAAGCTAGAAGATGCCAAGGAACTTAGCTGACGAGCTAACTCAACAAAAAGAATTGGTAAAGAAAATGGAACATTTAGAGTTGGATGTAATCCCAGAGACTAGTGGTGGCTTAATGATGACGATCATAACACACCCAGATATTCTTGATGAGATTAGGAGGGAGCAGTTTAACGATATCTATATGTGTAAAATGAGAGACGAGATACCTTTGGAAAAATGACCCGGTGTAGTATTGGAACAAGAAACCCTGAAACTTGGAAATCGAATATGTGTACCGAATGTGAAAGACTTGAAAGAGAGAATTCTAGAGAAAACACATAGTACTAGATATTCAGTGCACTCGGGAAGCAACAAAATGTACTAGAATCTGCGGGAAAACTTTTGGTGGAGAGGTATGAAGCATAAAATTGCTAAGTATGTTTCTGAGTATTCCGCATGTTAGCAAGTGAAAGCAGAGAGACAAGTACCTACGGGGTTACTACAACCATTATTTGTATCAAAGTGGAAATGGGATGAGATCACGATGGACTTCGTATCTGGATTTCCGCAATCGCCAAACAAGAATGATAAGATTTGGGTTATAGTTGATAGATTGACAAAATCAGCTCATTTTCTATCAATCAAGACGACTAAACCTTGAGGTTGGCAGAATTGTATGTGAAAGAGATTGTGAGACTACACAGAGTTTCAACAGTGATTGTATCACAATGTGATAGTATTTTTAGGTCGAGGTTTTGGGGAAGTTTGCAAAAGGCTATGGGTATGAAATTGAGTTTCAGTACCGCTTTTCACCCTCAGACTGACAGACAGCCAGAATGCATGATTCAGACATTTGAGGATATGTTGAGACTTTGTCTTTTAGATTTTGGGAGTGACTGGGAAAAACACTTACTGTTAATTGAATTCGCTTACAACAACGGGTTTCAGTCAAGTATTGGGATGGCACCGTATGAAGCTTTATATGGTCGAAAGTGTCGTTCACCGGTTTGTTGGACCGAGGTTGGAAAATGGAAGTTGCTAGGACCTGAGCTAATACAAGTGACTACGGAGACGGTAAAACTGATTCAAGAGCGACTAAAGGTAGCTTAGAGTCGATATAAGGGCTATGTGAACTCTAAACGACGACCGATGACATTCGAAGTATGAGATTTTGTATACTTGCGAGTATCACCTTCAAAATGCAATGTATGATTTAGAAAGAGAGGAAAGCTCAATCCGAGATTTGTAGGACCTTTTGAGATCCTAAAGAGAGTAGGACCAGTAGCTTATTGATTAACCTTGTCATCGGAAGTTGCTAGGACCTGAGCTAATACAAGTGACTACGGAGACGGTAAAACTGATTCAAGAGCGACTTAAGGTAGCTTAGAGTCGATATAAGGGCTATGTGAACTCTAAACGACGACCGATGACATTCGAAGTATGAGATTTTGTATACTTGCGAGTATCACCTTCAAAAGGCATTGTATGATTTAGAAAGAGAGGAAAGCTCAATCCGAGATTTGTAGGACCTTTTGAGATCCTAAAGAGAGTAGGACCAGTAGCTTATTGATTAACCTTGTCATCGGAGTTGGAACATGTGCATAATGTATTCCATGTATCAATGTTGAGACATTGTATGTCAGATGCGAGTAAGATCATAGTACCTGAACCATTGCAGATCCAAGAAGACTTATCTTATATAGAACAGCCAGTAGAGATCTTGGATCGAAAGGAACAAGTATTGAGAACAAAGACTATTCCAATGATAAAAGTGTTATGCCGTAGTTATACGATTGAAGAGGCTACATGGGAAAGTGAAGAAGAAATGAAGAAGGAGTATCCATAGCTGTTTGACGTATGAGGTATAAGTTTGGGGACGAATTTCCTTTTTGGAAGGGAGAGTTATCACACCCGTTCCAGAATTTCTATACTTTTTAATATGACATTGTGGTAGCATGTGAATTATTAATGTTTATTAATAATTAAGATGAGGTTGACTGTGGTTCAACGGTAAGGTTTTACGTGGAGACACGAGAATCTGGTACTTCATATTTCATTGGCATGACTAAATGACATTTATGTGATTTAAATGTTATTTGAGTTATCTTGTATGTTATGAATTGTAAATTTATACCTGTGTAGTATAATTTCTGGTAGTTTTGATATTATTATATATCATTTTGAATAATGTGGTGAGAACATGAGTGTTACATGCTTAAAAAAGGTAGGTGATATAGAAATTCCACGGAACTTAGTTTTGGATCCTTATTTTAGACCCAAACGGAACTTAGACGAAAACTTTTATAATTTTTAGTTTTCACTCGTGAAATAATAAAGGAGACGTTTAAGACGTTTTGGGAGGTAAATGGAAGTTTTGGAAACTCGCGGGGAGGTAAACAAAATTTTCGAAAGCCGTGCCTATAAATAGATAAGCTTGGAATTTCATTTGTCAAAACTTTCTAAAAATATCTAAGGAAGAGAGAGAAAAGAGGGGATTTTGTGCCACGAGCTTCACGACGCCGATCGACGACCGTTCGTCCGTCAGTCAGTTTTTCACCAGATTTGAGATTTGAACTTCTCAAGGTAAGACCTACATTTTGATATCTCTTAGGCCACGTTTGGCTCACTTTTTTTGAAAATCTAATTTCTAGAAATTTGGAGAAAACCCATTAAAACTTGTAGGAATCGGGTAAAAGTTGAGATCCGACGTTAATTCGGGCCTCTAATCGATCCTTCAAAGTTTCGGAGAGATCGCACGAGGTATGAATTCTAGATCTATGAAATATATGAGATTTTCATGTTTGAATATCAACTTTGATATTTTGGATCCGGGCAAAATTCACGTATTAAATAGGCCCGTTAATTATGCACGTGAAATTATATGAAAAGTATGTAACTGTTTATTTGAGCACGTTATATGTCTACTTGGGTCAAAAGGGGGTTTGGTGTAATTTCATTCGGGTCCTCGAACCTTGAGGATTTGATAAATTTTGATTGTGGTTGTGTCTGGCATGGAGGAAGGCCCAACCAGGACACGGTATCTGGTATGGAGGAAGGCCCAACCAGTGTACGTGGTGCGTAGAGAGGTGTGCCTTCCACGACATCGGTTTCATTTATCGGATGAATGCGTACCACTCACCCTAGTGACTATTTCTATGTGTTTTAGATGTTTTAAGTATAAACTATCATATAAGCATACATTTAGAATTGTGCACTCATCATATAGTTGAGTAGTGGAGATTTACTCCATTGCAGGTGAAAAGAAGAGAGGAAAGAAGAAGCATGAGGAGTGAGGTCGAGGATTGCTGGGGAATGATTGTTCATACTTTTGTTTATTCCAAACTTGTAATAAGAATTGGAATTGTAATATGTTGTAATAGAATCTCGACTTAGATACGTACTTGTAATCCTTAGTAAACTCTTGTTCATATGGTTTAAATCATGGTAATGTAGTTGTGTTAATGTTCGTGTTTGTTTGGAGAACTTTAATCTTGAGTTGCTGCAGAATTAGGTTGAACTGGGGGAGTTTAGTCAACTAAAACTCCGACCAGCCGTGTAACAACCTGCATTTCCATTTAATTATTTACATTTGCATTTGACATATTTAAATTCAATTTGAATTTCTATGTTTAATCTGTATTGCTAATTTCATTTTTATTTGCAATTCTCATGTTTAGAATTTTATTACTTGCTTCAAATTCTTTTTGGGGTCAATTTATAATTTTATAAATTGTAGTAATACCTGTGTTGAATTTCAAAACTGTATTTCAAAACGGCGAAAATGTTTGCTTTTGACTCAACCAGTATTTTTATAAAACTTGGAAATCATTTCTCTACGTTAAAATGAATTTTATGTATTTTTGTGATGAACACCGCGCCGCGAAAATACCAGTTTATGTTTAAAACTGTCCGCACCACGATGAACTTCCACAGATTTTGGAAGTGACGTAAAGTGTAATTGGACATTTGCTTTATTTTCAATTATGGAAACTAATCATTGCTTGTACCATGTTTGGGAATGCATTTTGTGTATGTGTTAACTTAGTAGCATGAGTTGTTTTCCCAAACAAGATAAATGATTCCTAGGCTAGTTGCTTATGCTTTGTTTGCCAACACTTTAGGTGTGTGTGTTAAGGTGTGACCATAAGTTGATTTTACCAAACAACTTCATGTGGCTCCTATAACCTATACTTGACCTTTAGCTTCATCAAAGAGTCTTATAATCTGTATATGTAAATCATATACGTATATACACATCTCCTAATTAGTAATTTGAAAAACTAAATCCATTTGTTGAGTATTCAACAAAGTTCTTGGCCCCCAAGTTGTCTAGATAAATCTCTATATATATACACCACATATACTCTCACACACTCATAACTCTCACATTCAGCACACACATATCTCAGAGAGAAAAGAGTGAGTTTGAGAGCTTGGTTACAGAATTTTTCTAAGAGAGAGAGGACTCAATCCCCATAGCCAAAGCTTGGGTTTGAATTTCTTGGCTTGCTATCTTTCTCAATATCTACTTAAATCTCTAATCTCTAATCTCTGTGAGTATTATCAACTCACTTTGAATGTAATATATGCTTATATACAGTTAGTATAGCTTAATTGATGAGGCACCATTGCTGATTTTGTTCATGAAACTCCATAGCTTGAAAACTTAAATTTTCAACCTGAACCAAAATCCCTTTTTGTAGATAATAAGGAAAGATTACATGACATATATGCCATGTTTAAAGTTTTAAAGCCTAAATCATTCATATGAAAAAGTATATTAAGATTGAAGTTTTGACCCCTTTTAGTATTTCATAAAATTCTTGAGATATGTTTAGATTCATGTTAAATTGATTGTAGATTCATAATCCTTGCGAAAAATCGAAGAGATTCATATATTATAAGGCATAGTAACTTACGGAAATCAAAAATGGGTCAAAAGACCCCTTAATTTCTGAAACAGGAGAAAACCAGCGAGGAAGATGAACCTACTACGTGAAGCGCGAGCGGCCCGCGCGCGCGAGCTGTGTGTTTTCAGGCAGACAGAAAAGGTTTTAAAAGAAAAAGAAAAATTTGGCAGATCGTGCGAGCGGCCCGCGCGCGCTATCTTCTTGTGTTCTGGCAGTTTGAAAAGTTTTATAAAAGAAAATGAAAAATGGGCATGTCGCGCGAGCGACCTGACGCGCGAGCGGCCAGCGCCCGCGACTTCTGACAGTTTCTAGTTTTTGCTTATTTCATGTTAAGGAACTGTTTGGTTGTTACCTTGTGGGTCTTTAAGGCTCTGTTTGCGAAAAATGTTAAAACATATTATATTTTGGGTATGATTGGTCATTTAGGAACAATTATGAATCCAATTCCTTTCAAAGCATACATTGTTATTATTCCTAGCACTACATATGTTCTGTGGGTGGTTTCATGACATACATATGGTGTCAGTTGTACATGCAAGGTGAGTGTGGGTGTTGATCTGTGTGGAAAAAAGTAATGGTCAGTGTGGTAAAGAGAGTGTGATTGAGATTGTGTTGTGGACACTCCTTGGTAATTATGTACCAAAGTGTGATGTGTTGAGATTGCGGTGAGCGTATCTTTGTAATGCGACGGTGGCAAAACTGGACACTCCCTGACGCCCATGGTAGCGTTAAAGTGTGTGACGCCGAACTTGGACATTCCCTGGCACCCATGGTAGTGCTAAAGTGTGGCCTACGGACACTCCCTGGCACACGAGTCTAGATACTGCGTGAGGTTACCTCCGGTATTTGCGAGACGGATTAGGTACTAAAGTGTGAGGCATTGGACACTCCCTGGTACCCAGGACCAAAGTGTGAGGCAAACTGGACACTCCCTGGCACCCCTATGCTAAAGTGTGGCTATCAGTGTATTACAAAGATACTGATGTGAGATAGTGGGTAGTTGTGTTTGTTGAGAGAAAAGAGTCGGTAAGATGAGATGGTGCATTATTTTTCATACACGGTCACATATATGTGAATTAAAGCTTTCAAATGATACGGTGGTTGTTTTCTAAAAATGAACTTCTTACTTTAATGTAAACTTGTTGAATTAAATGAGAATTGAAAAATGGTAAATGAGCATGTGTTACATTCAAAGTTATGTTTTTAATACTCACCAGCTTCTTGAAGCTGACGACGTTGATGCGTCCTGGACATTCGTGTCTAGGCTTTTCAGGTTATGATATTGCTGGACCATACGACTACGCAAACTGAGAATCCCTGCTGGAAAGATAATTTACTTTTATATGTTTTAAGTTATAAACTGAATTCTGTAATAAGGATGACTGTAATAGACAATAGATATTGTTTTGTTTTAAGGCGGCTTGTACCTTAGCTGACCCAGAGTGGTAATATGTAATAAGTTAGAAAAATATTTGTAAGTTTTGATTGCTCTACTCTGATCATGGTTTTATGTTGTTCGATGTTTGAGACAAAATCGATCCTTCAAACTGTCGCGACCTATGGGTCCATAAAGGAAATTAAACGCTTTCCATATTTATGTTACGTCGGGGCGTGGCAAGTCGACTGGATCCCTGAGGTTCAGAATGTTTCCTTCAGTTTTCACAAGCAACGGTCGATTGAAGGAGAGGTATCAGTCGACTGAACTTTGCATGAAAATACCACATTCTGCATGCATAGTGCTCAGTCGACCGGACAAGACACCAGTCGACTGAAAAATTGAGGCCCCAGTCGACTGAGTCCCCAACATAGTCAACTGGACAAGGCTGTTGAACTTTTTAAACTTACTACTTTTAGTCTCCAGTCGACCGGAGCCCGATCCAGTCGACTGAACCTCTGTTTTTCAGAACGAATTATTTGGATATATTTAAAATGGACAAAAAATTTTGTAACTCTGATTTTTTAAAGGATTTCTACTAATGTTTTCCGCTGCTATTTTACTTTAAAGAAATTGGATGAGCCTTGGTGGTATGCCACGTGTCCTATTTTCGCGTGTAGCGGGATGAATAGTGACACTATCCATCAATATAAATAGGGTAATGATATTGTAAATAGCTTTGGCACTCCACTTAGAACCATTTTTTTTGGCTTAACTTCGTCAATACTATCTGGTAACCATCTTGAATAAGAGATAGGATAGCTTTGGCACTCCTCTTGGGAACCAAATCATGATTTGTCTTTCCATACCTTTTGGGACAATGGCTTTAAGCCCTCAAACTTCGTCTTCCACACAATGATGTTCAATAATTAAAAAGTAACTAGTGATCACATGGTAGGAAAAGGTTTGAGGATCCTAATCCAGTTATCTTGGCAAATAGTCACATACCCTAATAACAAACTTTGCCGCAATTCACTCTAAAACCCTATTATGGCCCATATATGTTTTGTAGAGTCAATTAATACATAAAGGAAAACACTGAGTGTTTTTTCTATTTGTACTTAATTTAACAGTTTTAAAGTGTGATTAATTCAAGAGTGTGTTTACATGGCACAAGGTGTAGCAAAAGTAACTTAGAATGTAACAAAAAGTACGAAAAAGTATTGAAGTGTTGTCCATACATTTTAAGAAAAAACTCTTCGAGTTCAGGTTTGAGTTTAATTTATGGGTTATAGATCCTATTCCTCAATATCTGCAGCAAACAGCTCTCGCTCTATCAGGGTTACATTTCTAATTCTATCCCTCTTTCGCAATTTTTTTCTCTCTTTGTACCATATATTTTTACGTACATGTCCCACAAAAAAAATCATTTATGTTATAAAGGCAGCATTACCCTCTTTATATTTAACATAATTTCAAATTATTTTCTTTCTAATATCCTTTTTATTAAAAATAAATAAGTTTTACTTCCTCCCCTTCCAGTCCACATATATTCCTACAACTACAAGCGACACAAAGTCTTTTTTCATTTTTCCCAAACACGCCTTATCGTGTAGCTTTTTAAGTTCATGAATTCTAACGTGCCTGCACAAATATGCATGACATACATGAATTGCATAGTTCAGGAAGAGACATGCTATACATAATACACTCTCTCCACAAAATCGCCTTTCTCAAATTCAATAATCACCTCTATACTTCATACATGAAAATAAAAATAAAAAAATGGATATGACCAATCAAGCACAAAAGAATATATAATTTTATATTCTTAAATTTGAATCTCATGCACTAACAGTTATACCACATATTATGGTAGTAATCGGTGGTACCACATGCTATGCATTTGTACAACTGACAAACCATTTGAAAATCAAATTTGGGAAGCATAGCATTAGTCGGCACAAAATAAGAACAATGCATGAGGGTCTATTTGGGAAAATTTAAATTGGACTAGGTTCAGTCAATGCCTCACTTTAATCTGGTTCTCGTGAGAACTAAAGTAATTTTGGTTTGACAAAGAACCAATTTTAAAAGAATTATTAGATTGGACATGAACTCCTATGCAAGAAATTGACACTCACCATGTACTTTAATTTGTAAATACAATTTACTTATAAACAAAAAAAAAAAAAAACGATTCTTTATTTTCCTAAACAACATCTAAAAAGTTGTAGTAACTCCTTATCATGAACCTAAATTCACTAAATCAAAACTATTGATACTGTGAAGTATGGGCCTAAAAATGGAATCATATCATGGCACCTAAAAAGCAAACAAATGGAAGGAAATGGGGCACAATGTCCGAGCACACACACAAAAGGGCCCAACCAAAATGGCAAAAAGAACAAGTATTAAATTCCAACACCAAAATGGGATTAGGTGGCTTTTTTTTTTTTTGCTAGTTTTTGATTTGTTGCAATTGTTTTATAAGTTGACTTGACTCTTCCATTATCTTGGATAGGTACCGTATATTCATTTTACTTTATGCCTTTTTCCCTTAAATATAGGGGGACATGTTAATGTTATCATGAACTATCTTTCCACTTACACTTATTAATCAAGATTGTCCATTTGAAAAGTTCATTTAGAAAGTTGGAATTACTAATATGACCCAACCTTCTTTTCTGTTCATTTTATCTAAATATTGAGAAATTTGAAAAAGAAAAAGCATCTTTTGTATCTATTTTTGCTCCTTTACTATATTCATCTTATTTCACATTTTCTTTGGCCCTTTCACCCACACTTGTCTTTTTTTTTTTATTACTTACCTGATCCGGACTGAACACACGCACACACCCCAACGCACACACACCACCCAACCCAAACCCAACCCCAAGCCCTACATCGGCCATTCGGCCCACAACAAAACCCCACAGGGCCACTCATTCCGACTAAAAACCACAGAAGGGACAAGCAAGGAATCCCCATAGAGGGATTCGGAATCCCCAACTTTCCACTGAGAAGCAAAGAGTGGTACCAACTGAGCTAGAGAGCTCGTGGTCACCTACACTTGTCTTTGAACTTTACATCATGGAATATTATAAGTTAGAACTTGTTTGATGCTATATTTGGAGTGATACAATAAAAGAGAGTAAAAAAAATAATATTAGATCATGATGAAATAAGGGCGAATATAGTAATTTAACTTCCAAATAATCAAACTTCCCTCCCATCTAAGGTGCCAATAGGCAGACATTGACTTGTGACATTTTGGCACTTTATGGTTTAGATTCGAATCTGTACATGTTTCAATTTCAAAATAAATAAAACATTACAAACACATTTCTTATTGTATATTAACTAAGAAAGGCCATTAGGGTCGCTATTGCAAAGCGGGGGTATTTGTAAAATACAACCGCGCTAAAAGGAAGAATTGTATTAGTTTTTATCACAACTTCCCATGTTATCCGCAATTTGCATTACAAGGCTAATTTCTATACAATATGATTAATCTATGATAAGTTGTATTGTTTTAGCTGTTGCTTGTGCAGATTACTGCTGTGTGGACTGAACAGATGAACATCAGAATAAATGGAATGCTGGAATGCAAACAAAAGAAGTCAAAGCTGAAAAGTGAAGTTCGATCGCTCTAAGAAGGTTCGATCGATCGAGCGTTCGATCGCTCGACGAGAGTAGAAGCGCTTGAGGCTCAAGTGTTCGATCGATCGAGAGCCGTTCGATCGATCGAAAGGGGTATTTCCAGAAACATTTGCGTGCGCAGCAGAATGCGGGTTTTAACCCTAGTGTCTTAGGTTTTCTATTTATATGCGTTTTGTACACGTCCATAAGGACGCCCACTTTTACATTTTAGCAGTTTAGAAAGAGAGATAGAGAGTTTGTTTGGTTTTTTGTAGGTTTTTCATATTGTGGATTGGATTCCTTGAAGTTTATACAAGTATCTTTCGTTCCAGGTTACATATTTCTTGCTTATTCATATTCTGCATGTGTTAGACGTAGTTAGATTGCTTGTTTTACAGTGTGGCATGCTAAATAGTTAGAAACCCATAGATTTTATAGTTTTCATGATTAACTCGCAACCAAACATGGTATTAAAGTTTTCTTACGTTAAAAATAATTCTGTGACACTCCAGACGATGTCTGAGTAGTCCCGGGTCTCTGCCATGCAGCAGAATAATCGCTGTGTTCGATCGATCGAAGTTAGTTCGATCGATCGAACCAGAGACAGTCAATCGATCGAAGTCAGTTCGATCGATTGAGGGATGAAGGTCTTCGATCGATCGAAGGCGCGTCGATCGATCGAACTCTCGGATTCTTGAGGATGTTACCTGCAGTATTCCAGGACTTTTTGTTTTAGGACTTGTTATCATTCTGTCCCAAATAAATGCTCAGTTTGTCAAAACAGTTTTAAAACTAAGGCCCTAAAGCATTTTCTTTCAATACATTTTGCAAATCATCTTCAATGCTAACACCATTGAGGATGCGAGTCTTAACTATTGAATTAAACCGCTTTTGTGTATTTCAATTTAACTGTGATGATATGGTCCCGGTCATGAAAGGGCCATAGAATTTTTATCTTTTGAGGAATACGGAAAACTGTAGGTAATATACTCCATTGTGCTTCAAGGTAAATGCATGGTAGATGGCTAGGTTACTGCGGATTCGTGTAATCCCAACACTTTCTTTTTAAAGTTAAACTCCTTAATTCTAAGTACTGTTTACTTAGCTAGTTAGATTGTTTAGTTAATTTTAATTACTTTCATTAGTAATCCTAGTTTGTGGAACTTCGTGTTCTGCACCTTCATTCAACCTTATTTATTTTATTTTGCTTTCTTTTAGAGGATAGTCTAATTCGATAGGTCAACACCTTCCCTGTGGGATCGACCTGGTCTTACCAGATATTACTTGCACGTCTACCTACACTTGGGTACTGCACAAGAGCGCACAAGAAAATTCTCGTGTCAAGTTTTTGGCGCCGTTGCTGGGGAAGGCGACGATCAATTCCTTAGATTACCTCAGTCTCTCTTCATCTCTTTCTATTTTTATTTTTCTCTTCTTTTCAGTTCTTTTGGGTAAGTTCTCACCCTAGGGACCCTCTCAGTTCATGTCCGAGAATTCCATTGAAGGAATTGTTGGAAATCCTTTCTACCTGTCTGACTCGGAAAGCTCCATCAACCCCATAGCCACTCCAACTGCATCAATGGATGATCATCAGAGTGAAAACGGTGACAATGTTTTGGTACCAATCGATGAGGCACTCCGTCCTCTTTGCGATCTCATGCAACCAGAACATGCACCTACGCCCTCTTGCATTCAAATCCCACCGCACAATGGCGAATTCCAGTTTCGCAATGGGATGATTCAACTGCTTCCCACTTTTCATGGGATGGAAAGCGAGAAGGCGTATTTACATGTCACCGATTTCGAGGATGTTTGCAAAACATTCTCGCAAACTTGTCCTAGGGAGGTGGCGCATTTAATGCTATTCCCCTTCACGTTGAAAGATAAAGCGAAGGCGTGACTCCATTCCCTAAAACCTAATTCAATTTTCACCTGGCATGCGATGCGCACCGCATTTTTAAAGAAATTCTATCCTACTCGCATGACCACAGACCTTCAGCGTCAAATCAATTCCTATAAACAAAAGAGCAATGAAACCTTCACAGAAGCGTGGGAGCGTTTCAAAGATTTGCTTCTCTCGTGCCCACATCATGGGTTTGAAAAATGGCGAACGATCAGTTTCTTTTATCGGGGGTTGAATGGTGAAACAAAGAAGTGGGAGCGTTCAATTTCACACTAGAATAATTAAACAAAGCCATACCCAGATTCAAACAACTAGCCTCCAAAGCTACGCCCAGATCCAAACAACTTCCAAAACACAATTAAATGGACTCAACTAAGCACCCCCTCCAAAAACTCAAAAAAGCATCCACTGAAACACCCCAAATTAAATACTGCTCCAATACAACTAAAATAGAAGACAAAAAACAAAAAGTCAACAAACACCAATGAAAAGGCAAAATTGAAAAGCAAAGCAACATCACGAAGATAACGACTTCTCCCGCAAACCCGCGCGTGACAACAAGCTCGATCCCAAATGCAACACCCAAAAACAATCACCATCTCGCCGGAGAAGACCATCGAAAGCTTTTTCTCGTTGAATGGAGTCTCCGGTTCATCCACATCACGAAGACAACGACCTCTCCCGTAAATCCGAGCGTGACAACAAGCGCGATCCCAACTGCAACACTCAAAACAATCACCACCTCGCCGGAGAAGACCGTCGCAAGCTTTTTTCTCATTGAATGGAGTCTCCGATTCATCCTAGAGAGAGAGAGAGGTGGAAATCTTATATATATACATATATATAAATTTGGTGTTTAAAATTTAAAACCCCTTGATTTTGGGTGTTTCCAAATTAGATAAAGAGTTTGAAAATGAATGACTCATTAATGGACTTTAGGGGTAGTTTGGTCACTAAATAAAAATATAGACCTATTACCAAAATATTATTAGAGTTGAACCTATTATAACAAAGTTAGACTAAATAATTCCCTTAATTTATTTATTGTCATAAGAAAAAAAATAGTTTATTCCTTATCACATCTCAACGGTCCAAAGAAAATGTACACCCTAAGTTTCAAAGCTACCTAACAGAAAATTCAAATTTTCAAAAAGCAAAAACAAACAAAACTCTTCCACTGATTGAAGTTTCGAATATTATTTTACTTTTGATTTCAAAAGTTGCAATATTTTGTTTATAAGGGCATGTTTGGAAAAGTCTAAAACACGGTCAGTTTTAGTTCAAGTCTTACTATTATTTATTTATGATTTTTGTGAGAGCTCTATGCTGATTTGATAAAAAAAAAAAATTTTATTTCAAGAGATTAATTAGACTAGGTATAGATTCCTAGAAAGAAATAATACTCACCAAACATTCCGCGTTCCAGAATCGGTTCACTTATAAACTATATAATTAGTTCTTTGCTTTCCTAAACGACCTCTAACTTTTCAAAAGAGTCTAAAATTAGACCAAAGTCTCACTTTTTATCTGAACTTATGACAATCAAGGTTATGTTGGTTTGACAAAAAGCTATTCTTTCGAGAATTATCAGTTTCGACATGAATTTTAATGCAAGAAATGATCACTCACAAAATACTTTACTTTTCAGAACCGGTTCATTTATAAACCATAAAACGGTTCTTTGCTTTCCCAAAGAGCCCCTAACCATGTATCTAAATGGGATGAAGTCTCACTTTTTATCTAATTCTTGGGAGATCAAGAGTTATATTGATTTAACAAAGAATCAGTTGTAAAAGAGTTCTTAGTTTGTTTGGACATGCACTCCTGTCCAATAAATAAAGATAACATTTTTGCTCACCTAAAAATGATTCACTAATGCTAAATGGGATATTTGAGTGAACATTGATGAACCATTTTTAGGTGAGCAAAAGTATTTTCATTAATTAAACACTCACCAAGCTCTTAAATTTGTAAAATCTATTCACTCATGAACCAGTAACCGCAGAACCATTTCTTTGTTTTTCCAAACAGCCCTATTAAAAAAAACAGTAGCATGCCAGCACCTGCTTTTTAAAAGCTTTTGTTTTTAATGAGATAATTTCCGTTTCTGCCATTAATCTTTGATCTTCTCTTTCTCTCTCTCTCCTCTCTCTCTCTCTCTCTCTCTCTCCTCGGCATCTTAATCTCGGAACTCGTTCTCAGTAACGAAAAGCCAACTCGAATCTCCTTGATTTAGCAAAACAAGTTTCGGAGTTTTTGTTTTCAGAAAACGTTTTGGCGCAACAGAAAATTTGTTTTTTTTTTTTTTGCTTTCTTAAATAGTTTATACAGCTCATAGTTCCGAACACTTCTCATAGCTTTTGAACGAACATTCAAACAGCCCTTTAGTTCCATTTCATGTTTGTGTCTGGTAATTTGGTTTTGTCAACAAGTTTGGTGAATTCAACCACCAAATTTTGACAATTGAGATCGTAATTTCATGCTCGTCAGAAAATTGGGGTGGGTTCTGAATTTTGATTTGAATTAGGGTTTTGAAAGTTGTGTTTTCGGCAATGTCATCTTCGACATTGGTCGAATTCGAAGGACGAGACTACTATATTTGAGAATTCAACTTCCGAATTTCGAAGATTGGGAACGTAATTTCAAGCTCGTCAGAACATTGGGATGGGTTCAGAATTTTGATTTGAATTAGAGTTTTGAAATATGTGTTTTCGGCAATGTCAAATTCGGTTTTGTTCGAAGTTGAAAAACGAGACCACTGTATTTGAGAATTAGGGAACAAAGGTAGTGATTAGTCATGATGTTATCGATGTCACCTTCGTCGATAGCTCGTAGTTCGCTGGAGGAAATGCTTGATTCCCTCCGCCGGCGGGACGAGAGCGAGAAGCCGAAGGACTTGCCGCCGGCATTGCCGGCACGACCAACTTCTAGGGCCCGCCTGCCGCCGGCAAGGCGGTCGTTGCCGACGAACTTCGAGGTCTGTGATGTGGTAGCACCGGAGTTTTCGTCGAGTTGTATCAGCAAAAAGGAAGATATTAGGAAATCTAGAGGTGGTAGTTTTGGGGGGAAGAAGATAAAGGAAGTGCCGTCCGGTGAGTCGCCGTATGAAATGTCATCGGAAGAAAAGAATGGTGAACAGGAGGAAATGGGTGGTGGCGATATCGCGGTTGAGCCTTCACCGTCACTGCCTAAGTTCCGGGAATCCGAGTGGGATGACAACATTGGTTATTTCATTAAGAAGGTAGCATTTTTTATCAGCTATTTGGTTGCTCATATTATCTGCTATATATATGTACATATATATATATATATATTCATATATGTTCTTTAGAAGGACGATTGGGTTTCGATGAATGTGATCTCGTTTGGGTTAGTTTTACATTAATTTTCTACAACCTCAATAAATTGTGTCATTTGGTTGTGAACACATGATAAATGTGTAGCTTTTTGCTATTGAGTTTAATTGATTTTAGATGGGATAAGCATTTCTTGAGCCCAGAGGTGTTATTTGAACAAGAGCGGAGACGTACTTAAATTTTTAGGGAGAATCCAGGTTCTAATACTTGCTTAACCATGGCCAATCTAGTTCTTGGCAAGTTCTGAGTTTGCCACTTTTATGCGTATAGTGACTGATTTGATGTTAAGAGAAATACCTCTCTATCCCTTGCTGAGAAATCTGCAGAAGCTCTGTAGTTGTTACATTCTTTATTTTGCCCTTTTTCAGTTTTTGCTATTTGGACCTTGATTGTGTAAGATCTTGGTACCTATGGTACTCTCTAATCTCTATCCAGTATCTCACAGTCTAATCTTATGTTAAATGTGTCGTTATCCATGTGCTGAAGTATTTGGTTGGTGATACGATAACTGTTGAGGTCATAGACAGGTAGTTGCATGACTTCTTTTTACTTCTGGAACTGGTATATTGTCCATCCCTTGTTGTAAGTTTCAATTACTATTGTCATAGCTGATATCTATGTTTATACTGCACATTATCTGTCTTCGAGCCTGTTTGAATAAGCTTATTTGGAACCAACAATCACTTATTTGGGAATTGGGATTATTAGAGATTTGAGTCCATTTGGCAAAATTTGTCACAGCTTTTTGAAAAATCTGTTCCACTTTAGAAGAAAAACAGCTTAAATCAGACGCAGCAATTTGCTGCTTTTACGAAAAACAACTGAAGAAAAATCTCTTATTCCGACAACAATAACCAGCTTGCTCTTCTTCATCAATCCATCTTCCGACTTTTCCTTCTAGATGATTCAGTCCATTAACAGACACTTACTTGAAAGTACTTTGTTTCAGAAACTTCGTGTCTGGTGTCAGCTCCAGAATAAGCAGTGGGAGTCAGGACTGATACAATCAACTTCAGGGGAAAAAGCATCTGTTTTGCTCTCAGATGGAAATGTGAGTTCATGTGTTATGTCCATATTGTTAAAGCTTTTTATCATTGTTATCAAATCGTGAATTGAATTGTGAACTGGTTTGGCAAAAATTGTGAATCATGAATCGTTGGATTCACTTTTTTGAGAAGATAAATAAAAAAGGAGTATATACTGGGTACATTTAAAAGCACCCGTACGGCGCTTAAAATGAACATAATTAACAATTTAAAAGTTTCATGTATTTGCAAGGCTCAAAGTGTTGAAAGTTTCCCACTTAAAAATTCAGAGTTCGAGATTTTGGATTCTGAATTGTAATGAATAGTGAATCATATAGGGTTGTATGAGACTCGGATCGACCTATACTAAAATCATGCTTCTAACTGTTACAAAGTATTTAAGTAAATGGGATTTGCATGAATCCACTATGTTATTACAGGTGGTGAAAGTGCCAACAGGAGTGCTCTTACCTGCAAATCCGGATATCCTTGAGGGCGTGGATGATCTAATACAGCTAAGCTATTTGAATGAGCCATCAGTTTTACACAACCTTCAACATAGATATCTCGATGATATAATTTATGTAAGTATGACACGACATCTTTTTTTAGTGCCAGTAGGAGTGAATTTCCCTTTTCCACTTCTTTTACATATAGTTGTGTTTGCTTCTGTAGAGTAAAGCGGGACCTGTTTTAATAGCAATCAATCCCTTCAAAGATGTCCAACTATATGGAAATGATTTCGTCACATCTTACAAGCACAAGCTATTTGACAGCCCTCATGTTTATGCAATAGCAGACTCTGCTTATAACGAAATGATGAGAGGTGAATTAACCCATATTCAGAGTCTGGAAAAAAGGTTATATTTTAATTAAAACGTACTTTATTAGTAAAGCATCTATCTAATTTTGCTTTGTGGCATTCTCTATCTTGCAGATGATGTAAGTCAATCTATTATAATAAGGTTAGTTTAACTGTTTAACTGTCTTCATTTTAGTTTCCACAAGAGGAAGCTATTTCCTTGTTATTTTAGTTGCTTTTGCAGCTGTCACTTAGAAGATCTTTAGGTTTTGTTTGATTCACAGATTTTGGGAAGGAAAAGAAAACTGAAAGGAAAACTAAAAGATCTTTAGCTTTTGTTTGATTCACAGATTTTGTTGTCTTCTCCCATGCTTAAAAAAGAGTAGAGATTAGAAATTTTCAAATATAATAGGAAGTCAAGTAAATAAAACAGGAAGTGACTCACACGATTCAAAATTTTTAATTTTTTTTCCTCTAATTTATTTTCGTTCCGATTTTCCTTGCTGTTTTCTGCAATAAGCAAAGAAAGAAAATTATTTTCCTTTCTGTTTTCTTTTCCTTTCCCTCATTAAATCCCTGAACCAAACAGAGCCTTGAGGCTTCTTGTCCTGTACATTAATTTTGGATATCTGTTTTTCTCCTATACCTATATTATAGTGGGGAGAGTGGAGCTGGGAAAACCGAGACAGCAAAAATTGCAATGCAGTACTTGGCTGCACTTGGTGGTGGCAGTAATGGAATAGAAAATGAAATCCTTCAAACAAGCTGGGTACTAGAGGCATTTGGGAATGCAAAAACAGCCAGAAATGACAATTCTAGTCGCTTTGTAAGCTATCTCTTACCAAAATTTCAATCACAACCTCTAGTAATCATTATTTTTACTTTAAACATTCTTCGTGCTCACTAGACTTTGGTTTGACATTTATCCTTGCATAAAGGAGATCATTTACGAAAACTTGCCATTTCTGATATATCTAACTGGTTTGGTGCAGGGGAAGTTAATTGAAATTCATTTTAGTGCGACAGGGAAAATATGTGGTGCCAGAATCCAGACCTGTAAGCACATTTATCTTGAAAATTCTCTAGAGGCAAACATAATTTTCTGATTGTCATTTCATCAATATGAAATAATTTGATCATTTCTCTGTCTTTCTACATGTGTGCTTAACATCAACTCCTATGATGGTCTTCAATAGTTTTGCTTGAAAAGGTAACCAACATCCCTCTCTCAACTGTAGATTTTTCTTTACCAGATTTAGATTGACATATTCGATTTTTTTAAAAAATCTATTACGTGTTGTTTGAGCAGTCAAGAGTGGTTCAGCTGGCCCGTGGGGAGAGGTCATACCATATCTTTTACCAGCTTTGTGCTGGTGCTCCATCCAGTCTCAAAGGTTAGCGTTCCGGTTATTATTTTGTTTGTGGAAGTTTGGTGCATATATTTGTTTTTAGCAGTGTAAAAGACATACATGGCATCTGATACTAATGCTAGGTGTCGGTCACTGTGATACAGTATGTGTAAACGTGACATAGGTAATCCTTTGACCAACTTGTGTTGCGCTGTCCACCTTTGACTTAGGGCCTATTTGGGAATCCTTAAAGTAGGATCTGATTGAGTCCCAGTCTCACTTTCTGTTTGGTTTTTATGTGAACCAAGGTTATGTTGGTTTGACAGAGAACGACTTTAAAGAAAGATATTAGACTGGACAAGCATTCCTGTGCAAAAAATTGACATTCACTGAACACATTGATTTATAGAATGGATTCACTTATGAACCATAGAACTGGTTCTTTGCCTTCCCAAACAGCCTTGTTAACCAGACTTATGAAGTGTTTTCTACTTTTTTTTAGGTTAAAATTTCTGAAAATATTTACACTCTTGCCTAAGCCTCATGTACTTTTTTCTTTACAGAGAGGCTGAACCTAAAAAAAGCAAGTGAGTACAATTATCTCAATCAGAGTGGCTGCTTGGCAATCAATGATGTCGATGATGCTTCGCGATTTCATAAGCTTATGGTAACTTGAATTCATGGGATGACACCCTTTTCTCAGTTCATTTCTGCCTCTGTAATGTATATTTATATATTTGAATTATATATTCCCATTTTTCCAGAAAGCTTTAGATACTGTTCGAATATGCAAAGAAGATCAGGAGCTTGCCTTTGAAATGCTTGCTGCAGTGTTGTGGCTAGGAAACATATCATTTGAAGTTATTGACAACGAAAATCATGTTGAGGTTGTAGCTGATGAAGGTAAGATCTTTGTGCTTGGTTTTATCAAATGTTACTTCTCCGAAATTTGTCCTGAACTTTACAAAATCCTTCTAGGATATCTTAACTTCTAATATTATATTTCTATTTCTGATTCAATGCTCTTGGAGTTCAAACTATGTTCATAAAGATAGAGATTCAAATTTTTATCTCTGACCTGGACACCCAAAATTTTGCCACTTTGGAAATGCATTGTGAGAGTTTTTATACGAGATCTAGGAGCAATATAATGTGTGTGTGTATATAAATCAACTATTTGAGTTGAGTTAAGTGAACTCAGCAAAAAAAGTAAATAGAAGTAGAAAAGTTTACTGCTCAAGCAAAATTCGACTGCTAGTATCTAGAGGCATCTCTTTGAGCTTATTCTTGAGGCTTAAGCATCACATATCACTTAAAACTTCGATGTAACTGAACTTCACTTTGCGTGATTGTCACCTGTAAAGAAACTAGCAATAACACAAAAGGTAAAATTACCAAAATACTCCTAAGGTTGACGTCACTGATGACATAAGCCCTAATATACTCAATTACTAAATTGCCCTTTAACAACACCCCTTTCCACACCCCCCCCCCCCCCCCCCCCCCCCCCCAAAAAAAAAAAAAAAAAAAAAAAAAAAAAAAAAAACTGGAGGTAGTAATGAAATTACAACCGAAGTTTGGAAATAAGATTACAACCAAAAACAAAAAAAAACTCTCAACTCCTCCGAGTCGGCAAAAAATAAATCTTCATCCAATAGCGATGATCGCCAAACAACAACGATCCAAACTGAAGCTTGTAATTGATGAACCACGGACAACCCAAATGATGCGTTATCAAAACAATCTCAACCATACTAGGCCGACGAAAGGGTTCTCGATTTCACGAAGACAATCGGCAAAGGATCATTCTCAATCTTTGGAAGAAAATTGGTAATGAACAAGATTCTCTCAACTTCACAAACGAAGAAGAGGCTATGGTTTTCTTGATCTCACAATGATGATCGGCAAGTGGATACTCTCATTCTCGGAAAGAAGATTGGCATGCTAGGGTTTTCTCGATCTCTCAATGATGATCGACAAGTGGATACTCTCAATCTAAAAAGAAGATTGGCACAGTACTCTCAATCTCACAAAGAAGATTGGCACAACGGCTTGCTACAACCCGGCTTGCTACATCCCTCCATTATTCTCCCCCTCAAACTGAAGGTGGAAGAGAATACGAACATTGAAGTTTGGAAGGAAAGCCAAACAAGTCGTCTTTTTTGTTTTGGTGGTTTGTTTATTTTATTTTTAAACCCAAACATGGCTTAAAACAAGCCTCTTATTTTATTTTATTTTTATTTTTATTTTTATTTTTTATGTTTACGAGGGGAGAATACGAACAACATTGAATAGTGCTGAATGAACAGTATTCATGAACAACGTCGTATGAATAGTACCAATGAATAGTAACATGAACAATATCGACGAATAGTGCAAATGAACAGTAAACATGAACAGTGTCGGATGACAATAGTGCCGGTGAACAGTGTGGCTGTAACTTATTTCCGACAATATTAGGGACTCGAGACGATAGGTCGACAAAGATGTGAAAATAAAGGTGGCTACTAGGATTCCGGCGGAAGGCGACCACCTCCCACCGGTAGACGGAAGCTGAAATAAGGTTTGGCTCTAATACGATGTAATGAAACTAGAAGGGTTGATGATATTATGTAAGAGTTATAATGGAGGCCTATATATAGGTAAAAATACTACTAGGGCTGATGTCACTGATGACATAAGCTTAATCTACTAAATTACTAAATTGCCCTTTAACATAACTAAAATGAGCATTTACTTAGCTTAGGTTGTAATACCCTGTATTTTAGTTGTACTTTTATTTTTTTTTTATAAATAAGATTCAGTATACTTTATTTACTTTTCCTGTATTTTCAGTTTCAATCGATCGAGCAAGCTTCGAGCGATAGAGAGTTTTATTTCTCAATCGATCGAACGTCCTTCGAGCAATTGAGACTCTGCCTACCTGAATTATGACGTGGAACCCTTTCTCAAGCGATTGAAACCTTCTCAAGCGATTGAATCCGTCTCAATCGATCGAACTTTGGCCGACCTATTCTCAATCGATCGAACTTCATATTTCAAGTATACGTGTTCTGCCACATGCACCCTCTCCCTTCCCTATATATATGAATCACTATTACACACACACGAGATTGGGGAAAACTGAGGGAGTTAGAGAGAGAGAGATATATAGCGTTATATATATACACACTTATACATATATATATACACATACACTTATACATATATATATTATACACTCCCTCATACACTCTCGGTTTTGGGAGAAGAGAAGGAGCAGAAGAAGAAGAAGAAGAGGAAGAAGAAGAAGAAGGCAGAGGAGGAGACAAAGAGGAAGAGGAAGAGAAGAAGAGAAAGAGACCACCGAGGAACCCGCGGCCACCCCGAGCTCGCCGGCGTCACCGACGTTAACGGTGAGTGCCTATACTCACTTAGTAGCGTAGATATGTATGTGTATATGTGTTTCGGCAAGAAAGAATGGACCCCGAACGTGCGTAAGTGCTCTAGTTCATTCTGAGAAGAAAACCAACGTTCAATCAATCGAACTGATTTCGAGCGATTGAACGCAGGCTGATCTCGAGCGATCGAAAGTAGTTCAATCGATCGAACGTCAAATTGTTCAACCAATCGAACATGACAGATTATTAAATGTTTAGTTTGTTTATATCCGATGAAATGTTAAGCTGTATATTATCATGCGTTGATTGGTAGAAGCTGTATCGGAATTATATACACGTGGAATGTTGGGCTTAGTGTATTGAACAGTGAAACCAATTGTATAATGATGGTATAATATTGTAAATCAGAATGAAAAGCCGACATGCATAGTAGTGGGTCTATCGACCTCTCTATCGACCGCAGAGGTCGATATCATTTATGTTGGTGAGTATGAATGCGGTCGCTAAGATCGAATGATGTTGGGTGTGAGATCCTTAGGCGCTGGGATAGGATTGGGACTACGTGTTGGGTGTTACGTATGATAGAGTTGGATTGTGTGTTGGATTTGGGAGGTTTGCGATGTGGGGCTTCATGTCGAGTCTAATATATTGGGGCTGGTGGACGTAATGTTCTGGGCTAGAGTGCCGTAGTAGTATATCAGGAGCTGAGTGATGTAGTATTGCCGAGTGCTTTGGTATAGCTGTGTGCGGTGATATTGCTAAGTGTTGTAGTATTGCTGAGTGATGTGATACCGTGGAGCTGAGTGCTGTGGTATAGCTGTGTGCGGTGACATCGCTGTGTGCTGTGGTATTGCTGAGTGCTGCGGTGGAGCTGAGTGCTTACGAAGCTGAGTGTTGTGGTATTACGAAGCTGAGTGCTGCAGTATGTCAGGGCTGCGTGTCGTATTATATCAGGGCGGGTTGGTCGGACATTAGGACTGTGTGTCAGGATTTGATAGCTCGTGTGATATAGGACAACGTGTCTGACTTATGTGTTAGAGTGTGGGACTTCGTGTCAGGTGTGATGGACCGTAGGTATGGGACTACGTGTCTGATTAATATGGACCCAAGAGTCTACGTTATGTATTGGGAGATTGGGATGACGTCCGTTGGGATATATTGAGTTGGTGATACATGCATGCGAACGACGAGATGATCCTTTTCTATTGATGCTGTTGTTTTATTTACTGCAATTCGATAGATACTCTGTTAGTATTTGCATTCACTCGGTTTTCGTAGCTGACGGCGTTTATGCCGCTAGATCTTCAACGTCCAGCTGGCCAGGGTTATGAGTATGCAGGAGATGCATACATGGATAGGGGCTACGAGGATGGAGCCTATGATGACGGAGGCAATGCTGGAGATGACTACTACGCGAGCTGAAGACTTGGAGCTTGCTGTTGATAGTTTATGCTTATGTTTTTAGAGACCGTTGT
Organism: Hydrangea macrophylla; assembly: GCA_033977485.1. Classification (NCBI taxonomy): domain Eukaryota; kingdom Viridiplantae; phylum Streptophyta; class Magnoliopsida; order Cornales; family Hydrangeaceae; genus Hydrangea; species Hydrangea macrophylla. The sequence goes on along the minus strand of CM066994.1, from coordinate 13,113,935 downwards.
AATAGTTACGTTTCTAATCGGCGTATGTTACTGTAGTACTTTAATTACGTTCTGCAGACACTTGTGGTTTTGTAATAGTTTATTATTACACTCCGTTCTTATATATATCGACCTTAGAACTTTCCAATGTGTGATTTGAATCATTACTCAGAAGGTTTGACTTTAGTTATGGACAATGTGATGACTTTCAATTGTCATGGCCTACGGGTCCAAAAAAGAATTTATTTTCTCTATTTTTGCTACTGCAGGGCGTGACATAGGTAGATTTTTACATCCCAATTTAATTACCTGATGTGCAAGAACTCCCATTCTTCTAGAGTTCTAGAGAGAATATTATTCCACTGCTCACTTGACCTGCTATTTATTTATTTTTTATGGTACTACCTATTTAACTTGCAATCTTGACACCTATGAAGCACCGACACTCTCTTTTGCCCCACGTATCAGTGTCGGATACGTATCCGACACCGACACTCTCTGATACTCTTTGGACACGTGTCGGATACTCAAAATTTCGTGTCGGAATTTTTTGTTAGTTTTTCTTGAGCCGACACTCTTTGGACACGTGTCAGATACTCAAGTAGGTCATGAGAGTTTGCGGATGTTGATTTCACCCACCATTGGTGGGTAACCAACGGTCTATGGAGCACCGACACTCTGTTTTGGCCCTCGTATCAATATCGAAAGAGAAAACGACGACGACGACGACACGACCCGATATTTACTAATGATGGTGATAAGGCAATTGAAGAATGAGTGGATGGACATCTTTTTGGGACATATATAGTACTACTAGTTACTATTTAGTAATTAGCCGGTATTTTTTGGAACTTAATTCATGATCACAAATATATTTTTTGGGCTATATACTAGTGGACACAAGTTAGCAATTATCTTTTGGTACTTGGTTTATGTAGATGGACATACTTGGGGGACAAGTGCATACATTACTTAGTAGTTAGCAAATGCGAATGTGCTTTGACACTTGGTTGATGAATGTTATTAACTTATTAATGAAGATGTTTTTGAATTTCATTCATTTGCTTTGTTGTTTTTGATAATTTCATAGTATTGTTGTAATTTATGTGCTTTTATGCCAATTTTGATAAGACATGGTAAACATATATTTCAAAAAAATACATTTTAAAAATCGTGTCCCCAATGTATCGTATCCTGCTTTTTTGAGAAATGCCGTATCGGCTTATTCGTGTCGTGTCGTGTCCGTGTCACGTGTCCGTATCGGTGCTTCTTAGCTTGACACATTCACTGGTGGCTCTCATCTGATTGGGTTCATGTTGATCTCAGGCCTATGAATTTCTTTGGACTTATTACCAGAAAATCACATAAATCAATCTAGATCTAAAATCATATAAGATATGGAGTGGTGCACCCCTTTCTTTCTTTCTTTCTTTTTTCCTTCATACATCTTAGTTTTTTCATCGTCCTCAAGAGTTTGAACTAATATGTTTCTTTTGAATATTGCATTTTGACGTAGTAGACTTAGAGCATGGTTAAGATATATGGCTGACATTTTGGGTGCATAAATAAGCGATGTATATATTTATCTTAGAAAGTCGAAAGACAGAAAATGTTGAAGCTTGATATGCATTGTTGGCCCATTCTCTAACAGCTTGAGCTTGGAGTAGTTGGTAACTCAACATGGTATCAGAGCCTTGTTTGTGGGAGGTCTTGAGTTCTACTTCTCCATCCCAAAGTTGATGTGCATATTTTACGCTATGTTATTTGTTTACATTATGATGGAGTTTAGTTTGTTGGCTCTCCACGTGTGAGACTGGGTCGCATGAGAGGGAGGATGTTGAAGCTTGATATGCATTGTTGGGCCAATTCTCTTAACAACTTAAGCTTTTAGAGTCCATAGTTGCTAACTGAAAAATGAGGCATAGGATCATTGGATAGAGGCTTCACATCTTGTTGATTTGTTTAATTTTTTTTTTCTCTTTTTGGCAGCTGTCACTAGTGCTGCAAGCTTGATGAGTTGTACTACCACGGACGTCATGTTAGCTTTGTCTACCCATAGAATTCAAGCTGGGAAGGACAGTGTTGCCAAAAGGTTAACATTGCAGCAGGTGTGTAAAGTACTTATGTTATCACTATTCTCTCTCTCTCTCTCTCTCAGACTTATTGGTGTGCATGCTTACATATATGCCTATTTCCTTGACATTACTTCTCACTTGGAAATCCACTCTTTTAACTCTATATTAGGCTATTGACACCAGAGATGCTCTGGCAAAATTCATCTATGCAAGTTTGTTTGACTGGCTTGTTGGAGAAATCAATAAATCACTAGAAATTGGCAAGCAACGTACTGGGAGATCCATGAGTATCTTAGATATCTATGGGTTTGAGTCATTTCAGGTATGCAGCTAGCGTTTATCTTTCATTTTTCTTTTTCTTTTTTTTTTTTTTTCATTTTTTCCTGCTTTGGTTGGAAGTTATATTTCTCTTCTTATTGTGTTATGTACAAGATCCCCTTTGTGATGATATCATCTTCTAATTTTCAGAAGAATAGCTTTGAACAATTTTGCATAAACTATGCAAATGAGAGGCTGCAACAACATTTCAATCGGCATCTATTTAAACTTCAACAGGAGGTAAGCATCAGAGATCTTTTTGATGCTCTTTTGAAGCTATGCAATAAACGTTTCCTTGAAGGTTTTTCTTTAACCTTTTTGTACAGAAAAAATAATTGGATTGTTTTGTGATATTCTGAACCAATAAAGTAATTTGAATGGCGTACACTGAATGAAAACTGAACTTTAGGCCTTCTTTGAGATTCCAGGACTCTTTGCTTTATTTTATCTTGCTACTCAATTTTAAAGACCAAAGTCACTACATTGCATCTGGCCTAACATCTTATTTTTCTTTGTTTTTGACTCTGCTTAAATGTTTCTGTTTGAGAAACAATCTCTTGTAATTGAATTGATATTACAATGTTACATGAGGAGCCTTTAGTAGGCTATAGGTAATCTATTTACATTAAAATAATGCAAAGACAATTAATTAATTGCTTCAGCTACTTCAGCATATCATACGATATATACATTAACAGTTTCCTTTCCACACCTTTTTTGGATCTCCCATATATATATAATTGACGAATCTTTTGTATATTAACGTCACATATTTATTTTGTTTCAGGAGTATGAATCGGATGGAATTGATTGGACAAAAGTAGATTTCGAAGACAACCAAGAGTGTTTGAACCTCTTTGAGAAGGTATTCTCTTTTGAAAAATTTAGATTCTAGTTACACCTATATGGACTAAATTCTCATCTCTTTAGAAATTTCGTTCTTAAATGAACCAAGTATATATGCTTTGCATCCACTTCTCTTGTTTGGTAAGTTAGTTGGGAGGGAAGAGAGGGTTAATGGAGAGACGGGGAGAGTAAGCAAGCAGGGAAAAGCGCCCATTTTTGTTCCAAATGGGTATTTCACCTTTTTTATTCAATGCTGAATCGACGACCTATGTATCTATACTATTATAAAGGGAAAGGGAGGGGTACCAACATTATTTTCTATGTTCTCTATAATTACAGTTAAACCATTACACTTTATCTTCTTAAATAATATTAGTAGGGTATTAGAATATCCAATCAATTAAAAAAAAAAAAACTGCTCCAACAAATGGGAAAAAATTGCCTTGAATAGTCGGCTAAAAAAACAGTTTAAAAAACAAACAAACTGGCACACACATGGAGTGTGTGGCCCTATTCTAGTTAGGTATAAAGTAAGAAGAATTTTTTGAATTTGAATAAAAAAAGAAACAACTTTGCTGACAATTACATATTTTTGTTTAGTTAGAAGAGTCCTCCAAATATTTGTGTCTTGGATTAGTGATCCGTTTCGATATTTTTATTTTAGACTACGAACAGAGAAGAGAGGATAAGCTCATTATATTAAAAAAAAAAAAAAAAGATATGGGAATTTACCACAATTAATTGAAGTAATTGAGCGTGAGAGGTAAATGAATCGAAAGATTTATGTTTGGCTCGGGAAGGGATAGTGGAAGTATCAAACTGAGAGATTTGGAGAGAAGAGAATAAACTTGAAATAAATCTGTTTTTGAAAATACCAATATATACCTGAATAAGTCTTAACTTATGAAGTATCATTATTTAGTAGGGGGAAAGAGAGTAAATTAGTTCTAAATACTTCCGTTTCTTTCTCTTATGATTATGAAAGCTTACAAAGCAAGAGAAAATTATACTTCCTTTTCCTTCTCTCCTTCTTCCGTGCCTATGCAAACAAGGTGGAACCTGCTTTCTCTTCTCTTCTTTTCTTTTAGTGAATTTTTCTACTTTTCTCTCCAATTATCTCAATCCAAACGGAGCCTTGATGTTTTGATTCAGTTATCATCACGTGACGGTCTTGTAATCATGATTTCAATGTTATGTATCTTGCAGAAACCTATAGGGTTAATATCTCTATTGGATGAGGAATCAAATTTCCCCAAGGCCACAGATTTGACCTTTGCCAATAAGCTGAAGCAGCACTTGAATGCTAACCCTTGCTTTAAAGGAGAAAGAGGTGGAGCTTTCAGTATTCGCCATTATGCTGGAGAGGTAAGTTGTGAAATGATTAGCCCATTGTGCATTTTAAAGCTCTAGTTGGAGACTCTTTTGGCTGTCTTAGGGGCTGTTTGGGAACACAAAGAACCGGTTCCGTAGTTCATAAGAATCTACAAATTCAATTGTTTTGGTGAATGTCCATTTCTTGCACACGAGTCCATGCCCAGTCTAATATATCTTTTAAGACTTGTTCTTTGTCAAACCAACAAAACTTTGATTCTCATAAAGATAAAAAGTAAGATTGCGATTGAAACCAGTCCTATTTTAAGTATACCCAAACAGGCCCTTGGGATTTCTATTATTTTGGAACAATAAAGATGAAAATTATAACTAATGATTCTTTATTATTTACAAGCTTATGAACTTGCAAAAATACAGGTTTATGTGTGTTTAGAGCGACGGAGAGAGAATTTCTATATGCAATTCCAAATTTTGTAATGAAACTCGAAACTCTTGATCCATCTCATGGATTTATAGAGCTTTTTCTAAGGCACTATTCCTTTTTCCAATCAAGTCCTAGGATAGCTATATTTACATGTTAGTGTGATTCATGGTTTAATCTCATATGCGATGTTAACCAGCAAAGATGAATTGATAAGAATCAGAGTCTGGTCCGATCTGATATGTTTCCATCTTCTTTCTATTTTTTTGTTGTTACAGCTCTTACTTTTGACAATTCCTTGTAATAAAATGTTTTTCTTCCAAGTGCTTCTTGCTTTTGACAAGTTTCTGTAATAAATATTGTTTTCAAATATTTGACCTTTTTTTCTAATCCAAGAGCATCTAATTAGATGCCAGCCATTGCATGTTCCATCTTCTTGTCTCTTCTTTCGCAGTTATAGTTCTTGCCTCTTGCAATTCCTTGTAATTTAATACTTTACAAATACTTTCACCCTTTTTTTTGTCCAGTAGCATCTAACCAATAGCATTTAACCATATGCTAGACTTTGCTTGGATTTGGATAGTTTGAAGAGGTCATATTTTGTTTCATATTTTTAAATTTTGTGATGATACTCAAGTTGGGCTTATACAAAATTGTTGGATGAAGGTAGTTTAGATTTGTCATTGATAAAAATGAGTTGGATGATGGAAGTGCTTTATAGTTTGTACAAAAAGCTTATCTTTTTTATGCTTTGGAGGGAAAACATTTTTACTTTCTCCGGCTTCTTGCTAGAGAACATGTGTTTGCGTCGCTGAGTACCACTATGTGCAAACGAAAAAAATAAATTAATGTGGAAACTTAAGTATGTTTCCACTATAACACCAATCGATATTTATTGGAGGTTGCCACTATAACATTACTCCCTCTGTCCCATATTAAGAGTCTTTGATGCCATTTCTTGATGTCCCATTTTAAGAGTCCTCTTTGAAAAGTTAAAGTACTTTAATACACACTTTCCAAATTTGCCCTTTATTATATCCAACTCTTCCCTCTTTTTTTTTTTTTTGATATGACACTATAATTTTGAATTTCAAAAAGGGCAACATTGGAAAGTTGAAAATCTCACCAAATTCAAGGTTGCCCCCTTAATAAGTTGGAATTCCCAAAAGAGACTCTTAATATGGGACGGAGGGAGTATAAAGTTTCCCTGTCTTTCTTGTTTGAAAAGCAAAGTAAGGGGCCTAAGGGCTTCAGCATTAAGTAAACAACTTTTATAGCTTAGACAGAAACACATCGAGTCACAGAGACTCATAGACATACAATTGGTAGTTCATCTGAAGATGCAATTAAAAGTTGTGTATTTAGTCGTTTGGTTTGAAACTTGCAAGATTATTCCTTGACGGAACTTGACCAGCAATCATGACATTTGGATTTGTTTTTTCACAGCTTTTTAAAAATCTGATTCCTTTTTAAACATAACAAACAGCTTTTTTTTTAAAGCTGCAATTTGTAGCTTGTTTAAAAAAACACTCTTAAACCAAAAAAAAGTGAATGTCTTAAAAGCTAACGCAACATTTAGTTGTCTGACTAACACTTCGGACCCTTCTCAGGTTCTATATGATACAAATGGATTCTTGGAGAAGAACAGAGATCCATTGCATTCTGATATTATCCAACTCCTCTCATCATGCCGTAGGCAACTCCCTCAGTTGTTTGCCTCCAAAATGCTTAACCAATTTCAGAAGCAAAGTGTAGGAACGAGTTTCAAGGTAAATCTACTTTTGCAATTTCTATTTGCACTATCTATATCAGCAGCTGTAGTAGATGCTGCTAAAAACTACAAAATTTATGACTGGCATTTGAGAGAAATTTTGGCAGAATTGTGTTCTAAAAAATGTTTACTTGAATACGTGAAGAGTGAAGACTGAATAGTATAAGAGGATGTTTGGGTAATACAAGAACCGGTTCTAAATTGTTCAGTGTTTGTGTAACTGCTTTTTGGTTACGCAAAAGTCCATGTCTGACTTAAAAATACCCCAAGAACTGGTTCTTTATCAAACGAACACAATTACCATTTTAATAAAAACAAGTTAAAAGTGAGACTTGGTTTGAACCTGATCCTGATTTACGCATTCCCAAACAGGCCCTATACTTAATTATTACTTTTACTTGTATATGTTGCTGGTCAGTTTAAATATCATTGCATGCATATAGCTTTCTATCAAAATTTTATAATGGATGTGCCTGCTGTTTCATGACAAAGTCCTTTGTGTTTGTATAATGACATGACTTTATAAGAATCATAATAAAGTGAAAGCTAAAGAAAAATTATTATGTTATGGTGCAATATGGAAGGTGTCAGTTGCATGAATTTATTTATTTATTTATTTTTTCTGGAAAAGGGTTAATCAATAAAATAAAAGACCAAACCGCATCTACAAGTTACAAAGGGGCATACCCCTGGATATACAAGCAGAACAAAATAAAAAAAGGGGCATATCCCCTGAATATACAAAGAAGCTCTAAACCATAGAGAAAGACTCTAACATGGGATGGGCAGCTATCCAACCCAACTGGCATGGAGAGGCACACATGCATTATGTTATGAAATTCTTTTACAGTTTTACTAGTTACTTCCATGGTTGTTAGACGTTCAATTCACGAGTCAGATCGAGTTTCATACGACCCGACACGATTCACAATTCATTATATTGCACTTTGAAGTTTTCAGTGAAACACTTTCTACATTTTATGCCTTGACATTGCATGAAAATTTGTGTCAAATTGTTATTTTGTTCAAATTTAAGCACTACATGTGTTTCTATATATGTACCATATATAATGCATTTTATTTATTTTCTAGAAAACGTGAATCTTAGAATTCATGAATCATAATTTTGGCAAACCGATTCATGATTTGATAAGAAGATTCTTCTATATTTGTAGGGCCAATTGTTCAAATTGATGCAGCAGTTGGAGAACTCCACACCCCACTTCATTCGTTGCATAAAACCAAATAGTAAGCAGCTTCCTGGCATGTACGATAAGGATCTTGTCTTAGAGCAGCTCAGGTGTTGTGGAGTTCTTGAGGTTGTCAGGATCTCAAGATCTGGATATCCTACTCGAATTACTCATCAAGAATTTGCACGAAGGTGGAGTGTGACACCCTCCTTTAGTTATTTATATGTTTGGTTCATGGCTTTAGTGGGACAAGAAAAGAAAAACACATTTCTTTGCTGAGTTAATGAGGAAAATAGAAAGGGAAAAGAAGTGAAAGTAAAAATTTTGAATTTTGCAAGTCATTTCCCTACTCCTTGTTCTTAAGTTGCAATTAGATTTTAAATTCCTTGAATTCTAAATGTTATTTAAGCATGGAGTAAACACAAGGGAAAACATAAGAGAACTAGTTTTCCTTCCCTTTTTTCTAAACCTTCTCTAAATCCGCAAACCAAATAGAGCCTTAGTATTTTTCTCTTGAATGTGGAGGAATTATCCACTTTTCCTGCGTAAAATGTAGGTATGGTTTCCTTCTTTCGGAGAACAATGTATGTCAGGACCCGTTAAGTATATCAGTTGCCGTTCTGCAGCAGTTTGATGTTCTTCCTGATATGTACCAAGTTGGCTATACCAAATTATATTTTCGAACGGGACAGGTGAGTCTATATAAATCCTCATATTGTAAGCCCACCGTTGTAGATTTCTGAGATGATAGTTTCATCGTTACACAATTGCTGCAGGAAGATCTATGGTTTGCTTTTTATTAGTCTGAAAAATTTTCTTTTAACTTAGAAATACTGCAAAATTTTCTGGTATGCTCAATGACCTTTCCACAGTTCACTAGGGTTTATTAATGATAAGAAAAAACAGAACAGATATATCTCGTTCTTCGGTCACCTGCTGGCAACATAATAACTCACCACATTCTGGAATGCCGGTATTTAGAAAAGGTCAGTTTTGAATACTTTTAACCAGATTTTTTGGAGAGAAACGAAAAGGAGCGGGAAAATTTTGAATCAGAGATGGCCTAAGTAATTTCACCAAATTTGATCTTTATTTACAATAGTGTTTTGTAAAACGAATACAGGACTAGAGAACCAAAATCATGTCCTGGTCAACCTGTTTTGGAGAAAAAAAACTTAGCTCTTTATATTCAAATGTTGAAACACTTCTTTGTTAATTGGTTAAAATTATCTTGTTCTTGCTGTTAATAGATTGGTGCATTAGAGGATACCAGAAAACAAGTTCTGCAAGGTACACTCGAGGTGCAGAAATGCTTTCGTGGTCATCGGGCTCGTCGTTACTTCCATGAACTCAAGAGAGGAGTTATAGCATTGCAATCATGTATGCGTAAGCAACTTTCAGTTTTAGCTTGTTTCAAGAAAATATGCACTTTGCTAGTTTTTTAGTTTCATTAATCTCATGTCCACTTTAATTTTTTTGGGTTGAAATTTATTTTCCAAGATAACTGAAGAACATGACTTTCGTCTGAATCGTTGAATTTGTATACTCCCTCCGTCCCATTTTGTGAGTCCATCTTTGGGAACTCAACTTATTAAGGGGACAAAAAGAATCTACACCTACTTTCCACAATTGCCCCTAATCATTACAACTTTTTTAGTTTTGTCTTGGTGTAGATTTCAAGGAGGGATAATTTTGGAAAGTAAGTAAAAATTGTACATCAATTTAAGGAAAGTGGACACTAATTTGGGACATCCCAAAATGGAATAATGGACTCTCAAAATGGGACGGAGGGAGTAGTATTTTAGATTAACCCCCCCAAAAACAAATTAAAATTTTCATTTCCCTGTGCTGAGAGACGTTCTACCAGCTGCTTTCAACATTTTATATTTGCACTCTCTCTGAGGAGAGATTGTTGATTCAATTTGGATAGTTATTTTTTTTGTTCTTTCGAGAGTATGATTTGAAGCTGACTGACTTTTAGTCTCTCCAACTCATCCCATTTTTAAGTTCTATGTTATATTACCCAGACCTCCTTGAGGTATGTCATAGATATAAGAGTTAACCGGATGATGTACAGTACAAGTATCACTACACCTCTAAATGTTACTTAGATTTTTATGAAAGAATCTACATATTTGAAAAATATGCGCTGTTTATTTAGAGAACTAAAAGGAAAATATTTATTTTGGAGTTTTTTATTTTATCTTACATGATCAAATGACTATCGACCAAGGGAAGGGAGGTAAGTGTTACTCAACCCCAAACCTCATGTAATTTTAAGATAGTAATGGAGGTCGGTTTAATTCACTCTTATTTCTATCATGACTGATATTGAAACAAATGGAGGTCATCTGTATATGCTCTTTGTTCAATATTTGGAAGGTCTACTGGTGTTTATACAGGATCTTACATATCCACTCCATTAATTGGATTCAATTCCAGATTTTTCGTTACTACCATAGTTTTCTTGCGACTTAGTAGCTTTCGATGGTACTACATAATAGCCCTATTTTTACCGTTACAAATTACTTCCTTCTTGCAGTTATACGTGGTGAAAATGCTAGAAGGGAGTGTGATGCTTTGATAAAGTTCAAGCGGCAGGTTGCTCTTGAAACAGTTGATGAGCAGTTGAGGGCAATAGTACATTTACAATCAGGTAAAATTATGTTATTCCTTAGACGAATATGTGGCGATTTAGAGCCCGTTTGGGTTATCTTTTAAATAATCACTTTTTGGAATAAGAGATTTTTTTTTTTAAATTTTTAAAAAAGCCTCAAATTGGAGCTTTTCGAGAAAAACTATTTTTAAGCTGTAAAAAGGAATGAGATTTTTTGAAAAAGATGTGAAAAAACTATTCCATACTGTCACATGTTTTTAAATGACCCTGAAAAGCTATCCAGCTATTATATGCATATAGTGTTCTTAAACTTGCACATTCTTTTCACAGTAATTCGCGGGTGGTTGGCTCGAAGGCAATTTAATTACCTGCTCAAACTAAGAAAATTGAATCAGAGCAGTAACAAACAAAAGCCAGGCAGGAAGTTATCAGAAGTGAAGGTATTGTTCACCCATAAAGTGACAGTATTTCTTTTACCTTGTTTGTCTCTTCTTCTTCTTGCAAATAGGCATAGTTTTTCCTGGCATGTCTTCAATTTATCTCTCAAGTTGTGAAAATCCTTTTTGTTTCTATTGACACAAAAACAAAATGGATGTTTTATAAAACAAAGTAGGTGAGATGGTAACCACTGTTAAGTGTGTAGTCCTTGTCTTTTTTGATGTGTTATATCTGTATTGGAAGCTTGAGACAGAACATGGTTGTAAATGGTGAAAAGCAACTTCCTTTTTCAGTTACTAGTGGGTGCCGAGTATACTTTTTGATAAGAAGACTGACTCTTCTGGTTGAGCAGGACATATCGCAAGAGCATGTTCAGGCTCCGCCTCCAGCTATGGCAGAACTTGAGAGGCGGGTTCTGAAGGCTGAAGCAACGCTAGGGCAAAAGGAAGAGGAAAATGCTGCATTGCGGGAGCAACTAGAACAATTTGAGACAAGATGGTCGGAATATGAGGCAAAGATGAAATCAATGGAGGACACGTGGCAAAAGCAGATGGCAACTTTGCAAGTGAGTTTGTTTGTTCAAATATTTTAGGACAAAAAAATAATTAAAAAAGGAGGAAATTTTAGAGGTAGTGATGGTCAAAGCAAAAGAATGATGCTGGAAAAAGGTTGGGTGAAAAATGCTAATTCTACGGCTTAAACTCTATAAACTAAAGTCATAGGCACTTGACCACCTAGGAAGCACCGACACTTTGAAGAAGGTAACGTGTTGTGTTGTGTCGTGTCGTGTCCTGTCCAACACACTGACACTTCACGGACACTTTTCCTACAGTGTCAACGTGCAATTTTGTTAGGATTTTATTGTGCCGTCGTGTCCGTGTCCATGTCCATGTGTCATTGTTGACCACGTAGAGCCCGCTTGGATCAGCTTATGTGGGACCAACTATCAATTGTTGGAGCTTTTTTTTATTTATAAAAACAACCATTTTCTAGCTTAAAAAAAAGGTGTGAAAAAGCTAATCCACATGGTCCAAACTTTTTGAACACTCACTGATAAGTTGTTGTTGGCCCGAAAAAGCTGTCCCGAAGGAGCTAGAAATCCACAAACTAAACAGAGTCTCTCGGTACCAAATCCCTTTGCTTGCCCGAGGATAACTAATGTATTATTGATGCAGACGAGTCTCGATGCAGCCAAAAAGAGTCTTGTTTCTGACAACACTACGGGTCAGCCTGGAAGACTAGATGGGTCCCCATCACCACATTATTACGATTCCGATACGTCCATGGGAGCTCAAACTCCTGGCGGAAACACACCCATCAAATACTCGAACATGGGACAAGAGATTAACGGTGGTGCGAATGGAGTTAATCACCTGGCAAAGGAGTTTGAGCAACAGAAACAGGCTTTTGATGATGACGCCAAGGCCATTGTTGAGGTCAAATCTGGGCAATCACCTTCAACGAATCCCGGTGATGATCTTCGGAGACTGAAACTCAGGTTCGAGGCATGGAAAAAAGAGTACAAGGTACGGTTACGAGAGGCTAAGGCGAAACTTCACAAGCTTGGGCTCGGAGAAGCAGGAAAAAGTCACCGGAAATGGTGGCTAAAGAAAAGCAAACGAGTTCCGTAGATATATCGTAGGAGGCAGTCTTGTTCCCTGGGGGAACATTTGTTGCTTTGGCAAGAGGTTTGTGAAGAAGCGAGAAAGATCGTGTTTATGCACATATATCATCCACATATCATATATACATGATATTTGGTGGGAGGATAAGTAAGCTTGTTCTTAGTTAAATGGGACTCTTAATATCCTTCGGGCTTCGCCCTCGGCCTTCTCTCCAGAATAGTTTTCTAGTGTAGTGTAAATATGCTGTTGTTTGATGTAGTCTCAGCATTTGTAGTTTTTAGCTGTTAGTACTGAGAATGTGGAAGAGAAATGTTCATAGTGCCTCTCCTTGTTTATGAATTGGCTTCTTGTCATTTGTCTTTTGGAATATAGTTTGTAGTTCTTTAGTATGTAGAAATGCTGTAATTTGCCACTCTCTGGCAATAGATAGAATCAAATTTAATATGTTGTTTATACCACCGTGTACATCAGAATTTTCATTGTTGAATTGTGTAACTGGGTTATTTCTTGTGTGTGTGTGTTTCAATAATGGTTTATTTCTCTATGATGAAGTGTAACTATGTTATATTTCCAGATTTGCTGCCCTGTCATTAGTGTGCTGGTTCTTAGCTAGTGCATAAATACCAAACACTATTGTCCATTTAATTAGATCTAACAGCCTTAATATGGAAAACAACAATATCATCTCAGCTTCCATTGGGACCATTATGGAATGTTAAGAACCTGTTTTATGGTTTACAGTTATTCAGTTTGCTAATTTCTATATTAAGGGCTCGCATGGTAATGCATGTTGCGGTTTGTGTATTAATTTTTAGTTTTTGTTTTCATTTTTTTGTGGCCATGGTTGACTCTAATATGAGATGAAAAAACTCCAAAAAGGAGAACAAAAACCGCAAGATTACTGTGCGAACCCTCAAGTGTTTGGTAGATGTCTGAGATTGTGCATGATCTAAAAACACTCTTAAAATAGGTTCTTCCCTAAAACTAACATGATATTGGTTCACAAAAATTAACAAAAGAAAGCAAGAGTGAGTGTAAAACTCATCCTCTTTATCAATTTCCAAACATGCCCTTAAATCTATTTCAAGTCCATCAAATTTTGACAAATATACAGAACCATCGCATTTAAATTGACTCATTACACAAGATTAATGAAGTTATTCATGAAATTTACGAGCCAGGCGCAAACTTGGTGGCATAGACCCATGCATTGTTAGCCACAGGGTTGTCAAGGTGGTCCAAGAGATTCTCAAGTGGACCTTTGCCTGTGACAATAGCTTGAACAAAGAATCCAAACATCGAGAACATGGCTAGTCTACCATTCTTGATCTCCTTCACCTTAAGCTCAGCAAAGGTGACCGGGTCATCAGCTAGGCCAAGTGGGTCAAAATATGTGCCACCGGGGTAGAGATCGTTGCCCTCTCCGACTCCGTCAAGGCCGTTGATTCTGTAACCCTCAACGAGGCCCATTAGGACCACTTGGAATCCCAGTACTGCAAGAATGCTTTGTGCATGAACAAGATTGGGGTTGCCCAAGTAGTCTAGACCACCTTCTGTGAAAATTTGGGCACCTGCTTTGAACCAAACTGGCTCCTTGAAGTCCACTTTGACCCATTTTTCGAGGACTTCCGGGGTGATGCATCCTAGTGCCCCCAGCATTGCCCATCGGCCATGGATTACCTGACATTGTTAAAAAAAATAATCGATTTTCAATCACAACATTCATTATGTAACTTTTAAAAACAAAAACCCAGAAGTGTGATTCATTGGGAAAATTACGTAGATTATTGAAAACATTTTTTTGTTTCGGTAAAAAATTTTTGATGCAAAATAGGCTTTTATGGGACAAAGCGGAACAGGGCTGAAAAGTTCAGAAAAGCCTATGGTTGATTGAAAATGGCGACGGGAGCAAAACTCGCTGCTTTCTTCTTCTTTTTTTTTTTTTTTTTCAGCTCAACTTCTTCATTTAGCCCTTAAGAAATGTGTTTTTACGGTTTTACCGGTTTATGAAAGTTTTTTCCTTGATAATTATGTATAGTAATTTCAATTTTTAGAGATTTATCTAGTTTTCAACAGAATTAGTACTTGTCATTATAATAAGGTTGTAATTAATCAGGTTTACTTTTCTTTTTTTGCTAAGTGAGTTTGTAATCATCATCAAGAGCACAGAATTTCAGAATTCTTGTGGGTCATTCAACAATTTTCTTGATGTGTTAAAAAAAATAACAATTCAAGGTACAAAATACTTTTATTTTACCTCAAGAGCCCTGTTCTTGGCAAAAGCCTCAGGATCGGCAGATAAACCGGCAGTGTCCCATCCGTAGTCACCGGGAAATTCGCCGGTGAGGTACGACGGAGTCTGAGCTGAAAAGGGTCCCAAGTACTTGACCCGGTCTGGTCCGTACCACAGTTCATTCAACTATTCCAAATCACAAAAAAATAAATTAATTTTTTTTTTTTAAAAAAACTCACAATTTCAACCATCACATCAACACAACTTACACACCCATGAATATAGAGAGAGGAGAGAGAGAGTTACCATGGTGAATTTGCCAGCACCCATGGGCACAACATCTCTAAGGGAGTTGGCATTTGCTCCCCTGGTTTGACCCAAAAATGGGGTTTGCCTAAGGACAGTGCTAGAGCTAGCAGTGGCTGCCATTAACATTGATGCCATTTTTTTTTTTTTTTTTTTGAGCTTAAAGTTTTGCTCTGTTGAAGAAAGTTTCTCGAAACTATGTGAGAATTGTTATGTGAGTGTGAGTGAACAAGGGTAGCTTGATTGTATATAATATGTGTAAGAAGTGTAGAATCAAAGATTAGAGGTCAATATTGAATTGATTGAAGTTGTGGTGGTTACTAAAGGCATTTTCACACCAACCAATCAGAAGGCTTCAAAATATTGTTGGAATCTAGATTTCATATCCTTCTATCCACAATTTTGGATGATAGTTATGTAGTGGGGAAGAAATAATCAAGTGTGTGTGGCATATTCACTTGCTGTTACTAGGGGGCAGAAGTGACCGTTTGATTGATCACAACTGTTCACTAGTGAATATCATTTTTTAATCCTATGGTGTAGTGGTCTCCTGGTGAAAAAATTAAGTGCTTGGGCTCGGGGAGAGGGCGGGTTTCGAAGCCTGATAATGAGCGTCACATAGAGCGTCTTTTTACAACTGGGCCAAGCCCTGTTTTATCAATAAATATTATCTATATGGATAATATTTGGGACACAAATAAATCTCACAAACACTTACACCCACAATTTATCTCTCTCCTAGGTGGCACTTTGGGATCCGGATAATTTTAGTGGACCTCACAGTGCCACTCAGGAAAGAGATAGATTGTGGGTATAAGTATTTCTGAGATTTATTTGTACCCCTAGCATTATTGTATCTATATTATCAATGTTTACTGTTAGGAAAAGAATTAACTACATTTGCTTAAGTACTTTTCTTACCGGTTTGAAGTATCATTTATGGGTAATACTTGGGACACAACCTTCATACAACTTTCATACAACCTCCCCAAAAGATGTGTCTATCTTTTTCCTGTGTCACTGTGGGATCCAGTGACATCACAGGAGAGAGATAGACACATCTTTTAGGGAGATTGTATGAAAATTGTATAAAGATTGTATCCCAAATATTACTCATCATTTATTAACATGTACAAGTATGTCACGTGATATACAAGTAAACTAATAACATATTAGAACAGAACGAAAAATGTCCGAGAGAATATACTGTAGTATTGTCGGTATCATTAACTTCAGTTTGAATCCCAAAAGAAAAAAGACTTCGTGAGGAAATCAACTTTAGGCATAATCGGTTTGTATAGAGAGCCGATTTTGCATGTACTTTCAGGATTAGTCCAGAGAAAAATACGATAATGTAGTTCAATGATCAATTGGAGTAGCTGGATATCAAAAAAAAGTAGTAAAGCAATGCTTCAAAAATTTTGGATTCCAAAAATGCTTTCCAAAATACATGTGATAGTGGATACAATTGATTTTGATTAAAAGATATTGAAGTGGTCACTTCATTATTGAAGTAGATAGGGGTATTACAAAAATCGAATCAATCGGTACAATCGGTTTAAAAAAAAAATTAAAATTTACTCCAAGTTAAAAAAAAAACAGAAAAATTGACAAAATGGTTGGGACCCAGGACATTTGGTTCATTTTTAACTTTGAAAAAAAAATTAACAAAACAAAACCGACCGATGACGATTGTCCCTTAGCCAAATTGATGAGCTTCTTGTTGTTTATGAAAAGAATGATTCTTAGCAAAAAAAAAAAAAAAAGGAAAGGATTAATTATATTTTAACTCTTGTGGTTAGGTTCATTTTTACTTAGTTATCCTCATGTGGTTTCGGACTAAAGTAAAACTATTAAGATTTATCTAAATAGCCCTACACAGGGATTAATTGTTAAAACAAGGTCCCACACATGACCCACTTGAATTAGGGTCATGATGTATTAAGTGTGGATTTAGATGTGGGTGTAGCATTGCTCATATTATAATTTTTCTCTGTTTTTAGCAAAATCTTTACAGTTTTACTTTAGTCTGAAACTACAAGGGGTAAGTGTCTACTTTTGAAGTACATGGGGTAAAGTGAAAATGAACCTTACCATAGGGGAGGAAAATATAATTAACTTTAAAAAAAATTAAAAGAATTATTGGTCCGTCATGGCAAAAGACCACAGCACCTGTGAAATTAGTTCTTCCCACTTTCTCTTTTCAAAAATCCACACCAACGGTCATTAATCCGACCGACGCTTCACTATATAAATAGCAGTAATGAATTCAACAATGATACTGCACAAACAATTTTTACAAACACGCTCTATTTCTCTCTTGGGTAGTGCTATGGAGTCCACTGAAATTATTCAGACCTAGGAGAGAGATAGAGCGTGTTTATAAGTGTTTGTGAAACTTGTTTGTGCCCCAAATATTACTCTAATGAATTACTCACACCCTCAACCACACCCCCAACCATATTCAGCACATACTAATCCATAATTCTAGTGGGTCTCATCCAACCACATCTAGCACTTCCTGACCATTGATTTTAATGGGTCCCATGTGAAACCCATATGAAACCCACCAAAATTAAGGGTAATCAAGAGTCAAGATGTGTTGAATGTGGTTGGAGGTATGGGTGTATCATTACTCAATCAATAAATAGAGTAATGAGATGATTCCTAAATTTCTATCCCAAAAGTAATTTCTAAATGATGTGACAGTGAAATAAGATCTGATATAGTGAGAATAGTTAAATTTTAATTGGAAGTTCAGTTATTTATCTTACGACATTGCCATATCATTTGGAAAATACTTTTGTGATTGAAATTTGGAAAACATATCAATACTCATATGGAGTAATATATATAACAACATGAGTAATGCTATGATTCTCAAATCCAAATTTTTAATTCTCATCCCAAATGAAGTGGTACAAATCAAAATTTAGTGGGTTCATTCCTACATTCTCTAATTAAAATCCTATAGATACACTACCACACCATTTAAGATAAAGATTTAAGATTTAAATTCGGGAAGCATAGCATTACTCTGTATAAATAACATTTGCATCTTAACTTAATATCACACCAAATAGACATTATAGACGGCCCAAAATCACCCAAATTCACACAGTGCTGTGCCAAAATATCATTTTGTATGTCAATATTGTTCTGAAAACGACGCCGTACCCACTTGCGTCTTCTTTACAAAACAATACAATACCCCCAAAAAGAACCAAGAAAACCTCATGGGACGAAAATGGTGAAACATGGTCAATTCCCCAAAAATTGATTTTCTGAAGAATTCAGAGAGTAGTCGGAAGGAGGGTGTTAATGTTTTAGAGAGAGAAAGTTGAGGGAAAGGCAGTAATGGATGAGAGAGAAAGTAAACCCTATTCTTCTGGGGTTAGTGGCTGTGAAAATGGCGAAATCAGAGTTGGGTTTTCTCAGAGAAAAAGCACCGAACCAGTCGACCATTGGGGCTTTTTGGTAATCTTCGCTTCTTCAGGCAAATTGGGTTTTCATTTTCTCTAAATTTGCTTTCTTAATGTTCATGACAACATAGACAAACCCACATAGTTTCACACACACACACACACACTGAATAGCAGAAATTGATATCTTATTTTCCCTTTTTTTGGGTTAGATTTAGAAGTGTTTCCTGGAAAATGATGGGTTCTTGATTTTTTTTAAAAAAAATTTTGTGGGTTTAATTTTTCATTATCGTCCCGTTCATTCATCATTTCGATTTTCTTGGAATTTTTGTTTGGGAGAGGGTGAATTTTTTCTTGCTGGGTATTATTATAAGTATTGTATTTCTGAGGTTTTCATTTCTTTAATCCGTGTCTCTTGTTTGGTTTTCAATCTTTCAATTAGGTTATTGAACTCTCTCTTATTGTTATTTGGAGTTCTTTACTTATTGTCTGTCTTTCTTTGTGGTTTTTTTTTTTTTTTTTTGCTATTTTCATTTGTGTTTTACATCTTAAGATGTTTCAAGTTTTCTCATTAGTGAAATTCATGATTTATTTGACTTATATTGTTGATTGATGCACACAGGGCCAAACTTGAAGCTCCTATGTGGCTACATCTTATGTTTTTTTTTTTTTTTTTTTTTATCTTTCAATCAAATTATTGAACTCTATCTTAATGTTATTAGGAGTTGTTTTGGTATTGTGTCTCTTTTTGTGCATTAGTAGCCATCTTCATGAGTGTTTTAACATGTTTTAAATTTTACATCATTGAGGGAATTCAGGGTTTATTTAATTCATGTTATTGATTGATGCATACAGAATGAAATTGAAGCTCCTATGTGGGTGGATCTTACTTTTGAAGCCAATTGCTCTTACCAAGCCAAGTGAGTCTCTTTTTACATGTATTACCAATCATCGTTAAATACCCTTATGATGATTCTAAAAAAATTTCTCTTCTGTTAATTTTCAGAGATGATGAGTGGTTCCACACAAGTCATCCGTAAGACTCTTCCAATTACTTTGGGTATTATAGTCCATTAAATTACTAGAATCACTTATGAACACAATAATATAATTTTTTCAGATTCCATGTATGCTCTTCTCGCCAGTTAATTGCTTCATTTTCTCATTCCGGCGAGGGGAGTACGAACTCGGACTTTGGCTTACAAGGACCATCGTCTCCAAAGCTTCCGCCCTCAGTGTTACGATTGAGAGGCAAAAACAATAGAAGCGGGTTATGTCAAGAGAGAAATTGTCGGATTACATCAAAGAAGCAACAAATAAAGCCCAAACCAATATCCGGAAATCCAAAAGCATGTTTGGTTGATAAAAGAGGTTTAACTGAAAATTCTGGATCAAATCATTCCAAAAGTGCATTTAGTGCTAGGGATTCAAAAACCAGTTCAAGTTCGATATCCACTTCACGGATGAATTCAGGATCTCAGAAGGAAATAAAGCCCAAATCAAAACTTGAAAATCTAAAATCAAGTTTGGTTGGTAAAAGCGGTTTAACCGAAAATTCTGGATCAAATCATTCCAAAACTGTATATAGTGTTACGGATTCAAAAGCCAGTTCAAGTTCTATATCCACTTCATGGGTGAATTCAGGATCTCATAAGGAAATAAATCCCAAATCAAAATTCGAAAATCCAAAAGCAAGTTTGGTTGATAGAAGCGGTTTGACTGAAAATTCTGGATCAAATCATTCCAAAAGTGTATCTAGTGGTAGGGATTCAAAAACCAGTTCAAGTTCTATATGCATCAAGGAAGGTGAGAGCAAGGAAAGAAGTACTATTACATCTGAAAGTGGTGAGGAAGAACAGAAGAAGTTCATGGAGGTATCGAGCCAAAATATAGGTGGCACAAGTGGGCTTTTGTCAACTCTGAAAATTGCTCTTAGGAAAAGTTGTGTTACAAGACAAGCATCAAGGGTCATGATTGTTGGTGGGACGAAATCGGACTCTACTAAATCTCCTTTGAGAAAATCGAGCGTGGGGTCCTCTTGGAATGTTGGGAATGATGTTAAGGATGCAACAATACAAGAAACAGAGAACAAAGATAGAACCCCTGATAATGGAAATGTAATGAGAATGTCTCTAGCTGCCAAAAAACAGGTAAAAGGTTCGACTGAGTTGAAGGGTTCTAGTGCTCAAGTTCAGAATATGAATTCAAAATCTACACGGGGAAGTAAAACTATTACTTCAAAGTCCAACAACCAGGAGACTCAAAAATCAAAGGTGAAGTACAATTTATTTTTAAACACTCATGTGACGTAGTTCTCCAAACTTTTGAAAAAAAAATCTTGTATTGTTTGTATTTTTCCTGATTTACTAATGAAGCAAACAGTATTCCATTGGCTCTGTACATTCATGGAATTAGTGAGGGAAAGGAAAATAAAACTCTTGAGGAAAGTACTTTCTTTTGTTTGGTTTATAAGGAAAGCAGTGAGGAAAATAAAAATGAATAGAACATAAGGCGAAAATAATACTTACATTTTTTTATTTTGTGAGTCACTTACCAGGACTCTTTGATTTCATATTATGTTTTGAAAATTTTATCTTCTAATGGTATTTAAGCATTGAAGAAAACATTGGGAAAAAGGCTAGGGAATTAGTTTTCCTTCTCTAAATCCACAAACCAAACAGAGCCTTGGAGTCTGCTTGGTTTGCAGATTTAGAGAAGGGAAACATATTAATTCTCTAGTTTTTTCTCTGATGGTTTCCTCCATGCTTAAATAACTTTAGAAATTAAGAATTTTCAGTATATGATAGGAATTCAAGAAAAGAAAAAGGGAAAACTAGCAAACCTCAAAATTGCTGATTTATTTTCACCTTATCTTCATCTTCTTCCTGTTTTCCTCAGTGTTTTTGTTATTAACCCAACAAGAAAACGAGTGTTTTCTTAGTTTTTTTCTTTTCATTTCTCTCATTTAGTTAATAAATTTGTGAATTATTATTCATTGCAACACATGCTTTGAGGAATGTGCTTCATTTTTTCTTGTGTAAAATTCGTACTTGATTTAACTGCAACTTTTTATTAGTCGTAATTCTCATAGATTGTTGATGTGATTATACAAGCACGTACGTTCTCTAGTCAAAATCCCGTACTCGTTAGCAATAAAGAAATCTTGGAATTTTAACTGGACAGGCTCTGTTTGGTTCATGGATTTAGTGAGGGAAAGGAAATGGAAAAGAAAAAACTAGGGAGAAAACACCTTCGGTTGGTTAACAAGGAAAACGAGGAAAATAGGAAGGAAAATAAAATAAGGTGATAATTAGATAAAAATTCTGAATTTTGTGAGACACTTCCCTTCCTATTTTCTTGAGTTTCTCTTAGATTCTACAAATTTTAATTTCTAACGCTATTTAAGCATAGAGGAAAGCACTCTGAAAAAACATTAGGGAAATAACTTTCTTTATACTTTATCTTTCCATTTCCTTTTTTTTTTCTCTAAATCCGGGAACCAAACAGAGCCTAAGGATGCACCACAAGCATTAGCTGAATTGTGCGTAAATTTTTCTGCAGGTTCATTATTCAACTTTACATGGAAAAGGTGTGGTCACACATGGAGTTAACAAACAAGGTCCAATGACTGCTGCTACAAAAGCTAAGGACAAAGTGGTAATTAGCAGGCGCAATAAGCTTACCAGTGATGGTAAAGAAAATGCACTATGTAGAATATCTGTGAATACGAAATCTAGAACCATAGAAAAGGCTTCCGAAGGAATGTCTCAGATTCAGAAGGCGAAGAAGCAGATTGTGCCACCAAAAAATCATGAAAAAAGATTGATTGGTCCAAAGGTATATTTATTAGCTACTAATTATTTGGGCTCTCGTCTCTCTTTAAATGTCGTTCTTTGTTGAACCCATCTGCTGTTTATTTCTTTTAACGGTAAACGCCTCCCATTTATCTTATTCCTATTGTCCTTATTCATCACCTATGAAGATATATATAAAGATTTTTATGATTGATGTTGGACGTAAATAAGAAACTACTTTTTTAGAGAAACATGATTTGTGAGCCGACCAAATAGTTGGAAAGAAACATAGAAAAGAAATGAACCTTGAAGTATAATAGAGGTAGGGGTGTACACGAGCTGAGCCGCTCAACAAGGGCTCGCGGCTCAGCTGGATAACAGCTCGACTTGGCTAATAAATGAGTCAAGCTCGAGTTTGAATACAGAGCTCGTTTAATAAACGAAGCTTGAGCACACATGGGCTGGCCTCGATAAGGCTCGTGAATAATCGATTAAGGCTCGTATAGCAGGCTCGTGAAAAAGCTCATTAATAGGCTTGATAAGGTCTTGTTTAATTATATATATATATATATAATAATAATTCTAAAAATAATAATAATATATGTATAATGCATGTACATCTACAAATTCATCTATTAAAAGTAAAATATATACAAACATAAAAGTAGCAAGTAAGACTTGCTTTTGTAAAAAAGAAAAAAGTATATGAGAATGCATCTTTACAATAAAGTTGATAATGGCGAAGGTGATGTCATTACAATCGGTGCGTAGGATTCCGAAGTTGTCATTCCAAAACACCCTAACTCCTACATAGAATCTTTGGTGCTATTGATAGATTGAACTGGAGATCTGATTTTTTGTGGTTCTCACTGTCAGCAGGAAAAATTCAGCGGCCAAAGAGAAGGGAAAAGTGTGATGCAGAAGGTCCACTTTCGATAAGAGAGCAAGTTCGACACTTTTTCAGCTCGATGTGTACAGTGTAAACCTTTCGTTTTCACCTTTTGTTCTCTTTCTCTTTCTACGATGGAGTTTTCGAGATTTCAATGTGTGAATTGAGGCGTAGCGAGAAGCTAAAAAGTGAAGCACATTTCTTTGAAGATGGGGAACAAAGCCATTAAGATCATGTATTTTTTGGGATTTCTACACTGAATTTGGGTGTGTTGGAATATTCTTATTCCAACAGGGTGTTTTTAAATCTTCAACCCCCTCTGACCGAGGAGTTTTGCTGTGTTTCTGTTGATGTTCCTCATTTTAAACAGTTGTATTGGCCATATTTTGATGTTCCAAATAAAAAGCTTCATTCTTCTCTCATCCTTCATATTTTCTATAGTATTGCTACACCCACACCCACACTCACTTTACGCCTAAAAACTCACAAACACTCACAATCACTCCTGGTGGATCCGATAGTGCCAGTGGGCCCTACAGTGCCTCCTAGGAGTGAATGCGAGTGTTTGAGTTTTTAAGTGTGAAGTGATGTGGGTGTAGCATTACTCTATTTTCTGGGATATGTTGGAGAATTACTGCCCGTTTGGCAACAATTTTTGCTTTTACAATTCAATTGCAAAAGACACTGCTTTGAGTTGTAGATTTCTGTGATTGCATAACAGAAGTTGGTTGCCACATTTTCATTTTAGCTTCTGGAATTCCATAATCACTTGTGGGTTGAAGAAACACGGGACAGCAAAGTTGTCTTCACAAGGGGAATTATCTCATGTTTTCAAAATACTAATTATCAAGAATTAAAACCATGGCAGCATTTTTTATTTTTTCGGAAAACAAACCATGTTGGCATTGTTGAGAAGAAAGATAAAAAAAAAAAGTTATTGCTACATATGCGTAAAACGTCAAAAAAAAAATAAAACAAGAGAAATGGACTAAAATATAATATGGCAAAAAAACGAAAATTATGTGGTTGGCAAGTCTAGAAGTTTTTCAAATTATTACCATTGTGTCCCATCTCTAACTATAGTGGTAGCCTCTCTTCTTATTGCATTGCATTCACTTCTTGTCAAACTATATCTAAATACTCGAATAAATTCTATCTTAACACAAAATATATATATATATATATTAAATAAATAAATTTTACTTTTTTATTATTTTTTATTATATATATATTTACATTTTCATATTGTTGATTGTTGATTGTTGATTTTTTTTTTTTGATCAGCATTGATTTTTTATTATTACATGCTTTTGTGCTGAATATATATGTTCCAATATAATTGAGGTGTAACTTTCTTTCTCTATTTTCCGGGAAAAAAAAACTCTCTCTAACTTATCTCTCCAACCTCTCTCTAACCTACACTCTCACAGCGCCGCCCCCTTGGGGGCTCTCCCTCCATGGGAGAGCCTCTTGTTCAGCTGGAGGAGAGGGAGAGCCTCTTGTTCAGCTGGAGGAGAGCCTCTTGTCCATCCTCTTGCTCATTTTTTTTTTGTTCTTTTTCTCTCTTTATGAGAGGTTTGTCCCCCTTTTGTGGGGTTTGTCCCTCCTTTTGTGAGGGTTCTTCCCTCCTTTGTGAGGGTTCCTCCCCCTTGTTTTGTGGGGTTTGTGTTTTTTTTTTTTTGTTTGTTTGTTTGGTGTGTGTTTTCACCTTAGATATACTAGATCTGCCCTCTTAGTGGCTAGATCCGGCCTCCTCTTTGCAGATCTGAAATTTTGGCGGGTTTCTTCACAATTCAAATGCGGTTTGGAACGATCTTTGGTGAGGGTCTTTGACAGCTTCCACCTCAATCGCCTCGGTTTTGAGCTGCACTACCGTCAATCTTATCAGGGTTTGGAGGTTGTAGTACGGCTTTACAAGTGGTGATGTTGTGTGATGTCATTTGTTTGTTTGTTTTTTTTTTTTTTTTTTTTGTTTGTTTCTCGACTTTGTAATTAGCATGTGCTTGTTCCCTTGTGGAATTTGTTTGTTGAATGAAATTGGTTCTCCTTTGATCCAAAAAATATGCATATATATATATATATATAATATTGAGGTATACGCCTATTGGACAATTTCACCATTTTCTGGGGTGCAAGCATTTGTCAGTGTTCTTGGTCAACGCAGTTAGAATTCGTAACTAAGATGCAGTACTAGCTATTTGTTGCTACAAAGGCACTACTTAAGAGCATTCTATTTGGGAATCCTCAAAACCAAATTTGCGATTCATAAATAAATCGGTTTCAGCTACTCAGTTTGGTAGATGCTATTTTATTTCCAGAAGTTGTCACATCCAAAACCACTCTTAAACATGTTCTTTTGTCAAACTAACACGATGTTTGTTTTCGTGTGAAAAATGAGAGACTAAACCTCCTCATGATACATACATGTGGACCCAAAGAGAACTATAGTGTAAATCCCACCAAAAAATTAAAGGGTAAATATCACCTAGACTCCTAAAATTTACTCTAATCACACTTAAACCCCTCATGTTTCAGTAATATCATCTACACCCCCTGAGGTTTGAAGCGCGTATCACCTAGACCCATCCGTCAATTCACCGTTAAAAAAGTAATGAACTGACATAAATAAATACAAAAATAACCCCTGAAAGTTTGGTCCTGTCATTTTAGTCCCTGTAGTTTCAATTGGATCAATTTGGACCATGAAGTTATAAATTAAAGCAATTTGATCCAAAAATTCAATTCTGTGAGAAAAATTGACAAGATTTACTCACATACTATGCATTGTCACACTTTTTAAGGAAAAAAATGGAACACCACCAATCTCCTAACCCACTTATTAGCGTAATTGGACATAACAGTGGATAAATTCTATCAATTTTTCTCACAGAATGGGGCATTTGAATCAAATTGCTTCAATTTAAAATTGTAGGGACCAAATTGACCAAACTGAAACTACACAAGGACCAAACTTTCAAGAGTATGTTTTGTATTTATTTATGTCAGTCCATCACTTTTTAACAATGAATTGATGGAGGAGGTCTAGGTGATACACGCTTCAACCCTCAAAGGGGGTGTAGGTGATATTACTGAAACGTGGGGGGAGTGGGTGTAGGTGATATTACTGAGGGGGGGAGGGTGGTCTAAGTGTGATTAGAGCAAACCTCAGGGGGTCTAGATAATATTTACCCAAAATTAAAAATCATTTTGAAATAAGATTAGTCTGGCCTGAAGACATACTCCAGCAACTGAAGGTAAATATTTTCTGAAATTTAGACATAATTCAATACTCCCTCCGTCCCATTTTATGTGTCCATCTTTCCTTTTTAAGATGTCCCAAAATTATTGTCCACTTTCCTAAATTAATATGCAAATTTTATTTAGTTTCTCAAACTATCCTTCCTTGCAATCAACACCAAAACAAAACAAAAAAAGAAAGTGCAATAATTATGGGCAATTGTGGAAAGTAGGTGTAAATTCTTTTTGTCCCCTTAAATAGTTAGATCCCCCAAGATGGACACATAAAATGGGACGGAGGGAGTATGATATAGAGTTTGCTAATGAGAAATTAGCCTTATTCAGGCTTTGAATAGTTTCTTCCACTGGAGGTTGTATTCCATGGAGAATACGCAAATGCCAAATAGGAAAAACACCTCCCCGCTCTACTCCCAAGTGGTTTGGTGACCAATAGGTCCCAAGTTCGAATCCCGCAATGGGAATCCCTCAAAATTCTAGCTCGGCCATCGACTCGGTGTCCACTGGCACCTCTGGTGAGGCTTGGTCAGGCTATGGCTCAATCGACTTGAGGGAGCGCCTACAGGCCCCCAGTTGTCTAGCCTTTCTTGTCATTGGTTCCCAGTGGGTAGGGGCTACTTTGGTCACTCAAAATTCTAGCTCGGCCATCGACTCGGTGTCCACTGGCACCTCTGGTGAGGCTTGGTTAGGCTATGGCTCAATCACCTTGAGGGAGAGCCTACAAGCCCCCAGT
Source organism: Hydrangea macrophylla (assembly GCA_033977485.1). NCBI lineage: Eukaryota > Viridiplantae > Streptophyta > Magnoliopsida > Cornales > Hydrangeaceae > Hydrangea > Hydrangea macrophylla. The sequence goes on along the minus strand of CM066994.1, from coordinate 13,086,691 downwards.
TGTCTAGCCTTTCTTGTCATTGGTTCCCAGCGAGTAGGGGCTACTCTGGTCACTCAAAATTCTAGCTCGGCCATCGACTCGGTGTCCACTAACACCTCTGGTGAGACTTGGTTAGGCTATGGCTCAACCGACTTGAGGGAGCGCCTACAGGCCCCCACACTTGTCTAGCATTTCTTGTCATTGGTTCCCAGTGGGTAGGGGCTACTCTAGTCACGCCCAAGTAGGGATCACCACTTCCTGGACGCCCCCTCCTACCCTTTTTGCTCAGCAAAAAACAGTACTATAGCAGCATAGCAAATTATAGTATGGGCAAATCTCCAAAATTACACTGGAAAATAAGTAGACAAACTATAGCCGAAAGTTGCTCAATGGTTTTTTGTTTCCTCTCCTAAATACATAGCTTTGTCACTCTCTACTCTTAACGTGGGTGAGTGAAAGACATCGGGATTGGTGCCCAGAAGGTTTTGATCGATCAAAATCTGTGGCAGCCCAGCGCTGAAGTGGACATGAACCTTATAGTATCAGTTACTTCCTTAAAGCACCATAATTCCTTGTTACCTGCAAACAAACAAAGAAAAGTCATCAGGAAACTTCAAACGTCTAGCAAGAATAGAGATGACCCTAATTGCATAAACAAAAATGCTTCAATGAATATTTATAGTGACAATTGATACAAACTATTAGATCTCAAAAAATGAATAAACTGAAAGTCAAAAATATTTAGGCCTCCCTGGACCAGGGTAAAGCACACGAGTGATCCCTTAAGATTAAAATAAAGCTATGGTTCCCAAATTTGAATCTAAATCTCAGAGTTGGTTCTCAAATGCTTTGTCAGTTGTATACTTGTACCACACACAATGGTATGTGGTACCACCAATCACTTGCCAAAGTGGTACAACTATCAAAGAATTTGGGATTTGAATTTGGGTAGCATAGCATTACTCTTAATATTATGGGGCTTTGGAGTAAATTGGGAAAATTACAGTAACAACCCCTGATGCATTTGACAATTGGACACTGTTCGTTTACCCTCACATTGGTATGTGGACATTTTTTCCCCAAAAATCAACAGTAATGACAACTGATATTTTAAAATTTGCATCTTGACCATCAATGGAAGGAGAAATTTGTTAATAAGGAGGCAAATCTGAACGGAAGTTGGCGTAATCACTGAAAGAACAAGAGAGGCTCCCACAATTATAAAAACCCTCCGGATACTTAAAATAGTATCTTTTCCATGAGATAACCAGGTGAATCGATTTTAAATTAAACATTTAATATTGAACAACTATATAAAGATACTAGAATTTAGCAGCTTATCACTTTAATTTTGACACAACCGGAAGCTACGGCTCAGGCCAAACAAAAGGTAGAAGAAATGAAAGATGTTTGGAAAAGGGATTCTTAAAAATGGGGGATAGAGATTTTTGAAGCATGAAGCATAATAAAACAAGACATCTTTCAACCATATCTTCACCAGATTTCTTTATCAAGGGACCTGAGCCCTGAAGGAGAGCAAAAGAGGTGAGAAGAAAATCACTTACCTGAGTTTGAGACTTGTTCTTTCTCTTTTCCATGTCATCATCACCATCCTCGTCATCTTTGCTAAAGAGAAATTTTTGAAGCGATGACGAAGATTTAGCTGATTTCCTTCCCCGCTTAGATGATGTAGTACCTCTACCGTTTCCCCTTGGAGCAGCCCTCTTGCGACCTTTGCCTTGGAGACTTTCGCCCTTTCAAAGGAAATACCAAATTTGACTCAAGAAATGTATTTACAAGATGTTCAGGTAATGCAGAACCAGTTCAATAGTTCAGAAAAGAACCAAATTTTAATAGTTTGGTGTTTGTATAGTTGCTATCTAATAACAGTCAGCGCCCGACTTAAAAATAGCCCAACTGTGGGTTCTTCTTTATCAAATCAATGCAATACTGATTTCCATGAAAACCAGATAAAAAGTGAGACTTGGTGAACCTGATCCTATTTCAAGCATTCTCAAACACGCCCTTAGTACATAGAGATGAGTGCCAGCATCGATCTAGGGCTTTAAGGTTTCAAGACTTTGTTTGGTTTGTGGATTCAGAGAAGAAAAAGAAGAAGGAAGGAAAACTATTTCCCCAGTGTTTTTCCCCATCCTTTAATAACGATAGAAATTAAAAAATTCCAAAAAATAAAAGGAACTCAAGAAAAGGAGGGAAGTGACTCACAAGAATCAAGATTTTAATTTAAGATTCATCCTTTTTTTTTTTCCTTCTTATTTCCCTCACTATTGTCCCGTTAACCAAGCAAAGGAAATTGCTGTTCTTGGTATTTGCCTTTTCATTTCCTCACTAAATTCACAAAACAAACAGAGCTTGAAGTGGCTGGCATGTAGTCCATGTTAAGCTACAGAGTTTCTGGGCAATATACTTGAGCAGACATTTGTTGATTGATATATATCCAAAACATTCGCATAGTTTCTACACTTCTAACCATTGATCATCACAACATTTTTCAAAAAAGACCCAAAACAAATTGAGCACAAAATGATCAAATTAAGATGATTCATACCGAACTGTCATCAACCTCGTTAATTCCATGTTGCCCTGATTCATCACTTGAAGCAGAACCAACATCATCATCGCTGTTTGCCATACTTCGAGCTGCGGCAGTTGCAGCAACTGATGCAGATCTGCAATGATAAAGGCACTGATCATATTTCTGAAGCAACCATGTGTGTTTGTTAGTCTTTTCCGAAAATGTACATGCTACTAAAAATATGGTGGAACTTCCGTAGTTTGGGACCAAATTCGTGGGGAATACACCTGTATATGCATAGCTGTTCCGCATACCAATAACAATGTAAGTTTGTGACAAAAATTCCCCCCTTGACGTAGTGTACTTGTATACACACGCATTTTGCATACCAGTTAGCCTCTAATACTAGGGATGGCAATTTGCCCGATTAAGTCGGGTCCCCGCCCCTAATGGGAAGGGATTGGGAAAGGTTTAATAGGGTTAGGGGCGGGTATGGGTTGGAACTTTAAAACCCGAGTCGGGTTCGGGGTTGGCTGCCAAAAACCCAACCCGCCCCGGATATACATGTACAAAAGCCTTCATTTGTATAGTTGTCATCCATTTTACCAAGTTAATCTCAACCATCAAATATTTTACACACTTGGAGCCGTTGGATGAGAGAATCTTGTGGTCTACTTCATCATATACTGTAATGTTTCCACACCAAACCCTCCTTGAATAATGAATACACAAGTGCAACGGCTAAAAATCAGCCCCAAATCCATTCTCTCCTTTACCCTCCTCTAATGACTGAATTCCAGCCCTAATTTTACATTTTCCTTCCCATTTTCAGATCTTCTCTATCATTTCTCTCTCTAATGACAAACTTTCAGCGCTTAATCTCTCTCTCTCACTCAGCATTCTTTAGCTCGTCATTGATGCACTCATAAAAGCAAACCCAAAGTTTTAACTTCATACAAGGTAGCAAGTAGGTTATATTTCCTTCTTCTTCTTTTTTTCGCAAGTATTGGGTGCTATTTCATGCTGTAGTGGTTGTGACTTAAAAGAGATTTTTTTTTGGAATTTGTGTTGATGACTGCATATCCATTGCTTCTAATTTTGTGGAATTTTCTTGATCTAGTTAGATTAGGCGGGGCGGGTTGAGATGGCTCATGCTTGTCGGGGTTGGGATCAGGTGCAACTCGGAACGGGGCAGGATCGGGGTGAGTACCTCCTTAGGCGAGTCGGGAAAGAGGACGGGGTACCCCATCCCAAACCAGCCCCGTTGCCATCCCTAACTAGTACGGTCAATTGAGCATGTCACAACTAGGATAGGTGAACACTGAAAAAGTTCTCCACTCCTTTTTCTAATCGCTCAAATCTATCCCAATACTTCAGTTAAGCAAATAAATCCAGAATCCATGCCAAATAATTCAATATATGACGGCACTCAAACACCTGGCGAATGATGGCCCACCCCACGCAAGAGCACTTATGTTCTCTCAATACATGTTCTAGAAGAAAAACACAGATACTTGCCTTCTTTACGAATCTCCCAGATAATCCAGAATAGTGATAGAACAACAGTACTTTTTATGCTTTAGATTGAGCTTTGTTTTTCGAACTACAAAAGGAAATCAAGTTCAACAAAGGTTAAGTCCATTCATCCCCCTCTGCATTGAAGAAAATATTCTACATAGAGATTCTTTTATCCAGTGAATTTAGGGGAACGAAGGACAGTATCACAATGCAGAGAAAAAAAAAGCTACATTGATCTCTGTTATGAGCAATAAATCCTTTCCAAAAACAAATATCACAATACGGTGAAAGGCCATAGGGTTCTTTTGAAGGTAAAAATGAAGGACTCTATCGCTATTCAGCTATGTAGCAAAGATACGCAGGGACACGGATACAAAAAGATGCGGTCTAGGCAACACGCAAAATGTTAAAATTAAGATACAAACATCTAGTCACGCGGGATAAATTCTTATAATTTTAAGCAATTACACAATATATTGTGATGTGTCCACTCCCGTTTCCTAAAATTTCAAATAAACCATTATTCATCTCCCAATTTATTATATTGCGATTTTTACCTCAGAATTTAAAAAACAATGTCAAATGAGCTACCACACCATGTTGGCCGAATATCCGGCCTGTGTCAAATGTAAAAAAAACAAAAAAAAAAAACAAAAAAAACAAAAAAAAAAAAAAATTAACAAAATCAAGATACGTTTTCCACATGCCCGAGGCGTGTCCGCGCGTGCCCGTTGAGTGTTTTCTGACAAGGACACGACACTCAAAAGGAAGTGTCCTTGCTACAAAGCTAATCAGAAATCAAACCTCAATTGATCTCTATTATGAGAAAGAAAACCTTTTTTCCAAAGAAAAATATCGCAAAAAATGTTGGTGACTAGGTCATAAGAGTTTTTTTTCCCAGTTAAATGGATTAGGCCATAAAGTTACCTCTGTGAATGGCGGAAACCCATAGTTGCATCTAGAGTTGTCTGCTTCAAGTTACTAGAGCCTCTGCCCCTCCCTCTGCCCCGTCCTCTTGAAGAAGTCTGTAGTACCCGTAAAATCTGTAGTATTTTAGTTATGTAATTTCCTAAATTGTAGATCCCCGTGTAATAATATAATTGTATTTTAATATTTGGTTGCCGCTTAATTAATTACTATAAGTTATTTTTAAAATTCATTGTCATTTAAGAATTATAGTTGTAAAACATATTGTATTTCAATTTGTCGCTTAATTATAGATTATACAAATCTGCAGTACTTTATTTATGTATTTCCTAATTTCAAAGCCCGACCGTATATGTTAATATTTTATTTTAATATAATTAATTATTGCCTAATATTATAACTATGAATTTATTATATAGTTGGGAACCGCTAATTTTATAATCATATGTATAATGTATACTTTCAGTGTCACCTAAATTTAGATCCCCGTATATTAATTACGTGTTTTTTTTTTATAATTAATCGTTGTATAGAAATTATAATCTATAGATTACATAATATATTATCCGAACCCAATGTCGTGTTAGTGTCACGACTATAATTATAATACACAGTATCGACATTTTAATTTAACCTTGTACGTTAAGACAGACCCAAACTGTAGTTCTTAGACCCAGACTGACTTACAGGCGAACCCGTAAAATCTGGTATTACCCGAACTGTATAGCACGTGACTTGAGGCACGTCAAATCCCTAAGATTTCCCAAATATTCCCCCTCTTTAATTATCCATTAGACACAAAACAAACCCCCTTATTAACCAATCACCCCCCTAATACCCCTGGACACACCCTAACACCCGTCCCCCTCACATCCCCTCACTCAACCTCACCAACCCATCACCCCATCACAGCCACTGCCCTCACTGCCCCTCTGTGACCCATAACCACCACCAAACACAAACTCCACACACCATGTGCATATGTATATTAGTTATATGTAGTGTGCATGTGTATATATATATTATATAATATGTAAGTGTGTGAGTGTCTTATATTAATACATATATATATATATGGTTAGACTGAGAAATTAAGTTAGCAGTGTAGAGAGTGAGAGTTAAGAGACAGAGAGAGTGAACCCAAGGGAGCTAGAGACCCCCTCACACTCTCGGTCTATATACACACCACCCCTCACACATTTTCAAAACCCACCCCACCACCACTCTCTGCCTACTCTCACCACCCTCTGCCCTCACCCTCAACCCAGACCACACAAGAGAATGAGGAGGAAGAAGAAGGAGGAAGGAGGAGAGAGAGACCGAAGGCTAGAGAGAGAAACCGGAGCCGAGCTAACCGAGACCGGACCAAACCGAGACGAGAAGGTAAAATCGCACGCCACTCTGGATTTAATGTATACACAGACCCACACACACCACCACACGCAGCCCCGAACAGTCCCGAGCACCCCTCCATGGCCGGACCACCATTGAAGCTCAAACGGAGCTCGGTTTTTCGCCCGTCACCAAATCACATAAAATCAACACTAAAATGACCCTAATGACTCCCTTAACGCCCTCGTTGAATGGCTCGAAGCCTAGACCACGTTTGGTCGACCTACGATGGGATTATTCTTTTTTGGTCGCAACTGTTTATGCCCCCGTACGGGCAGACCGTTTAGATTCAGGATTCAAGACCTATACCGTTAGATCCGGCTCGTCGAGGCACTCAATTTCGACTTAAAGTTTGCGCGTTTTCGTTAAGAATTGAGGGAGTTATGATCGTTTGAAGTTTTGGGGTACAAAATGTAATATATACGAATTTTATGTATATATATACGTATATGTATACGCTGCTGGGGAAGGAGATGACTTGGGCCTAAGGCCCGTTTGGCAAGTCAGCTTCTGGCCCAACTTTTGTGTGTTCGCAATTTCGTAAGCCAAACAGAACCTTATTATTTAAATATTAATTGTTTTATTAGTAATATTATGTACTATAGTTTTATTTACATTTATATTGCTTACATTAGCTTTTTGACATTTTAAATTATGTAGTTAATTATTTTAGTAAATAATTAACTATTATTAGTAATTCCTTAAATTTTTGGTTATATTATAATTCATAATTGATTTAATAATTTAAATGATAGTGTGGTTATAATTTATGATTAACTAGTATTAATCCGGTTACTTACATACTATTATATTTTACATTGAGAATAAAATATTATACTAACATGTTTGTCATATAATTTATAATCTAGGGTTTTATTTAATTCATGAACCATGTTGGGGTATTTGATTAGTAACTTATTAATAGTCTAATATTTTAGCTAAAGTATGTTCAACTCATTTAGTTACTATACTTCATAATAAATATTAATTTTAAAATTGTGATAATTAGGTGTTAAATACCTAATGGCCAATTTAAATTCTAGAAAATTATATTACTATTCCCAAGGCCAAATATCACTGCTTTATAAATTATTTAGTTATAAAACCTAAATCTGGCATTTTATTTAAATAAGGACCCGTTTGGTTGTCCTTTAAATTATTTTAAATATCAAATGAGTCCCGAAAGTTATGAGAAAAATCTCACTAGCCTATTTTAAGGTCTAGAATTTAATAAAAATGACTCTAAGGACCGTTTGTCATTCTAAATTATATTTTATGATTATGGGACTCCGAAGACTATAATTATATAAATATGACTTCAATAATTCGCAGTAAATAAACCGTAGCTCAGAAAAATACGCGGTCAGTTCCCAGAGTCTTAGAATAATGCCTAGAACGTCCCCTTAGAGTTTGATGACCTTTTGACGAATTCAAAAATACAGCTTATCTCTAGGGCCCAAACTGGTATAGAAAACCCAACCTTTTATGCGACGGACTCCGATTTGAGTCTAGTCAATGACGTTGGACTTAGAATGACACGTAGATCACTACCTTGAGGTTTATATCCTCATTTGGTAAAATTACCATTATGCCCTTATCAATTACACATACGCTTCATCACCGTTGTTCTATTATACGTTGTAGGATTGTGACTTATCCGCTGTTTGGAGAGTCACAAGCTCGACAGGATATCCAGGTGAGTGTTTCTAACCTCACTCTCAATATGCATAACGACTGCTAGAGTAATTGTATGTATGTACCGATATGCCTTGATGTATAAGTGATACATATTATGGAATTGATTGCTATGAGACAAGCATGTTAGATATTATTATGATATATTGATAAGAAGTAAAAGAAAAGGATTATATGATAAGTTGTGGTGAATAATCGATTATGGAACATTACTTTGTACGCTTTATATATCAATGTTGATTATATGAGCACGTTGTTATTATTGCCTTGATAACCATGTGCAAATGAGAATAAAGAGCATGTTAACGTTTCATTGATATGTTTCACCTAATGTAGTTATGTTATCAAGAATCATATAATTGAAGATCATACCACGATGACAGTACACGTAGTCAGTGTCAGTAACTCTGGCCAAGTGAGGTCGTGAGTTGTAGTAATTGGGAGTCTTGGGAAGTGTGAGTTGATATGATTGAGATTTCTTGTATCGTGAGTCAGGAATCGTTAAGATTTGGAATCCTTACGAGTTGATAAAGATACGTGATAATGGGACAGTATGATTGAGATACAGAATATTGTGATTGTGATTGTAATATTAAGAGAACAGTTAGAGCTGCTATTGTACCAGTCGTCCGTGTAAATGCCGGAGATGGTACATGCGTCTGGGTTTACCGTCGTACTGCTTAGCAGTTAGTGCTCTAATGTACTAGTCGTCCGAGTGGGTTGCTGGAGATAGTACACACGTTGTATGGGTTGCCGTCGTGCTGTATATCATGCGCTAGTCAGTTACTAATGTACCGTCCTCTGCGGTGGGATTGCCGTGATAGTACACATGGTGTGTGGGTTGCCGCCATGCTTGCCGTTTCGCAGTTAGTATTCTGACGTGCAACTCGTTGGGTGGTGATTCCCCAGCGAGGGTATAGACGATCGTGCCAATTCTGCCATCGTGCTATTTGGACTATGAGGCCGTAAGGTGACGATGTTACTATGAGGCCGTAAGGCAACGATGTTAAGTATGAAATGAGTATCAGAGTGCACAGTGAAAGTGTGGTTTATGTTGTGAAAGTAAGTTCCGAATAAGTTGTCGATGGGGGTTCTATAACCCGATGTTATTGAGTTGCATTGGTCGTGGGATTTTATATTTCAAAGTTTGGGTTTGAGTTCATTGAGTACGCATTTACATGCATGAGCATAATGGAAATGAGAAATTGATTAGTATGAATATGTTGATATGATTACCAGAACTAGACAAACAAGTTATGAATTATATTGATCTTGTTATTTAGTTAATGGTAGATGTTTAGTAATTGCATCATATATTAATTGATACCTTTGCTATGTCCGTGTGAGCGACGTCAATCGATAATGGACTAACCGCATCCTAAGATGCAAAGTAATAACGTGAGATGAGTAGTTAATGTATGTATATTGGTAATGAATATGGTTATGAGCGCCCACTCAGCTTTGTTGCAAAGCTGACGGCATATTACGCCTGGACAATCCAATGTCCAGATTTCCTTGCAGGTTGGTCAAAGAACAAATCAGTCTTGAGAGTAAGATGCTAAGGAACACTGGAAGTGTAAAGCTAAACTGAAGACTAAAGATAGCCGACAGCATTGTGTATTCAGAATAGTTGCTGTATTAGTACTGGGACCTGTGATTTGTAATCATATTATTGTTCAGATTAAAGTTTTAAGTTACGATTAGCTTCTCCCCTTTACTTTTATGTTGTTTATAGTGTTAGAGGACAGGACGGCTTTGTAACTCGTCATTCCCTATGGGTCCAAAAAGGAAATTTTAAATTTTCCCTATTTTTGGCTACTCCGGGGCGTGACAAAGTCTTACCAACTTCAGAAGCATCACGAGAGGACTGAAAAGGTACAGATGACCCTTTCCTGCCTCTACTGGTAGATTTTGAACCGGAGAACTGAGTAGTGTCCTCATCGTCACTAAAGGGCACTGCACTTTCAACTCCTCCAGTACCTTTACTTCTGAAATCCTAATAAAAATTGAAAGAAAAAGTTGTGACACTTAGAGTGTGTTTGATAACCCAATTAAGTGGTGAAAATTTTCAGTGCATTTGATAATGTACCACTTAATTGAAAAAGGCATCCAAAAATCCACTGAAAACTTTTAAGTGAAAAAATTCTATTAAAAATAATCATTAAATGTAGACTATTTCAGTATTTGAAACATTGTTTTCAGTATTGCAAATTCTATCGCTTAAAATTTTCAGTACCTAAAATGCAGCACTTAATTTTCAGAACGGAATTTTTAGTACTTAATTTTCAGTTTTATCAAATGGACCCTAACATAGCAGATTTATTGACAAAACAGATGGGCCAGTTTGACAACACCTTCGGCTTGTGTGATCAATCGAATAAGCTAGTTTACCAAATAGTTCTCATTAAGGCTTTTGGAGTTCCATAATCACATATGGGCTCCAAAAGCAGTTGCGGGCTATAATGGGGGGGGGGGGGGGGGGGGGTGGGGAAGTTCCTCCTACTAGTGGTAACAACGGTGCATTTCTAGAGGCTAAAAGTAGATGTGAAATTACCTCCAAGGACTGTGAGCTAGATGTGAATTGAGGGCCTTCCTTTGAGCGCACTGACCTGCCCTTGACACGTTCCTGCAAATGTCATATCCATTGTTTCCATGTCAGGTACTTCTTATATAGTAGTCAAGGTGGTAGTTCCTCCCTAAATGCCTATGTACTTCCTATGTACGTACGATTAAAAGGCCGAGATCAAAGGGAACAATGTAGCTATGCACACACACACATACAGAGAGAAAAAGACAGAGAGCGAGAGAGAGAGAGAGAGAGAGAGAGAGAGAGAGACACACACACACACACACACACACAGAGGTAGAGAGAGAACAAAGTGATGCTTTTTTCTTCTCAAACAACACCTTTCTGGATGGACCCTTACGATGCAAGCTCTATTGCCCCTACCTATAGAAGAAGTTACTTCCATGACAGCACTTTTACAGTAACTGCATTATGGAGTTAAAAGTAATATTATAAACAGAAGAAGGATTTCAGTTTCTTGCCTCTAAGCACTCTCCAACTTTGACAATTATATCTTCCTCTTCAAACTTCATCATATCTGAATCCTGGCCAAGTTTATTCTGCCAAGTAGAGAAGTAATCAACACCCATTATAACACAAATTCAATATCGAATTCCTTACAGTACATACACAGCCCATTGCGTACAAATTCATTTGCCATATACACAGGGGTTGCCAAAATTTTCAGGATGATCAGCAAGTTTCTTGGGGATACGTAATGGAGAACTTACTCGTGTTTCTTCGAGGTTGTATTGCACACAAGAATAAAAGGCCATTTTGTCATCCTTGTTAACAAAATTGTGTAATACAACATCCAAATCATTGACCGGAAGAATCTCCATTTGCTGTAAGATTGGGTCATTAATCAGAGGTTTTCCATAAAGGCAACAAGGAAAACATAAAAGCTACTATTTTTACCACATATGTCCAGATCTTATAGCCTTTAGATTGTAAGTTTTTCAAATGTTGCCTACGCGAGTTACAATATATGCAGCAAATCAAAAAGAGAACGGTAAATATAAAAATATCAAGAACAAGCTTACTGAATTGGAGAAAATGCTCAATTTCTGGGACAACGAAAGAGAAGTTTTTCTTTGTTTCACTCCCGATAGGTCACTGCAATATTTTCTCTTTTCTTCTTTTTTTTTTTTTTAATTATTATCATTTTTTTTTTTTTTTTTACTTTTCTCTAAGAAAATTTATATGAAATATCACTAGTGGTTCCCAAGAATGAAAAACTATATATTCATTATGCGCCAAAAGTTACGTGGAATGATAATACGAATTAACTAATAAGAGTCATAATCATAGGATTAAAAAAAAAGGAATGGAATTTGATCAAGTACCAGATTGTTTTCGGCAACTAAAGCCTCTATGTTTTGCTGATTTAGTTCTTCTGGTCGAAGCCGTTCCGAATCATCAATTTTAGCTACAGTCCCACAAAGAAAGACATGTTATTTCATCACTATGTAAGCAGCCAGAGCAAATATCCCTAACTGAGAATCAGATTGTTCTTGACGACTAACAGAAATTCAACCGTGTTCGCAAAATCAAATACTGTGAGATGTTAGTTTTGGTAAATCCAGCTGTAGCTTCTAGTCTGCACATTTTAGAGGTATCAATACTCCCTCTCCACCTCCCTCTGTACTTCTTCTTCTCTCTATTATCTCTTCCTAGTCTTCTTTTCTCCCCCTCTCTCTTAACTCTTCTTCTCCTCTCCTTATATCTCCTCCTGTATCTCTATTTTCTGATATATTATCCTCTCCCTTCTTGTTTATCAGTCCATAGATATCTCTCTCTCACACACACACTCTCTCAACCAAAATTCACCATAATTTACCCATAATTGTTTATCACTCCTTAGAATGCTCTCTCTCTCTCTCTCTCTCTCTCTCTCTCTCTCTCTCTCTCTCTCTCTCTCTCTCTCTCTCTCTCCTAATTGTTTCTCACTGCACCAACAGGAATGATCTCACTTTCCTTTGATAAATTATCAGATCAAGCCAACCTTGAAAACAAACATGAGATACTAGGAAAGCAGAAGCTCTCTCTCTCTCTCTCTCTCTCTCTCTCTCTCTCTCTCTCTCTCTCTCTCTCTCTCTCTCTCTCTCTCTCTGTATAAGAGAACTTAATTGCTTATCTAAAGTTTTTTAAAAGTAAAACGCATGCAAAGTGGTTTATCTTACTTGACAGAACCCTAGGAGGCGTGACATTGACAAGTGCACAACATATGCATACTCTATGGTACGTCCACTTGAAATTGCACAACCAAAAACGGAGGATTGAAATCACCTTCAATGCGACCTTTTTTTGAAGCCTTTGAGAATATGAGAATATCCTGAGGATTTGCATCCTACAAGCTCTAAAAAAAAAAGTCATTTACTTTTGGATTTTGGGGCAAAAATCAAGAACAAACAGTCTCCTCATACTATCCCAGAGGATTGGAAATAGAACACACCTTCCCCGCATACTTTTGCCCAAATCTTTGTGGATTTATTGTCCAACAATGATAGGGATACACACCAAACGACACACTAAATGACACACCGTGCTTTACATGCATGTACCATGTGCTCTTTGAATTTTTCACACTTTTCTGTGCATTACTTACACAGCACATGGTACATGCATTTAAAGTTGGTGTGTCGTTTAGTGTGTCGTTTGGTGTGTATCCCTATCATTTTTGTTTATTGTCATAAATCCAGAGTAATCCACCTATTAAATCAAACAAGAAAGAAATTCAGGGACATGTGAAACACAATGCAGGGGTAATGTTCAGTTTCGTATGAAATTGACTTTTTTCTCACAGTACATGTAACAATTTGATATGCCAAGAGAGAGAAGAAAAAAAGGGGGGGGGGGGGGGGGGGGGGGGGGGGGGTAGAGAGAGAGAGAGAGAGAGAGAGAGAAACATTATAGAGTGACAGTTATTTGCTATAGAAGTTGAGGAGCATGAGGTTCCGTTAATCCTAACATGAGCATAACACCAACTTAAAAGCAGAAGCAAGACAGACGTGCTTTTGTGGAAAAGTGAAAACTGCATAAGAATGTATCTTCAAAATATGTTGATAATAAAGCAGAAAATAATTATAGTTGGTGATATGCATTATGAAGCTTTCATTCCAAACACACCACAAGTAATGAAAAAAATGTCACCTTCAATGGTACCTTCAATGGTAGGATGTTAAAAAAATGTATGGAAATGTTACCTCCACTCGCACTAATGGAAGCTTCAGCTCTGACTTGTTAGCAGCCCTTTGGCTAGGCTTGTCTATCAAATTTCTGACCTAAAGCAACTTAAAGGTATTAAAATACATTTACTCGGAAAATATAGCACACAGGGACCATAAAAGACCAACATAAGCAGCTAAAGGATGATGGAAATCGTACAAGTCTGAGAATTCTTGGCAATGTGAGGATGGAAACATTCAATCTATTCTCTCATTTTTCCTTTTCTGGGTCTTAAGTTTTATTTCTAATTATAATTATTTGTTTTTGGTTTTTTGAACATTTCTTGTGGTTGGAGGGGGGGATGGGGGGACGGAGGCTTACCACTTTATCCAGATGTTCTAGAACTGAATTCTGATCATTAGCATCAATATCAGGTTCATCCTTTAATACTATCTGCATCACGAATATAGAGTATTTCAGTCAAAGTTTTTTCAATTTCACATAAGAAGGTAACCAATACTAACTTACCTCAGTATATTCGAAGGGCCTCACTGAGTTCAAAGGTATCTTGGTTGGGCGATATTGATTTTCCCTATATTAAAATTTTTCAAGAGTCAAATATAGTGAGGTGTTTAAACTATTACAAAAAATAAAAAATAAAAGGAGAATAAGGAATAGATATTGCTGGATTTAAAATAGAAAAAGATGAAGAATGATTCATGTAATAGACTCTGAACAACCTTAATCTCTCTAAAAGAAGTACATGCTTTGGCTTGGATTCTCCATCAATTAGTGACGTTGCAACAGAAGAACCTGGTTGAGTAATTTGAAAACCCATGCCTGGAACTTCCTGACAGGATCATAATAGATGTTAACTGTGATACCATACAACAAACAACTTGATGATAACAAGTATCCCTATCATTGGCACCTGAGGATCAGCAAGACATTCGTGTTCGTGTCCCCCACACTATGAAGTCCAGAAAACGAGGTAAGAAATGCTCATTTATGGCATTTTTAGGATTTGTCTTCACTCTGCGATGCAATGTGAAAGCACGATCTATAATTGCACGCATAAAACAAATGAAGCTCTACTTTCAAAACCACGTGAAGTCTAAGGCTCTGTTAGATTTATGGATTTAGTGAGGGAAAGGATATGAAAACACTAAAGAAAACACTGTTCTTTTCGCGGTTAAGAAGGGAAATAGTGAGGAACATAGGTAGAAAAAGAAAATATCGTGAAAAATAAATTGAAAATTCGGAATGTAGTGGGCCACTTTCCTACCTTCTTCCTTAAGTTACAATTAAATTTCAAAAAATGCTTAATTTTTAGATGTAATTTAGGCATGGCGGAGAATACAAAAAGAAAACGTGAAGGAACCAGTTTTCCTTCCTTTTTATTTTCATTCACTAAATCCGCAAACCAAACACATCCCAAAAGTTGAAGCTTTTCAAGAAAAATGTTTGTTCAATAGACATGATAAACTACCATCTCAGAAAGGACTACCTGTTCTGATGAAGTACCAGAATGTTGAACCAATCCGGCACTTGACATCCTTCTTGAGCTTCAGGTCGCATCCACTGAACAGCATGTGGTGTCTGAGATATCAAAAGTCAACTCAACTTATAACTGACTACTATTAAACTCAGTCCTCAAACGGTCTAAAGAGTAGTTTGTCGAAAAAGACCTGAAACATTCTATTCAGACGTTCATCTCTAATATTTCCAAGGCCATACAGAGCAACACATGTTGAACCCTATTATTCAAGTCAAACGTCATTTTATGAAGAAACCAATAATATGATACTAAGAGCCCGTTTGGGTTAGCTTTAACTAATCACTTTTTGGAAACAGAGTTTTAAAGCTACAAAGTGGAGCTTTTTTAAAAAGCTATGAAAAGCTAATCCAAACAGTCACATCTGTTTAAACCATCACTTATAAGTGATTATTGGCCCCTAAAATGTTGGAAGATATGAAAGATTGAGCTATGGGAACATAATATTGAGATATGGGAAGATATGATTGGGGATATTTGATAATACTAGGAAAGATTTTATTTTATTTTTATACCTTATTTGGTTGGATGTAAAGCCTATATAAAGGCTCTTCATATTGGGATTAATGATAAGTTTGATTATTGAGAAACTCTACATGGTATCAGAGTTTTTGGTTTGAGTGGGAGAGCGATGGCTGCAAAAGAAGGAAAAAATCAAGGTGACACTTCTCTTGCTTGATAGATTCCGAATATGGTACGATGGTACGAATGTGCTCCTGAAGGAAATACTTTGACGGGTTCCAAGAAGACGCGGTGGCAGACACAGGCGCAATTACCCAACAAAGGTAATTGTTAAGATACTGCACGTAGGAACGGTGATCAAATATTTTTCAAAGTAGTTCGCAGTTTGGGTAGTGTGACGTGGCCCAAGATCGGCGTAGGAATCTATCTTTTGCCATTAAAATCACACAAGGGCAAGCTATCTGAAGAGAGAAGGGGTCAAAGTAGTGAAACCAGATTTGAAGAGGAGGACGGAGTGTTGTTGGTTCAACAGGCGCTGGCTGTGATCGGGTTGATGAAGATTCTCCATGTGGAAGAAAAATATGGCGGCTTGAAATCATAGGATGTTGATTTCTATAGAAGGCCCGGATCTTTGGGTGTCAAAGATGAAGTGTTTTTCTTTGAAAGGAGTAATCTTGAAGGCGAAAGCCTTGGTACCTTGCAGTGGGAGTTTGTGCACAGAACGGGTTTGGTGATGAAGGACTGTTTTCAGTGTGGAAAATGCATTGATATCATTAGTCTCCAAGTGGGAGATTGTTGGGATTGTGGAGCCTAATTCCATCAGAAGTGTTTCCTAAAGTGTTTCTAATCAAAGGCAGAAGAATCTGGGCAGAGCATTGCCACCCGGGCGGGCAAGGAGCGAGGATGGTCTTGGACATGCTGGAATGTCGCCCGCCGGGGGATCCGCCCGAGCGGCAATGCTCCGCCTAGATTCTTCTGCCTTTGATTGGAAACACTTCTGATGGAAACAATCCCAACAATTTATTTATTTAAATTTTTTTTTTTCAAAGCTACCCTAAGTAGGGTTTTCAAAACAGTCTCCACCACCACCGGCGGGTGACAGCTCGCTGCCCGAAGGATCCTCCGTTTTCATATTCTTGAAATCATTGTTTCAAAGCAGGTTGCTGTCCAGGTTTGGTTGGTTCCCGAAGGTTTGTTTGAAGCCTTCTGGGTTGTTCTAAAGGGCTGTGTTCCAGAGGCCAATGATGGTATATCTTGTTCTCGATCTCCATCTTTCGCAGCCTAAACCTGTCAGATCCAGTCACCAGCAGTCTCTGATGACCAACCAAACTTCTGACGAACCTCGAGACCTCCGGCGACCTCGATTGAGCCTTGCGATTCTCCGGTGACTCAGATCTGGTTGTTTTTTCTCTCTGTTTCTTCACAGATCTGGTGGTTTTCTTCACCATTCGTGCGAGACCGAACCCTTAAGGGTTGTTTGGTGTGTTGGCAGAATCATTTAAGCTGCTGTTTGGTTCGTTTGGCAGCCATGGTGGTTTTTTGGTTGACTTCTTTGGAGATCTAGATTAGTTTGCTCATTAAGGTCTTGTTTGCCTTCTTTTGGTTCGGTAGTATTGCTGGTGCTCTTTTAAGGGCCTGTTTGGTTCGTATTTTTTGGGTTTCCAGATTCGTCCCCATACTTCCAATATTTCAATATTTGTCCTATACTTTCTGATATTTACAAAGAAAACCCAATATTTTCTGATTTTTCAAATCAAGCCCAACAGTTTTCTGAATTTCAAATCTACCCTAATTTTTTTGGAATTTCAGATCTGCCCCAATTTTTTTTTCAAAATGACATTTTTGCCCCAAGATTTTCAAAAATTACAAATTAGCCCCAAATTATTTCAAAATTTCAGATTTTTTTTTAAAGTCATGTTTGGCTTTGGGCTTTAATGGGGTCTTATTTCTTTAGTCATTCCAAACTTCGGTGTTCGTATTCTCTCCTACCTTCACTTTAAGGGGGAGAATACAAGGAGACAGGACCGGGTGACGGACCCCCGATGAGGGGGCCCGCTATATCACACGGGCAACGAGACCACCAGAAGAGGGACCTGCTAAACCGCACAGATTGGTGTGTTTGAACACATAGCCCCCCTTCAACTTGAGGGGGAGTGTTGAAGACAAGACAACTACCTCTATTTATGTGTCACACGATGAATTATTCCGTGGGCACATCTCACCTTTCTCCATGTGATCTTGGAGCTTTGGATGTTTGTATGACGAGACCACCTAAGAGGAGCCTCATGTGGACCACCCAAGAAGGGTTGCACGTAGACGAGAGACTACCTAAGAGGGGCCACTGCAACAGTCTCCAAGGTGGAGTTTTAGAGAGGATAGTTCGGTATAAGATTGTCTTCCATATTCGTGTGCAAGTTGGACACTTTAACAAGCATCAGTGTGCCAACTTGAGGGGGAGTGTTGGAAGATATGAAAGATTGAGATATGGGAACATAATATTGAGATATGAGAAGATATGATTGGGGATATTTGATAATATTAGGAAAGATTTTATTTTATTTTTATACCTTAATTGGTTGGATGTAAAATATAAAGGCTCTTCATATTGTAATTAATGATAAGTTTGATTATTGAGAAACTCTACATAAAAAAACCTATCTACTTACAAACCTTCCTGAGAAGAATAGGATAAAGAGTGATATGCCCGACACCGGAACCTCCAAGAACCATTTTCCCAAAATAGTTCACAAGGTTGCATGCTGAAAGAATATCGACTACAGAAAGGTTGCCCTGTCACAACAGAAGATTCAAATGAAACATGAAAGCAAAGGAGAAAGAATTTCAATATTGAATGCATACAATGTGTCCAACATCTGCAGTTTCTAAACTCTTCAGTTTAGCATTGTTTCTATAACTTAGCCCATATTCCTTTGGTTCAACCTACAACTTCTAACACTTTAATCTAAATGGTCTTTAAATTCTCCAAGCCTCAAATCCCTAGATGATTTTTACAATCTATTCTACAACAGTGACTACCACATTTCCATAATATCAATTTCCATGAGCAAAAGTCTCTGGCCATCATAACCATTGTTGTCAAATCGATAATCAAATTGTGAAAACACGTGTACAAAGCTTAAAAGGAACAAAATCATAATTTATCACAAGTTTCATGCCACGTCAAGGCTCAAAATATTGAAAGTAATTAATTAGAATCGGGCATTGTATTGAATAGTGAATCGTATTGGGTTGTATGAAACTCGAGCCGACTTGTGAATTGACCGATTCTAACAACGATGCTCACAATTAACACCATGAACTTGTCCTCCCCTACAATTATTCACCAATATTTAAATATTTGCACTAGTTGCGGTATCAGTCATTAGAAGCCACAAATTTAAAAACATTCCTGCTATCTTAGACCATCTCCAACCCCATGCCGTATGTCATGCCAATTCCATATTATAGCATGAACAGCAAATATGGTTGCTCCAAACCTATGCCATATGTCATGCCAAATTTTGGTATGACCACTTTTCATGCCATATTTGGCACAACAAATGGCACATGACATTTGTGCCACATGAGCATAAGAGTATTGAAATGATATATTTTGACCATTTTCCTTGCTATGTTTTACAAATTTTGCATCCCAAATGCTTCCCAATATATGTGATAGTGATACCACTTGATTTTGATTGAAGGATATTGAAGTGTCCTATTGCCACATGATTTTTTTTTTTTTTTTTGGGGCTACAAAGTTCCCCACCCACATGTATATGGGAAGTATTTTGGAGGCAAAATTTGGGAAGCATATACCTTTATTAAATGACCCTTTGGCCCCTTAACAAAAGACTACTTTGAAAGGCAAATGGTAGTTGGGCCAAAATATAGCATTTGAAATGACATGTAGCATTGGAGCAAAAATGTCAAAATATAGCATTTTACACTGTAGCAATGCCAAAAATGGTGCGGACACCAGAGCCACATTTCCAAAGTTTTACAGCCGACGTCGCAAGAAGGCGGCCCACCCAGTTGTTTTGTGGATAGATGACTTTTATATTGGGCCAGGCTAAGACCCTAAGACCCAAGTTCATGGATTTTATGTTTTCCTTATTTTATAACTTTATTTCCTTTTTTACTTTTTAGGGTTTTGTTGATCTTCTTCTATAAATAAGGTGGCAAACTATGGCTTTGAATACTTTTGATGATGAAATAAAAGATTAATATTCCTTTTTCTAATTTGGTCTTGGTGGACTCCAAGAGATCTTGGTGGATTCCAAGAGTTCGTTATATATTTTTGTTTTAATCTCCGTGTTCGGCATCAAATTTGTCAAAGCCGAATCAATTCGCAGCAAATCAAACCCTAAGATTGTCTGTCCTCGCTACATTCCACTGTGCCATCCAAACAGACCCTGTTCGAATCCCATCAGTTTCACTCGTATCTCGAAGGTATTTCGCAGCAACAGATGCTTGGCACTTTGTTCCATTTTCTCCTACCAATCAGACCCTATACTGCTCTTCCCTTTTCATCTAACCTCCATCCATCATCTCTTCCTTTCACGAAACAGATCGTAGCACCCCCCCCCCCCCCCCCCCCCCCTCTCATCAATTTGGACACCAACAGCAGCCACGCGACCACTACACTTCCAGATCTGCATCCCACAACCACCAACATCATCGCCGACCACCACCTTCGTCGCTACCTGTCACCGCCGCCATCCAAGCACACGTTCGGCCACCCTCACTCGCTATCGTGCGTCCTTCCATCTTCAGTAGCCACGATCTTAAAAGCCTCTGGAGATTTGCCTCCTGGTGTTGTGCTTTGATTTGTTGATGAAGATCGGGCTTTTACTTGAGCCCATTTAGCAACCCAATAACTAGTTCTTGTTGGTTTTAAAAGCCCACAACACCAGCCCATTTATTCATAGCCCACTGTTACAACCCAACAGTACACTCTTTTGTGGTATTTTGATTAGTTTAAAAAAAAATAGTCAAAAAAAAAAAAAGAAGAAGACGAAGAGTCACAAAAAAAAAAATTCGAGGGCAGATCTTGTCTGAATTTGTGGAACTTGATCTATTAGTTTCAAATAGTATCAATTGACTTTTTTGTGCTAGTTCATACATCCAATTATCTCTTTTCCCCATTTTGCTCGCACATCCAATTCCTATCCCACAACTTGGATTTTAGCCCCTTTATTTTTCACCACCCTATATATTAATTGTGGAGCACAATCATTCGCGTGAAAGTATAATTGCTTACCATTTGGGGTGACCATAGAACCGTGAATTGGCATACTTTGTGGTCGTACCAATTTGGGTCATATCACAATCACATTCAGAAATTCAAAATCACTATTTAGTTTGCATTTTACTCGGTAAAATTAGTAGCACTGAATCTATCCACTGATCGATTAGTCATTGCATGCATCTCCGTAGCGGTCGGATAGTATCATCTTCCACACACTCTGTCAGTATGGATCCTACTTTTATCGAGAATTTGGCTAAAACTGTTCACGAGCTAACCACACAAGTGGCTCAAACTAGTATCCAAGTGGCTGAAAACAGTGCTCGATTTCAATCAATTGAGGATTCCCTTCAACGTCTATTGGGCGCGTTTGATCGTAAAGCTTCCCACATGGGGGAAGATCACTTTGAGCGTCACGATGACGTTACACATCCGCGATTTCCCCACAAATTCCCAGCTCGAGACAGGTACCATGCTCGACCTCCAAACTACCCACGTCATAGGGAACCTCTGAATCGCCATGTAGGTGCCGATTTCCACAACCACATTGCCATGCATGATCCAGATGAACGAATCACGAGGAACATCAAAATTGAAGCACCCACCTTCGATGGTCGTCTTGACCCCAAGGCTTTCACTGACTGGTTATTTGAAATGGACCATTTCTTTGAATGGCACAACTTGTCTGACGATAGGAAGGTTCGATTCGCTAAAATGAAACTCGTTGGCCGAGCCAAGCTGTTTTGGCAGAATGCTGAGCAAACCCTTGCTCATAGAAACCAACCGGCCATAAGTGATTGGATCGAGATGAAAGAAAAGCTTAAAGAGAAGTACATCCCACCCTCCTACCAAGGTGATCTTTTAGATTAGTGGAATGCCTTACGGCAAGAAACCAAGTCTGCTAATGATTACGTTGCACAATTTGAGGAATACTTGATGCATTGCAATGTCGATGAAGATAAGTGTATGACTTTGAGTAGGTTTCGGAGAGGACTCAATGATGAACTTCAACGCGAGCTCTTCGTTCGTGAAACCACCTACTTAAACTAGGCGTACATTTTTGTCCAAAACTATAAGTTGGTCTCAAAACCACAATTTCCGCGGACTTCCCCTGCCAATTCCCAGCCTTGGTACACTAAGTCCACCGCTGTAGCACAGCCGCCTAAGCCCAATTTCAACATTCCTCCGGTTCGTAGGGATGACAAAGGGAAGGCTGTCAATGAACCTCCCAAGTCGACTCCTAACACTCAATGTTATAGATGTCTTGACTGTGGTCATATCGCCTCTAAGTGTCCCAATCGAACCCTTATCATTGGAGAGGACGGTACAGAGACTAATGAGGACAAACCTTTAATGGATGAAGAATATGTGCCTAATGTGGATGACACTTTGGTACAAGAGACTGAGCTAGCAGATGACCCCAGCCTTGGGTGCATTTGGACTTCACCACTTCCTTACTCCTCACATCTGGACAAAAGTTCCTCCTCCCTAGGAGTGGTTAGGTGTGCTTTGACACAACCTAAGGAGTCTAATGACTGGCGACGGAATTCCATCTTCCTCACTTACCTTAGGTATGGTGACAAGGCATGTAAAGTCATCATTGATAGTAGTAGTTGTGTTAATGCTGTCTCCGCCAGTACCGTTACCCGACTAGGTTGGAAATCTGAACTGCGACCTCATCCCTATAAAGTTTCCTGGGTTGACACTTCTTCCCTCGACATTAAAGAACTATTCAATTCCTTTCTTACAAGGCAGATATTTGGTGCGATGTAATTCCCATGGATGTGGGGCATATCATCCTTGGTCGACCCTGGTTATATGATTTGGGCGTCACCATCTACGGTCGTTCCAACTCTTGCTCTTTTGAATATGGGGGCAAAAGGATCAAACTTAACCCTATCCAACCCAAGCCCGTAACTAACAATAAAATGGCAGAATCCTCGCCACGACCAGGGTTACACATCCTTACACCCAAAGAGTTTGAGCGGGAACAAAAGCGGAATATGTCATATTTGTCTTAGTTTCTAGAGAGATCCAACTAGTAGACACAACCGACCCCCAAACGAGGTCGTACCTGTGTTAACCGAGTTCCGCGACGTTTTCCCTGCTGACCTTCCAGACCACCTACTGCATTTACGGAACATCCAACATGCTATTGACTTTGTCCCGGGAGCTTCCTTACCGAACCTTCCTCATTACCGAATGAGCCCAACAGAGCACGCTGAGCTTCGTAAACAAGTACAGGAGCTCCTTCTAAAGGGATTTGTGCAGGAAAGCACTAGTCCTTGCACTGTGCCAGCGCTGTTAACTCCCAAAAAGGATGGTTCATGGCGGATGTGTGTAGACAGCCGAGCCATTAACAAGATCACGGTGAAATACCGTTTTCCAATCCCTCGACTCGATGATATGTTGGATCAAATGGCTGGCGCCAAGATTTTCTCAAAAATTGATTTAAAAAGCGGTTACCACCAAATTCGAGTTCGCCCAGGCGATGAATGGAAGACAACTTTCAAGACCAAAGATGGTTTATACGAGTGGCTAGTTATGCCATTCGGGTTGTCTAATGTTCCGAGTACATTTATGAGGGTCATAACCCAAGTACTACACCCGTTCATAGGTCAATTTCTGGTAGTATATTTGGACGACATCCTCATATATAGTGACTCCAAAGAGACTCATTTGTCTCACCTCAAACAAGTTTGTCAAGCTCTGAGAGAGGCAAACTTATATGCCAACTTTAAGAAATGCTCCTTCTTTGTTGATCGCGTAGTCTTCCTCGTCTATGTGGTCTCGTCTGAAGGCATGTCCGTTGATCCAAGCAAAGTTAAGGCAATTGTTGAATGGCCCGAGCCCAAAACAATTCATGATGTCCGTAGCTTTCACGGGTTAGCAACTTTCTATCGGCGTTTCATCAAGGGGTTTAGTACCATCGTCTCTCCCCTCACTAACTGCTTGAAGAAAGGAGACTTCGTTTGGACAGCGTCCGCTGCTTGTGCATTTCAAGAAATTAAGTCGCACATGACCCACGCTCCAGTTATGCATCTCCCTGACTTCACAAAACCATTTGAAGTTGAGTGTGATGCATCAAGTGTTGGTGTTGGAGGAGTTCTCAGCCAAAAGCGTCATCCAGTAGTGTATTTTAGCGAAAAGCTAAATGACGCTAAAAGGAGATACTCAACCTATGATAAGGAACTCTATGTTGTTATTCAAGCTTTGCAACATTGGCGCCATTACCTTCTGCCACAAGAAATTTGTCCTTTATTCCGACCACGAGGCTCTTCGCTATCTCAACTCCCAAAAGAAGTTAAACTTTAGGCACGGCCGTTGGATCGAATTCCTCCAAGATTGTACTTTTGTGCTAAAGCATAAGGCAGTGGTTGACAATAAAGTTGCCGATGCAGTTAGCCGGAGAACTGACCTACTCTCTGTTATGAGTGTCAACGTCACTGGCTTTGAACGCCTGAAAGATGACTACGACTCTTGTCTTGACTTTGGGGCAAGATACGCTACCCTGAATTCCACTACGGGACTTACCAGCAATGATTTCTTCATTCAAGATGGCTACCTCTTTTGGTCCAATAAACTTTGTATCCCGCAGACTTCTGTTCGAGATTTCCTAGTGAGGGAAGTCCATGCAGGTGGCTTGTCCGGCCACTTCAGGAGTAATAAAACCATCGAAGAAGTTGAACGCCAGTTTTACTGGTCGAGTTCAAAGAGAGATGTCGCCAAAATAGTGGGCCAGTGTCGGGTGTGTCAACTGGCCAAACACCGCAAGCAAAATACTGGTCTCTACACCCCTTTACCAGTTCCTGATTGTCCTTGGCAGGATGTGAGCATGGACTTCGTCCTAGATCTCCCTCGCACATTTCGCAAACATGATTCCATCTTTGTGGTGGTGGATTGTTTTTCAAAGATGGCCCATTTTATCCCTTGTTCGAAAACCTCGGACGCTTCTCGTGTGGCCAAACTTTATTTCAGTGAGATCGTCAAGCTATATGGCTTACCTAAGACCATTATGTTCGATAGGGATGTCCGTTTCATGAGCTACTTTTGGAAGACCCTATGGCATATGGTGGGTATAAAGCTTAAATTTTCCACTGCGTACCACCCCCAAACTGATGGTCAAACTGAAGTTGTCAATAGGAGTCTAGGCAATCTCTTGCGTTGTCTAGTGGGTGACAGCAATCGAAATTGGGACGCCATCCTTCCGGCCGCCCAATTTGCCTATAATAACTCTGTCAATCGCTCCACGGGTATGAGCCCGTATGAAGTCGTACATGGGTACAAACCTCGAAAGCCTATAGATCTTATTCCCATGCGTCCCCATGATCGAGTCTCCGCAACCGCAGAGTCCTTTGCTCGACATATTCATGACTTGCATGACACGATCAGTAAACAGATTCACGCTAATAATGAACAGTATAAAATGCAGGCTAATTCATATAAACGCTTTATATAATTTCAGGAAGGTGATTATGTTATGATCCGAATTAGGCCGGTACGATTCCCCTCAGGTGCCGTTAGGAAACTACAATCCCGTAATGCTGGCCTATTTCTGGTTTTACGTCGGGTCGGCCCAAATGCGTATGACATTGACTTACCATCCGATTATGGTATTAGCTCCACTTTTAATATAGAGGACCTAGTTGCTTATAAAGGCCCTACTTTTATTCCAACTGATCCTTTTGCACCTTCTCACACTTCCCCAGATGCCTCCCATATCCCCGACCTCGTTCCCGTTCCTGTTCCATTGCCAGTCCCACTGGCACAAAAAGAACATATTGATGCTATTTTAGATGAGCAGAGTTTGTCCACAAAGGACGGCGGAGTTCACCGTTTTCTAGTTCGTTGGCGCGGTCGTCCTGACTCAGATTGTACATGGATTACTCGCGAGGATTTACAGCAGCTTGCCCCAGATCTACTAGAGTACTACCACCTCGACAGGGTCGAGTTTTCCAACCCCGGGAGAGTTGGTGCGGACACCAGAGCCACATTCCCAAAGTTTTACAGCTGACGTCGCAAGAAGGCGACCCATCCAGTTGCTTTGTGGCTAGATGACTTTTATGTTGGTCCAAGCTAAGACCCTAAGACCCAAGTTCATGGATTTTATGTTTTCCTCATTTTATAACTTTATTTCCTTTTTTAATTTTTAGGGTTTTGTTGATCTTCTTCTATAAATAAGGTGGCAAACTATGGCTTTGAATACTTTTGATGATGAAATAAAAGATTAATATTCCTTTTCTAATTTGGTCTTGGTGGACTCCAAGAGATCTTGGTGGATTCCAAGTGTTCATTATATATTTTTGTTTTAATCTCCGTGTTCGGCATAAAAAAAAAATAGAATTGGCATGATGAAAATGGCATGTACCATTGAAGATGCTCTTAGCTTCACCCCTGCGCAAATTATATATTGGATAACCTTTCTCATTCCTATTGTCAAACTTTGCAGTAAGCTTCTCTAGCACTAGTGGAATAAACCTTCTTTAAGAGAGAAAGATAGAACAAAATGAAAAAGAATCGATAATCATAAACTAGCATGTTGTATGACTCGTGTACTCATGAAGCCTCATGGGTTGATTTATTAAGACTCGACACACCAAGATAACATGTTATAATTTTGACGAAAATTTAAACATGATACAGATAAATAAGCAGAGATATAAACAGCCATGTACCGTAAAATGCATACCACTCCAGCAGGATCATCATGATTTCCATGAATACTGAACACAGGCATGCCAACATTAAAGTGAGGATCATCATAATTCACATGACCAGATCTGTAGACATTAACATTCTCTTACAAAGTGCGGGCTTCAATCCTAAATTTGCTTATAAACAAAAGAATATATAAAGAATATTCACAAAATGCAAGCATGCCTGGATGTACACACGTTTGTATACAAATGTATGAACAAAATATAGGTTAAGACAGGTAATTATTTTCATGAGCTTGTTTTTTTGGTTTTGGATTCTTTCAGACAATCTGGGTATTTGATTTTGAGTGAATGTAGAAACCTTTCTATGTAGCTAAACAGAAATGCAATATGAAATGGGGAAAATGTTGAAGTACCTTATTTTCCCACACTCTAAAATGGATTATTAACAAAGAAAATTGGACTCATCCTTCAGAAAAGGTTTTAGAATAAGAATTCCGGGCCTTGCGCAAACAATTAAGAATAATTCAAGTTATAGCATCAAAGAGTTATGAAGACAAGAACCAAGTCTAACCTATAGTTGGAAACCGCATGTCTAAGTATCAGGGTTAATATATAAACAAAAGGAAAAACTATATATTTTGTATAAATACATACAAACAAACAATGATTTCCAATAGCATGGACTCCACCAAGAGCAAAACTAAGTCTTACGAGTTTGCAAAGTTCACAGTCTGGTCGCTGACAACTTGGAACTGCACAGGTCGATCACTTAGACAATGACGACGGATAATCTCAATGGCCTTTACTAGTGTTGATCTCGATGGTTTATTCTCGTGAAAAAGATCACCACCAAGGAGTAAGAAATCCACCTGAGGCCAGACTAGTGCAGCGAGCATTCACTAAAGTTCATATCTATAAGCTACGTTGAAAGAAAAAAATATATATATATATATATATATATAACATGCTGATTATTCGTATAACATGCAAATAATCAGCAAGGTCTACATTAATCAATATGCACATGATATTATCACCCGCTTCTGCTCTGCTATTGAGCAAATCTCTTCAAAGGACTGGAATGAATCGTGCCTACGTATTTCATCCTTCTCCATGTAACCCAGATGGCAATCTGTAGCAAGTCGCAACAAGTAGTCGAAGTGTATTGCTGATATCATCCCTGAAAATTTATTTTCTCAGCAACAAATCTCCTTTTTTTAAACACAAGGAGCATTATAGCTCAACATCTGAAAAATAACATACTAACTCCATCCCTTCTAGGTACCAACTCAAACAAAAATGCATACGGTCGATGTGAAACTCAACCAAGTTAGTACTTTTGGCAGGATTAACCACTTTCATACCATATAGGGAAGACGCGGATTGCTAAACTGTATATCTATAAGCCGAAAACAAAGACATACACACGAAGGACTGTGATGATGCAACTTACTATAGCCATTGAAATCAGGTGGGGGCCCATTGAGGCAAAGGGAGGCTAAAGCCCACCTAGATTTTAAAAAAAAATTCAGAGCAACCCTAAAAATTAATTTTTTACACTTCCCCCCACAACTGAAAATTCAGAAAACTCCGTATTTTGTTAGTATTTGAGTTTTTGGGATAGTCCTTATAGCATTAGGTACTATCATCTACATGAAAAATTGGATAAATACACCCAAAAAATTTCGTCATGGGGACAATGCCCCTGGACCCCCAAAAATTATCACCCCATGTTCAACTTTTTGATTCCACCCCTACCAAGCCCCACCAAACTTAAAATTCCTACATCCTCCCCTGGTTGAAATAATTCCACAATGTATGGGAATACATACAGAAAATCGCCAGTCAACCGCAAACCCTAAGCTCATACCTACTAGTGACTTACGCGTTCAATCTGCCAAAATGTGATCCAGTATTGATAGGTGACTTCTTTGTTCTACTCAAAGAGACCTATATATCTAAATTACTGTTTGCTCAAATCTCTTATATACATAAAACGCACTTGATTGAAACCATAAAATGAAACAAACAGGACACATCTAATGCTAAATTCACTGCCAATTTGTACTAACACAACCGCTCGTGCGCGCGCACACACACACACACACATATATACATCTAATACACTAGCTAAGTTGCTAAACATGTTTACTTTCAACCACTTAAGCCTTTCTACTCAGAGAGATGTATATATCCAAATTAGAGTTTGCTCAAATCACTTATATACATAAAAACATAGTAGATTCATACTACAGTGTGCTTCAATGAAAAAAAATCATCACTTTCACTTTCCTCCTCTGTCCAGTCTTCTTCTTCCTCATCATCACTATCACAAAATTCTGAAATCCTCGTAAACTCGGTTCTCAATCCAACAAGTTCGTCCATTAGACTATCTAAATTCAACTCGCCATTAGTATCCGAGAAATCCTCATGATCGCTATCAGTAACATCGCTTCTCCTCCGACTCCTCGGCACCAAATCATTTTCAGAAACCTCCCCATTTTGAACACCATTCCAAGACACCCACAAATCAGCATTCCTTCCCAATGCTCTGTCCGAATCACCCACAACCACCGTCCCCAAATTCGATTCCCTAGCCCTCCTCAACATCTCCGAAAAGTCAGAATCGTCCGAAACCAAGAACAACCAATCAATCCCTCGGCTCATTGAGTGCTGCATTTGTTTTTTCAATGCCCAATCCGCCGCCTGCGGCTTATCCTCCACCGTCTTCACAAAAACTCCGGCACGCCTCAGCTCGGATGCCAGTCCATAACCCACCTTCGGAGTGATCAGAGACCTCGCCGCCTCCTCATACTTTTGGTTACCATCGACGAATCTCTCCTTGAAACGCTGTCGTTTTTTGCCCTTTAACGACCTCATTCGACTCAGCTTCTTCTGGCGCTCACGCTCGTGTAACTGTCTGAAATGCTTTTTGAGATCCAGATTGGTCTTGCACTTGCGGCCGCAGACGCCGCATATATATGGCTCCGGCGACGGCGCCGCCACGCCTTTCCGTTCAAGGACGTCGAGAGTGCGGCTTTCGCGGCGGGCGTCGACGACCCACTGGGGGAGGTGGACGAAGGCGTGGCGGTTGGCGTAGGCGGAGATACTGACGACGTCTCCGAACTGCGCCGCCACCTGTTTGAGCGCCATCGCAGCCTCGTACGGCGGACCACGGGGGGGCTTGTTGTCCAAATCCCACAAGA
This sequence comes from Hydrangea macrophylla, assembly GCA_033977485.1. NCBI lineage: Eukaryota > Viridiplantae > Streptophyta > Magnoliopsida > Cornales > Hydrangeaceae > Hydrangea > Hydrangea macrophylla. Next base: position 13,056,779 of record CM066994.1, on the reverse strand, counting down.
TAACTACTTTCTTGCGTTTCGCGGCGTACACGCCTTCTTTGGTCCTCACCATGTCGATGTCGGACGGCGAGGTGTGATTACCGGCGGCGGCGCAGGCTCTGATTCGGCATTGGCGTGGGTTAAGATTGAATGGTATGGGTTTAATAATGGAGACCCTGTTTGGGAAATCGATGGAGAAGCTAAGAATTTGGGGTTTTGAAGGTTTGAGATTGAGATTGAGATTGAGAGTGAGGGCGTTAACTGAATTGCAATTGCAGAGAGAATTCATTTTCTTTTTCTTTCATAGTATAGTTCGGAGGTCTATGTTTTGAAGATAAGGAAGCCGTGAAGTTTTATTCGGGTCGGGTTTGTTTGCGGATCTAGTACAAGTCTTTTCTCGGATAAACCAATCTACAAATAAGAGAGTGCCATAAAAGGCCCGTTTGGTTTACGGATTACTAAAAAACTGATTTGACTCGCATTCGGGCAGCTTTGGCCCATTGCAGATTTTTGCGATTGCGTAACAGAAATTGGTTGTCACATTTTTATTTTAACTTCTAGAATTCCATAATCATTTTTATGGGTTGAAGAAACACAGGACAGTAAAGTTGTCTTTCACAAGGAGAATTATCTCATGTTTTCAAAATACTAATTATCAAGAATTAAAACCATGGCAGCATTTTTTATTTTTTCGGAAAACAAACCTTTGTTGAGAAGAAAGATAAAAATAAAAAAAGGTATTGCAACATAAGCGTAAAACGTCAAAAAAATAGAACAAGAGAAATGGACTAAAATATAATATGACAAAAAAAACGAAAATTATATGGTTGGTGTAATAACCAAAATTTTGTTTAATTTAGACTATCAAGTGAATAGGTGATTTTCTAGGATCAAAATACAATTATAACTTAGTTTAGAGTTAAGAAGGAATTTATCTTTAATTGTGGGGTCAAATTGCAAATCACTAAGAGATGTTCAAACTTGTAACGTATGTATAGGCATGATTTCTTGCTATTGATTGACTGATTTTAACGCATGGATTATAATCCCCTCATCAACGTACAATTTAAGACACACACCCTTATCCCCTGTATACCTATGTATATATCACCCATATATTTGAGAAGGAAGAAAGTATAGACTAAAATACTCTCAGTCAAAGAAACCCACTTTGGGCTAGAGAGAGAGTACGGGTTGGAGATTAGGAGGCTAGCCAAAAGATGGTAAGGAAGAAGGATGCAACACAGATGTACTTTTGAACTCTTCCTCTCTGGTATATTTGTGTATATTTATCTATTACATATACACGTATATTATAAGTAATGTATTTTTTTTATTGGGTTCACTGTATGTGGAATATAATCTGTATGTGCGTAATTTGAAATACATTTTATGCATTTGGTAAATATTGATATACATGTATATGTATATATGCATATATATAAACATATATTTATATATATATATAAACAGTAAGTCTCTGGAGCGGACCACCCGCTAATTAACATTTACGGACCAGCCTTTTGACTAAAAGAAAGTTCATAAAGTAGAACTCATAAGCTGTCATAACCTGTCCCATGGGCCCCGCGAGGAATCATTCCCAACAATTTTTTTTTGTGACCTTCCCTCTCTCACGTGACTCCTCTCTCTCTCAAACGAAAAACCAATAATGAATATAGTAACATGTAAATCAATTTGGTAACCCAACAAATCTATCTCTCTCCCAACAACCAGCAGTGACCCCAGCAAACAACAGGTTCTTCCAACATTGCACAAAAAATGCTATCATCAACCCAGTAAAACTAGTTTGCTTAAAAATTGCTCTTCAAATTGTTTATGTCAAGCAAATAAAATAGCAAATTCCAAGCAAAAACAAATGTGCAAAAAAATAAAATAGCAAATTCAATGACAAAAACAATCAAACTACTAATTTAAAGGGTTTCAATCCCAATTACATATTTAAAGAGCTCCAAACCAAAAATCAAAAATATGTTAACTCATCATCTGGACTACTCTTCAGTTGCATCATCTGAACTTGAATCTCCATCTGCCGGCCTACATGAAACCAAAACAAAAGAAATTAGTCATTGTTATTTTTATTAGAACAAAAAATAAAATAAAAAAGTATATAAGAAAAAATCTTACCGACTTGAAAGCAGTATTGGACAATTTCTTTTGTCATGGGACTGTCCAACTTTGCCACATCCACGACAACGCCTGCCTTTATATTTTTTTGCCCTCCCTAGTGCCTTCTCTTTTCCCCCCTTGAGCCTTTTTCCACATCCTTTTGCCCTTACTTGATTAGGTTCATGGTAACTTAATTCATAACTTTGGGAGACCCGTGCACTTGTACCACAACCTACCATTTGATTACTTCGCTCACTAGAAACTCTTACGCTTGTGCCACACCCAACTATTTCATTAATTTGTTCGAGTACTCGATCCATACCATCAGTGTAGACCTTGGTTGTTTCTTCACTTTCGAGAGCCTTATCAAGTACCTCCAGAGAATATTGAATTAATCGACTACGCTTCATGAATAATGATTTATCATCAGTAATTTGCATACCACAATGATCCACCACTGGCCCAGATTTTGCAGATTTAGTCCACCTTTTTATAATGTAGTGATCAGGCAATTTATCCAAATCATGCATTTTGTTCAAATATGCCAAAATATGTCTACATGGGATACCCGAGCTCTCAAATTTTTGGCAACTACATGAAGCTACATCCAAGTCCTTGTCATAAATGATTTCTCGCACTTTATACTTGTCAATATTTTTTCTTGAAATCTTATACACTCGGTGATCTTCCACGTCTTTGATAAGCTCAAATCTATAATTCAAGCTCTCCCACAACTCATCTTGAAACTTATAAAAAATTTCACATGTATATATGTCAACCATTTGCACCAAGAAGTCGTGAAGCATTTTCAATTTAGGCTTCTCAATCATGTCCTTGTTATCGGCCATCAACTCTTCATGACGTTGGCGTTCAAGTCCCCGTCCAAACTGAATCATAAAATCCACCAAAGAATTGCTTTTTGAAACATATCTCTTGAAAAATGAGTGAGCGCTTTCCGCTCGTTGGCTACTTGACATATCGGCCGAAAAAATATGATTTACATATGCGGGAACCCATGTTGAACGAATCTCATATAAATTATGTAGCCACCGGTTATCATTTAACCCACTTCTCTCAACAAGCCCCATCCACTTGGAGTCAAACTCTTCCTTGTTCTCTGAATTCCATATGCAATCTGAAAACTCCTTATAGTATGCACTATATTTTATTGAATCCAACTTTTCAGAAAATTTCATCAATATGTGCCAACTACAGAACCTGTGAAAAGTACTTGGGAGAGATTGAGAAATTGCTTTTGTCATCGCAGGATCTTGATCAGTAATAATCATTTTTGGGGCATCACCTGGCATAACTTGTAAGAATTCGTTGAATAGCCAAACAAAAGAATCTATGGTCTCATCACTCAAGAATGCACAACCAAAAATTATTGTTTGGCCATGGTTATTAACCCCCATCAATGGTGCAAATATCATGGCATACCGATTAGTGTTGTATGCAGTAAATAAACAAAAAATTAAAAAAATTAACACATACCCACATCAACTATAACAAAATTTATGTAAAATCCCTAATATTTTGTTCTTAATAATTCCATGGGTTACAATTTAATCATATATCTTAAGGTGAGTTTTCTTTTCATTTTTTTTTTTTGGGGGGGGATAGAAAATGAGGGTGTTTAAGAGACATGACAATTAGTAATCAAAGATACAAGTAGGATGAAAAAGAAGCAAAAAAAAATGAACAAAAGAAAATGTTACCCAGATTGCCGATGTGGTGGGCCGTGGTCGTCGCCGTCGCCGACTGGGCTGTGGTCGTCGCCGTCGCCTGCTGGGCGGTGGTTGTTACCGGCGCTGGATTCCATAACATGTTCTTTGCCGATGAAAGAATAGGCTAGATTCATAGATTCCATACTTGTTCTTTGTGGGCTCACAAATTGATTTACAGAGTTTATTGTTAGTCTTTGTTTGAGAGAGAGAGAGAGAGAGAGAGAGAGAGAGATTTGTTGGGTTACCAAATTGATTTACATATTACTGTATTCATTATTGGTCTTCGTTTGAGAGAAAGGGAGAGAGAGAGAGGAGTCACGTGAGAGAGGGAAGGTCCCAAAAAAAATTTGTTGGGAATGGTTACTCGCGGGGCCCATGAGACAAGTTATGACAGGTTATGAGTTTTACTTTTTGAACTTTCTTTTAGTCAAAAGGTTGGGTCCGTAAACGTTAATTAGCGGGTGGTCCGCTCCAGAGACTTGCTGTATATATAAATACGTACACATATGTTCATATATAAGACTTTTTTATGCCAAGTCAGTTTACTTGCCAAAAATAAAATTGTTTGAGTTAAATACTAATTTACATACTAGTGATTATTTTTATATATTAACTAATAGTACTTGAGTATCAACATATTTTGAGATTTTCAAATCCACAATGAGGATTCTATGGTCCATAAACATGTATAGGTCTGTGAATGCTTGTATATCAGGCATATTTTGTGTATCCAGTACCACTTTTGTTTTTACTTATGGAATATAATATTAAAAAATAGGAACCTTTGTGTAACTAGGAGACTTGCACTGTGTGTGTAGGATTTGGGTATGAATTTCCTAGCACACGATTAGTACGTGAGTTAATGCTTAGGCATTGTGTTCTGACAGTAAATACAGACTATCCAATTGATAATCCAGAATCTATGTGGGGTTAAAGGTATTAATTTATGTGATTTGTCTAGGACTGATCTAGCTAGGAGCTGTAAGAGATTGTATTTGACTTCTTTTAAGAATTTGAGGTAAGCGATCTAAACCCTACTTGAATTTTCTAAATATTATTGTGTTTTATAAAATTTATTTTAAAACCATTTTCTAAATAAAATTGAACCAAGTATATGACCACTTTTAAAATGTGAACCATTCTTGATTTATGTAAATCTTTTACTCTGCAATTATAAATGAAATTTTTATGAATCTAGTTATCTATTAAAAAATTACTTAATGGACACTCTCAGTCTGACTATGCTCTGGGCCCCGCCAATGGGGATTATACGTTGGTATCATGCATGATTATTGGGACTAGTCTACCTATCGGCCCAGTCATAGGGATTATATGTGACACATCGGATACTGTTCTGGACCCGGTCACAGGGGTTACGTGTGACCATAGTCAATTTAGCTTTGAGCTCTATTAACTTTATGATTTGAATACAATTTTTGATATTTGTTTTCCTTATTGCAAATTATTAGATTTCTTGAAAACTCTTATATTTAATTGTATAAAATGAGTTACCCTGCTTGGTCCATAGATAAGGGTGGTGATTTCTTACTGAGCTGTCAAGCTGACTTATAACCATTTTTTCAGATGCAGATGAGTAGAAAGAAATCAATGAGTGGATTGAAGGATCAAGAGGGTGGCGATCGAATAATAATAATTGGCTAGAACTTTCTTCATTTGATACTATGTAATAAGTTGAACAGTTTGAAACATTAGATTTTTTTTTTAAATTAAGTTTTATAAGTTTGGAGCTTGAACAATTAGCGAATATTGAATTTGGAATTTATTATTAGAGTAACGTTCTATCCTTTATATTCTCTTAAGAATTCTTAGCTAGGCATTGCACGTTTGTGGGGTCCAACCTTACGGATGTGCGGCGTTGTCATGACTCTTTGGGTTCGGGTTTGACAATTTAGTGGTATCAAAGCCAGGTTTAGAGTCCCTAGACCTATATGACAATAATCGAATATCATATTAAAGTTAGGAAATGTGTTCGAAAATTTAAGTGGTATGCTCACAAATTACTGAGATAGAAGTCATAGATTTGCATATGGTTATTGTAGGCAATCATGGAACAAGCAGCTGATAATTTTGGAAACCCGGCCAGGGGAGGTAGGGGCACCACGAACAGGTGTCACACATCCTGAAGGGACCAACAATAATGGAAATCATAATGTTCAGCGAAATCCGCAAGAGCCCGGCAATAACAGAAATGAAAATGTTCAAGGAAATCAGCAAGAGCCCAGCATGTTTCAGCTGATGCAGACACTGGTGGGGGTAGTCCACCAACAGCAACAACAACAACAAAACATTGTAATGCAACCACGAAATAATAGTGGCATCACAGAGTTCAAGAAGTTAATGTCGCCATCTTTTGAGGGAACTACAGAACTACTTAAGGCAGAGAAATGGTTAAACGAGATGGAGAAGGCGTTCGAGGTGATGAAGTGCTCGGACACGGAGAAGGTGACATATGCTGCCTACATGCTGTAAGGAAGTGCTTATGACTGGTGGAAGCTAGAGAAACGTAGGGTTGAGCGCGACCAGGAGGCTCATACTTGGGCTAAATTTACGGAGGCCTTCTATGACAAGTACTTTCCTAAAAGTATTCGCCTTCAGAAGGGAAGGGAATTCATCAGATTGGAGCAAGGTAGTAAGACAATTGCTCAGTGTAAGGCTGAATTTGAGAGGCTAGCAAAGTTTGGGCCAAAACTTGTGGCAAATGAGGAGGATCGTGCTCGGAGTTTCGAAGATGGCCTAAGACCCCGTATCAAACATGGTGTAGTACCTTTTGAGTTAGAAACTTATGGGGCGGTGGTGAGTAAAGCACTATTGATTGAAAAAGGACTTAATGAGGTTCAGATGGATAGAGATAACAATCAGAGGAAAAGACCAAATTCTTCAGGATCACAGATGGGGCAGAACTCTGGAGGACAATCTAAGAGACAAATACAGCGCAATGATAATGGATTTTCAGCAGGGAAGTGCTAAACGCTACTCAAGGTGTAATGGAAATCACTTGGATAAGGATTGTCATTGGAACACTGGTGCATGTTTTGCGTGTGGAGATTATGGCCATCGAATAGCTGATTGTCCGTCTAAAAGGGGATCCCAGACACCGCAACGAAATCGGGAGCAACCAACTAACCGACCACCAGCTGGAGGACATAATAAGGGAGGAAATCAAAAACCAAGGACTCAGGATAGAGTATACGCCCTCACTCAACAGGATGTAGATGCTTCCAATGCCGTGGTGACAGGTATTATTCCAGTAGTGACAAGTTATGCTTTTGTGCTTTTTGACTCGGGAGCCACACATTCTTTTATATCTACTAAATTTGTACGGAAACATAATATGTTACATGAACCTATGGAAGTGGAGTTATGTGTTGATACCCTTGTTGGTGGTGTTTTTGTCGTTGACCGCATTTGTAAGTCGTGCATTATTAGAATTGAAGGCAGGGAACTCAGGGAAAATTTAATAGTGATGGACATACATGACTTCGACGTAATTCTAGGGATAGACTAGTTGGCAGCCAATCATGCCTTAGTTGATTCTCATAATAAAAAGGTGAAGTTTTAGATTCCCGGTGAATCGGAGTTTAGTTTTCTTGGTAGTAAAGTCTATACCCCTCCACGTGTGATCTCAGCTTTAAAAGCTGGCCAAATGCTAAGGAAAGGTTGCAAGGGTTATTTGGCTATGGTCAAGGACACCTCACAGAAGGAGCTACAACTGGAAGATATACCTATTGTAAATGAATTTCCAGAGGTGTTTCCTGATGATTTACCAGGTTTGCCACCGGAAAGAGAGGTCGAGTTCTTTATTGATCTTGTGTTGGGTACTGGTCCAATATCTAAAGGCCCATACCGTATAGCCCCAGCAGAATTAAAAGAACTTAAGGAACAATTGCAAGAGTTGTTAGACAAAGGCTTCATCAGGCCAAGTGTCTCGCATTGGGGAGCTCCAGTGTTATTTGTGAAGAAGAAGGATGGGAGTATGTGACTTTGTATTGATTATCAGGAGCTTAATAAGGTGACGGTGCGGAATAAATACCCTTTACCGAGGATAGATGATTTATTTGATCAACTACAGGGAGCTCAAGTTTTCTCCAAGATTGACCTCCGATCTGGTTATCATCAGTTGAAGGTTAAGGCAGAAGACATTTCTAAGACAGCTTTCAGAACCAGATATAGGCATAGCGAGTTTCTAGTAATGCCATTCGGGTTAACCAATGCTCCTGTAGCGTTCATGGACCTAATGAATAGGATGTTTAAACCCTTTCTAGATCAGTTTGTGGTGGTGTTTATTGATGATATTTTGATATGCTCAAGAAGCAAGGAGGAGCACGAGAAGCACTTGAGAATTGTACTGGGTATCTTGAAGGAGAAGAGGTTGTACGCAAAGTTGAAGAATTGTGAATTCTGGTAGGATAGCGTGGCTTTTCTTGGACATGTGATCACTAAAGATGGCATCTCGATGGACCCAAAGAAGGTGGAAACAATTGTAGATTGGGCTAGACCGACAACTGTAACAGAAATTCAAAGTTTTCTAGGTCTGACAGGATACTACCAGAGGTTTGTGGATGGGTTTTCTCAACTTGCAGGACCATTGACTCGCTTAACGCAAAAGGGAGTCAAGTATGAGAGGAACGAAAAGTGTGAGCAAAGTTTTCAGGAGCTGAAAAAGCGATTGGTATCTGATTTATCATATATTTTGCTTGAGTATGGATTTATAATTGCGCAAAATACCACTCCCATAGCTTCTAAGTACATTATTTACGCACTTTTCTTGCATAACCCTCATTTCTACTGTTTACATCCTTTACACGGGTTATTTTTGTGTTTTGTAGGTCTCTTTGACAATCCTAGTCGGGAGGCAAAGCCTCGGCTGAAGATCACTTCCATTGCAGCCTCGTCGAGTTTAATCCAGATTCCAAAACCTCGTTTTGGAAGAGTGTTCCTAACTTGATAAAGATAGCCCTGCGAGTCTTCTCCGCGTGGCCGCGAATTGCACCTCAATCGGAGGCCGGAGCGAAAAGTTATGGCGATTTTAGTGATCAGTGTACAAGCTTGTTGTGAAGCTGTGAAGATTCCAGGCAGAGGGGCATTCGATCGGTCGAATTACCCAATTCGACCGGTCCACTTTTTTGTGTTCTTTTCAATCATTCTGAAGAGGGGCATTCGACGGGTCGAATGGACCCGCTCGACCGGTCGAAAGTCCCTGTTTCTACATTCTTTGTTTTACAAGTTTGCCACTTCGAGAATTTTGTATAAATACCCCATTATAGCTCGTTTTTGGGGGCTTGACCTAATTTATTCCAGTAGTATAAATTCTCTCTCTTAACCCTCTTGTATCTCTCTAGAATTTCTTGCTAGTTTGTTCATAGATTAGTCAGATTTAGGGATTGTAAGTGAGAGTGTGAGAGATTGTTCAACTTGCAAGCTTGGTTTCTTCCTTTGGAGCATTTATTGAAGTTATTTATTGGATTCTCTCTCTCTTGAAGTAGTTGATTGCATTTATGGTGATATATTTCTACTCCTTTAATGTTTTTATTAATGTCTATTTAGTTAAATCCATGTGTAGCTAGTTTTCTAGGTTAGGGGTCATGAACCCACCTATGGATCCTTGTGTTTCTTGAAAATCTAAAGGTTTTGGATCTTCTTGAAGTGATTGAAGAGTGTTGGGTTTGTAATATGTTTGTTTCTTTACCTCCATTGTCATGCAATGGGGGTTATTGAATCTATATTACCAATCCAACATTTGCCCTTAGTTTCCTCCTTCTTTTTCTCTTTTTTAAAAAAAAAAAAAGAGGAGGGGGGGGGGGGGTGTTGGTTGCCCCTCTTTGTTCTTGAAATAACCATTCCAGCGGAGGGACATTCGATCGGTCGAATGGGGTTGTTCGACCGGTCGAGAGGGTCATCAGTCCTTTGGTCTTCACGCAGAGGGGCATTCGATCAGTCGAATGTCCCCGCTCAACCGGTCGAGAGAGGCGCGGGCAGTTTTTATTTCTTCTTCTCTTTTCTTTTTTCATTTCATCTCTCCCTCTCTCTCTCACCTGCGGATTCCCCCCCCCCCCCCCCCCCATTCCCCCTTTTTTTCGGCGATTTATCTCTCTTTCTCTATACCCACCAACCACCAATCATCATCCTCCCTCCTCCCCTATCTCTATCTATCTCCACCACCACCTCACATACACTTCCCTAAAGCTAACCCTAAATCTCTCTCTCTCTCTCTCTCTCTCTCTCTCTCTCCCCACCTACACACCCTCACATCTCCATCTTCACCACATTTCGGCGGCCTCCTCTCCTATCCTAACTCTCTTCTCACCAATCCCAAGCAAGGTAAGGATTCCCCCCCCTGGTTTTGTAATTACAAATTTTATCTAGGTTAGGAAAAAGCTTCAAATGTTTTTCCATAATAGGGTTCATTCTTCATTCAACCCTTTCCCCCCTACTTTTTACTTCAAATATTTTAAATGGGGGGTTAGGGTTGTGAGTGGCCTTCAAAGAATGGGGTGATTTTTTGGTGATAAGTTGTAGTTCTCTCCATTCAACCCTAGGTTTCAAATCTTGTCAATCACATTAGTGGGTTGAATGCGTGCATCAAATTTTGTCACGCCCCAACGTAGCATAATACAGGAAAGCATTTAATTTCCTTTATGGACTCGTAGGTCGCGACAAGTGAGTATGACCAATTGTCCCTGCAACAAATAACTTAACAACATTTCTAAAGGAAAGGATACTAATAAACATAAGCTCCGAAATGAAAACTTACTAAACTATTACATAAGTCCAGGTCTTAGGCACAAACACCCTTATTCAAATCTAACAAAGTCTATTACAACTCCAAAGTAAAAGACATAAGAAATATAAAGCAGCCTCCTGGAAAGTCCCCTGCCTCTAACTAGCATAGTCGAAAATACCCTGGCTGCTCCTGACCCTGAAAATCTGGACATAGAGTCCAGGACGCATCAACGCCGTCAGCTTATGAAAGTTGGTGAGCAAAATAAACAAGTGCTCGCAATGTATATATAAGCATGTATAACCACAGTGTAATATAAACTGATAGAACAATAGATTCAAGGATCCAACTTCAACATAAGTCACGGGGGATAATAATGGGCAATCAATATGTGACCGTGCATGAACAATGTAACATCTCATCTTTCCGACTCTTTTCCCTCAACAAACTCGACTCAACCAAACCACTACCTCAGATACCAGGAATAATATCCGATCGATATCCAAACCGCACACCATACCATCGCTACGGATACCAGGAATAATATCCGATCGATATCCGAAACGCGAGCCTTAGATACTAGGAATAATATCCGATCGATATCTAAGTCGTACACAACACTGTCGCCTCCAATACCAGGAATAATATCCGATCCATATTGAGGTCGCACACCACGCTATCGCCTCAGATACCAGGAATAATATTCGATCGATATCTGGGTCGATCATGACCAACCATCGGTTCGGATACCAGGAATAATATCCGATCGATATCCGAAATGCGCATCTTAGATACCAGGAATAATATCCGATTGATATCTAAGTCGTACACAACACTGTCGCCTCCAATACCAGGAATAATATCCGATCGATATTGAGGTCGCACACCAGACCGCCACTCTTTACTCTTTTCACGCTTCCTCACACACATGCATGTCGACACAACCTCGACCCTAATATGTATGTCAATGTTCACGATTTGTAGTAACAGTTATTAATCACAAAACTGGATATTCGTTCAACATAAATCTCAGTCTGAAACGTTCTTATAAGTTCAATTCCTAACAATGAGCCTTTAAAACAGTGTATTTGTCAAACAGTTCTTTAAAAACTTTCAAAACCTTTTCCAAACAGTCCCTTACACAAAAAAAATACAAAAACTGCTCAAAATGCCTAGATCGCGCGAGCGGGCCGCGCGAGCGAGGGGGGGTCGAGCACGCGAGATGGTCGCGCGAGCGGGTCGCGCGCGCGATTAGGCCATTTTCCGAAAGATCTGTTAAAATTTCCTTTTCTGCCCAGAAATACATACCTCGCGCGAGCGGGTCGCGCGCGCGAGTTGTCACAGAATGTCATCTTCTTCGTTTTTCCCCTGTTTCTGATTTCAAACTGTATTTTTACCCATTTCTGTTTCTGTTTCAATTATGTCATGCCATATATGGATTTTTTCGTCTTTCCGCATAGATTAAGAATATGCGATCAATTTAAACAAATACAGATTATATCTCTAGATATTCGCAATTAAAGTAAGGGTGTCAAAACTTTAAATCAACGGTATGTCGCGATACGGATGAATTACTCCGTAGGATCCGAACCGTAGCTTATTGGGACTAAGATCTTCCATTCCCAATTCACGGATTTCATTTTGGTTAACCTTTACAAAATTCTATTTTTTTAAGCTTTAATGGTGTAAGAATATATATACACATATACGCACATATATATACTGAAATACACATATATAAACATGGCGAGTGAGTTTAAATTACTCACAGAGGTTAATTATTCAGAGAATTGAGACCGAGAGTTTCCGCCGTTAAATCCGCTGTTAGAAATTTCTCCGCCGATTTCTCTTTGGTCTTGAGATGTATATATAACTATGTATCTGTATATGTATGTATTTATTTATATATAATTTGTTTTGTGTGTGTGTGTTCTTGAGAGGAAGAGAGAATTAGAGTTATAGAGAATGAGAGATGAGACACTGTGAAAGTTGCAAGCATATATATAAACTGTTAGTTTTGGGCTCCAAGAAATCAATAGATTTCGCCCGGTGTGGTTGAGCTCACGTGCTCCCACACCCAAAATGCGATAGGGAAGAAGATTAAAACATAAACTGGTATTTTTCGGGTAAAATAAAATACAGGAAAATAATATTAGCGTAGGAATAAATTCCGGGTTGTACAAAAATATAGATATCGATTTTGAAACCATAGAAAATATTGTTCTATATTTATGGAAATTACAGTTTGACCCCCAAATAAATATTTCAAATAGAAATTAAATCAAATACTCATGGAAATGAAATGCAATATTTATTTATTTGCGAAAAAAATAAATACAGGGTGTTACACTCTACCCACCTTAACAGAGATTTTTCCCCGATATCTGAGCTAACTAATCCAGAAACAACTCGGGGTATCTAGTCCTCATGTCCGACTCTAACTCCCACGATGCTTCTCCCTCTTCATGATGCCTCTACTGAACCTTAACCAAAGGAACGTCCCTTCCTCTCAGCCTCTTGATACTCTGGTCAAGAATCCTTACAGGTCTATCCTTGTAGACAACATTCTGACTTGTCTCAATATCATCAAAATTAACCACATGTGAAGGGTCCCGTATGTATTTCCTTAACATACTAACATGGAACACGTTATGAACACCAGACATCTTTGGTGGCAACGCGAGTCGATAAGCCACTTTCCCAATACGCTCCAAAACCTCGAATGGTCCGATGAAACGAGGTGCCAACTTCCCTCTTTTCTGACCAAAACGTACTACTCCCCAAATAGGTGAAACTTTAAGGAGGACGTGATCACCGATACTGAACTCCAAATCCTTTCGACGTCGATCCGCATAACTCTTGTGTCTACTCTGTGCAGTTTTCATTCTTTCCTTGACCAGTGAAATCTTTTCATTGGTCTCTCTCACCAACTCTGGTCCCAACAATTATGTGTCTCCCACTTCAGCCCAACACAACGGAGATTAACATGGCCGTCCGTACAAGGCTTCGAACGGTGCCATCCCAATACTCGAGTGATAGCTGTTGTTATACGCAAATTCGACCAATGGTAAGTGCGTCTCCCAAGATCCTTTAAAATGGATTACACAAGCTCTTAGCATATCTTCCATGATCTGATTAACACACTCGTTCTGTCTATCGGTCTGAGGATGGAAAGCTGTACTCATCTTAAGCGAAGTTCCCATAGCCTTCTGCAAACTTTCCAAAAATCCCGAGGTAAAACGTGCATCGCGGTCTGATACAATTGACACAGGCGCACCGTGCAGTCGCACCACTTACTGTAGATACATTCGACTCATCCTTTCTACTGGGTAAGACATATTATACACGATGAAGTGTGCGGACTTCGTCAGACGATCCATAATTACCCAAATCGCATCATGGTTCTGTTGTGACCGGGGTAGTCCAACTACGAAATCCATAGTTATGTGTTCCCACTTCCATCCTAGAACAGGTAAGGGTTGTAACAATCCTGAGGGTCTCTGATGTTTGACCTACACTTGTTGACAAGTCAAACATTTAGACACAAACTCGGCTACTTCTCGTTTCATCCCTTCCCACCAGAAGATCCTCTTCAAATCCTTATACATCTTTGTTCCTCCTGGGTGTACCGTCAGTCTCGATTTATGTGCTTCTTCAAGAATATCTTTTCTCAAATCTTCGAAATCTGGCATACACAATCTGTCTCGACATCGGTATCCTCCATCGGTCCCAACCTTCCATTCTGCAGGGTCCTTTTTTGACATCTTGGCGAACCATACTTGAAACTTCTCATCTTTCTTTTGGGCCTCAATGATTCATCTCACAAGTCTTGGTTGTACCATGAGGCATCCAAAGTGTTGCCCGACACTTTCCTCAGAAATCTGCATATCAAATTCTGCGATTGTCTCCAAGGCTTTCCATTCCCTCAACATCAATGAAGCAATCATTCCTTGAGATTTCCGACTTAGGGCGTCAGTGACTACATTAGCCTTACCAGGGTGGTACTCTAATGTAAAGTCGTAGTCCTTGATCAGTTTCATCCACCGGCGTTGCCTCATATTCATCTCTTTCTGAGTAAACAAATACTTGAGGCTCTTGTGTTCTGAGAATCAAACTTCTCCCCGTAGAGGTAGTGTCTCCAGATCTTAAGTGCGAACACGACTACTGCTAGGTCCAAATCATGAGTTGGGTAATTCAATTCATTTGGCTTCAACTGTCGTGAACCATAGGCGATAACCTTACCATCTTGCATAAGGACACATCCCAATCCTTGATAAGAGGCGTCACTAAAAATAGTGAACTTCTCACTATCCTTTGTTATCGCAAGTACTGGTGTTGTTGTCAATCTCTCTTTCAATTCCAGAAAAAACGCGTTCATGCTTATCAGTCCATTTAAACTTCAAATCTTTCTTAGTCAAACCAGTTAATGGGGCTGCTATCTTTGAGAAACCCTCTACAAATCTTCGATAGTAACCAGCGAGTCCCAGAAAACTTCTGACTTTTATAGCATTGGTTGGCCGAGTCCAATTCGCCACTGCATCGGTCTTTAAGGAGTCAACCGCGATTCCTTGTTGAGAGATCACATGCCCGAGAAATTTAACTTCCTGAAGCCAGAATTCGCACTTACTAAATTTAGCATACAGGCGATGATCCTTGAGAGTCTCCAGTCTGGTGGGCTTGCCTCCCATTCCCATTATGATTCCCATTCTGATTATTGTTTATTGTATTCTGATCGCTAACCCTCTCCAACCTCCTAACAAAAGCCTCAAACATTCCGGTTGGATCTACCATCGGGGGTACAGCTTCAATAGCAGGACGATTCCTGAGATTTCTTCCAGCCATATAATCGAGAGGACGGTACCTATCCATTGATCAACAAGAATTCGGTCAATCTCTCGAGAAGAAAGAAATTTCTCAACAATAGAAAGCGACTAAATACGGAACGAAGTCAAATTATCTTATCTTAATTCTATCTTAACGGGAGATCCTATGTGTTCTGGACAATTGGTCGAGCCATAACTTGGCTCTGATACCAAAAAGCCTGTAACACCCCGACATAGCATAATACACGAAAGCATTTAATTTCCTTTATGGACTCGTAGGTCGTGACAAGTGAGTATGACCAATTGTCCCTGCAACAAATAACTTAACATCATTTCTAAAGGAAAGGATACTAATAAACATAAGCTCCGAAATTAAAACTTACTAAACTATTACATAAGTCTAAGTCTTAGGCACAAACGCCCTTATTCAAATCCAACATAAAGTCTATTACAACTCCAAAGTAAAAGACATAAGAAATATAAAGCAGCCTCCTGGAAAGTCCCCTGCCTCTAACTAGCATAGTCGAAATACCCTGGCTGCTCCTGACCCTGAAAATCTGGACATAGAGTCCAGGACGCATCAACGCCGCCAGCTTATGAAAGCTGGTGAGCAAAATAAACAAGTGCTCGCAATGTATATATAAGCATGTATAACCACAGTGTAATATAAACTGATAGAATAATAGATTCAAGGTTCCAACTTCAACATAAGTCACGGGGGAGAATAATGGGCAGTCAATATGTGATCGTGCATGAACAATGTAACATCTCATCTTTCTGACTCTTTTCCCTCAACAAACTCGACTCAACCAAACCACTACCTCAGATACTAGGAATAATATCCGATCGATATCCAAACCGCACACCATACCATCGCTTCGAATACCAGGAATAATATCCGATCGATATCCGAAATGCGCGCCTTAGTGTAGACACCCCGATTTTGACCAAACGTCGAATTAAGGAGAGTGTTACCTCCATATCCGATGATGACAATGTCCGAACTTATCTAGGACTTCCAAAGATGATTCAAGCTCTTCGAAAGACTCCCCAACCCAAAACAAAAAGAAAAAAGGAAGGAAAAGGAAAAGAATAAGCAGAGTGGCACTCGAGCCTTTCCGCGGCAGTCACGGGTTGCTGTTGCGGCAGTCTCTGAACTGCCAGACGGCATTCGGTGATTGCCGCGAATTTCATCAAGTGCCGCAAAAATTATGAATTTCACTAAAAAAAATGGCAGTCCCTGGAGTTGTCCGCGACATTCAGTCGAATGCCGATGCAGCATTTATTGAGTGCCGCTTCCATCTCATGTGAATGCCACATTTTTGCAAATGACAGTTGGTATACAGCACGTTTTGTACTATAAAAAGGACGACTAAATTAGGGTTTTCAGTCCTGAAATACCCCTTTAAAATTGTCTATAAATAGAGGATGAATATTCACTTGCAAGGGAGAGATTTTTCTTTGAATCTATAGGTTATATAAGTGTTATTCTTGCCTTAATTTTCATAATTAGGAGTGAGTTTAGAATAGTTTAAGAGAAAAGTTGTGTGAATTAGTGTAGAAGAGCTTGATTAGTTTTTGGAAGTCCTCCAAAATCACCAAGTTGAGGATACTTTGGAGGTAAACTCTAGCATAATTATCCTTTGTGTAAATATAATGTAATGTACATTGAGTTTCTTTAGTTTCCTTTTCTTGTTTTCTTTATATTCATCCCTTAGATTCATAAGACCTTCAATGTCTTACTTGAATCTCTTGGTTTAAAATCCCTTAATCTCCTTGTAATCCTATGATTCATAAGGGGACTAAGGTTGATACTAGATTGTTTAACATAATGGACTTAAACCTATCTTCATGGTTTGAAGTTTGTTATGATTAAGTTTCATGAAGTTCTTCTAAACTTCTTTGAAATTTACAAACATGAGCATATTTTGTAATACCCTGTATTTTCGGATGCATGGTTATATAAATAAGACCCTGTATGCTTGTGTGAAACCTTGGGGAAGAATCTTTCTCGAGCGATCGAACTCACTTCGATCGATCGAACATTGTGCTTTCTAAATCGATCGAACATACTTCGAGCGATCGAATCTCTGCCGACCTGATTCTGTGATGTGTACCCTTTCCCGAGCGATTGAACTTCTTTCAATCGATCGAACCTTAACCGACCTGGTCTCAATCGATCGAACTCACTTCGATCGATCGAACGTTGTATTTTCAGTTTACGTGGTTGCCACCTGCCCTTCTTGTTTCCCTATATATATACGTGTGTTTTGTATGTGTGTGGTGTTTGGCAGGTTAGAGAGAGAGAGCTTGTGTGTGTGTGTGATCTATATATATATATGTATATATAACCGTGAGTGTGTGTGTGTGATATATATTGTGTGTGATATATATATATATCTTGGTCAGAAGGAGAAGAAGAAAAGAAGAACAAGAAGAGGAATAGAAGAAGAGGAGAACAGAGAGGACAGAGAGAGACCTGAGGAGGGAGAGAACGAGCTCGCCGCCACCATAGCCGCCGCCGTGGAGCTCGGGAACGCCGCCACCGGACCGCCGGAGAGAGGTGAGTTCATTAACTCACTCAAGGGATGACTTTAGTATGTTTATATGCTGTTTAGAATGTGTATATTGTGACCCCGAGATCTTTGTTCGTCGCTGCCAAGTTTCTGGGTAGAAGACGATGTTCGAGCGATCGAACTATTCTCGATCGATCGAACTTATCGCTTCCTCAATCGATCGAAGGAACTTCGATCGATCGAAACGACTTTTCCTCGAGCGATCGAAATGACTTCGATCAATCGAACTTCGTTTGACTTCAATCGATCGAGATGACCTCAATCGATCGAACCTTGCAGAACATGTTTATTTCCTGTTGATTATAATATGAACTGTTTAGTTGATTAAATGTTGATCCATGCTTTTATTATGCGATATTGTTAATCTAAGAGATAGTGCAACACTGTTATGAGATGAACTGTTTAACTGTTACATGATAATATTGCTGAACTGAATAGTAGAATGGAATACGACAGCATGTTAATAATCAGAAATGAGTAGATATGTTGAATACAGAGCATGTGGTATTTCCTGTACTTAGTAGATGAGCATTTCACAACATGTGTCAGCATGCATGGGATGGTGTTATAAAGAGACAAGAGAATCTGATGAGAAATGGGATAGTATTATGACGAGACAAGAGAATATGATGAGAAATGGGATATGTGCTTCAATGTGGAATAATGAGATATTGGTACTTTGGATCCGTGGGATCAACGGCTGACGAGTCGGGTGGACGTGGGATGGTTAGAGTTCCTAGTGCGCCTCTCGCTGTTGAAGACGTCCAGTGATGCGTATGCACTGTTGAAGACGTCCAGTGTACCGTTGAAGACGTCCGGCTAGTGCTCTAATGTATTCTCAGCTGTGTAGACGACCAGTGAGGATATACACAGCGTAGAAGACGTCCGTTGTGCCGCTTCCATCGTTTACAGATAGGTGGTACCGTGTAGACGACCGGTAACCCTATCAAGGGATTTTGGGATCTATTGCTTAGTCGGGTGATTCCGATTGGCATTACTGTATCGACTAATGGTTTTCAGATTGGTATTATGGGATCGACGTATGGATATGGTTGAGAATAAGAACATGGATATGGATGTGAATATGAGTACGAATATGATGAGATAAAGGTTCAGTCGTGGATTCAGCGTCCCGACGTAAAGGTATATGCATGGGTGGTTGCACGGTTACATGCATGGATTTGGTGAATACATGATGAGATATTTATACCATGATCTTTATTATTGAGTTCATTTAATATGATTCCTGTTATCGATGAATTCATGCATAGTTTAATGAGACCTCTGCTATGTCCGTGAGTGACGTCATTGATAAGAGATTAACCGCATTTTAAGATGCTGAACAATAACGGTGAGGAGTGTTGTTTAATGTACTCACTCAGCTTTGTATTCAAAGCTGATGGCGTTTATGCCCTGGACATTCCAATGTCTAGGGATTTGTAGGTCTTGAGGACTGAAGACTGATAGTTCTACCAGACTTGGAGCTGAAGGCTGGAAGACGAAGATGTGCTGCTTTATATAGTTAGTTTGTATATCTGTTGTTGTTATTGTTATAGGCCTGAGACTCTAAGCCAGCTGCTGTAGTAGTTTTAGTAGACTTTTATAATTGGTACTTGGGCATCTGTTGCTTTCATACCTTTTATAGTTTCCGCTGTAGCCTCTGATTATGTTAATAAGTTATGTTCTATGAATAGCATCCTCCCTATCGTGGTGTTTGTTGGTTGATTAGATGACAATGCGGTTATTCACCCGTCATTCCCTATGGACCCATAAAGGAAATTTATTTTTCTCTATTTATGCTGCTCCGGGGCGTGACAGGATTTTTGGTATCAGAGCCTAGGTTCAGTTGTTAACCGCTTGTCTTTTGTGATTAGAACCTGAGTTCTAAGGTAATATCGGTAGCATGAGGATTAGCTGAGATGAGATAGAACTGTTATCTTGTCACGCAGATAAGAGGTTGGAAAAATCCGTTTGAGGATGTTTCTTTGGAAGGTAGTAACTGTTGGAACCAATCAGAATTTGGATAGCTGAGTTCACGGAGAACAGACATTGAGAGTTAGTTGTGGTGGTGGAGATCCTAAATATAGAGCCGTCGGATGTTAGACACTGATGAATTCCTGAGCGATCTCGGAACAGTCAGTATGTCCTAGAAATAGAAAGAGGTTAAGGATAAGATTTTCCTGTTACCTTGAGCCACATGTTAGTTGAGTGGTCTCACGTGTTAGTTGAGCAGTACTTGTAGTTTGGAACCTGGGAATGGAAATAGAATGTTTAGATTTGACGTTACGTGTAGAACCTATAGTTTCGTAACCCGTGTCTTGAGCATAGATACATTTAAGCGTACCTAGTAGATAGACTGACCTCTGAGGTTAATATTATTTATGTGAGGTATTCGTATTGCTTTGTGTGATCGTGTTATATAGTGGTACTATTTGTTACCGCATGCTTTTGCTAGAGCTATAAGATAGAATGCGTCTGACCGAATAGTTTTCATTGTAGGTAGCAACATTGAACCCTACCAGTACTCGTTATGGTTAGGACGACTCGAGGAAACCAGGGCCAGCTGAATGGAGTACCTGAATTAGTATCTCCTGAGATAGATCCAACAGGAATGATTGGAGTTTTCATCCGTCGCATGGAACAAGTTATAAATCATACAGATCATGTCATCGGCAATGAAGCACCAGTACGTCAGACAAGAGTCAAGTTGCTAAAGGAATTTCGTGCTCTTCAACCAGGAACCTTTACCGGATTAATGGGAGCATGGCAAGCTGAGCAATGGATTCGACAAATAGAATTGATATTTGAGGTACTTGGATGTACTGACATTGAGAAAAGACATTTGGCCGTATTTCAACTGACGTTCTCAGCAGCAGATTGGTGGGACGCAGTGAAAGCTACGATAGGTGAAGAAGCTGTAGGAAGGATGACTTGGGAATCATTCAAGACTCGATTTTTAGAAAAGTACTTTCCAGAATCTGAGAAGAACAAGAGGGAAATGGAATTCATACAATTAATTCAAGGTTGTTTTACAGTGCCCGAATATACAACTCAATTTGAGAGGCTATCACGATTTGCACCGCATATGATCGATACACCAAGAAGGAAGATCAAAAGATATCATCAAGGACTAGTTCCACATATTCGTCATATGACTATAGGACATTTAGATCAATCTTTCGAAGCTTTGGTAGAAATGGCAACAAAATTGGAAGACGACACTCAGATTAGTGAAGGACAACACTTTGATAAAACATTTCCAGAGAACGATCAGTTTCTCCTAACGGATCAGAGAGGAAGGGACAGTCAGATTGTGTTGGCTGCTAACCAAGTTCAACAAGGAAATCCAGAGAGAAGTTACATAAGCAACCGCCAGAAGCGTAAGAGGATGGAGAACGACCAGAAAGAATCAAGATTAGTGACGACTCCAACACAGCACAGAGAACGAGATATCTGCTACAATTGTGGAGTACCTGGACACCATTCCCAAGAATGCAGAGCGTTAAGGAAATCTAATGGACGAGGGATACGATGTTTCAACTGTGGTAAATTTGGTCATGTTCGTAAGTTTTGTCCAGAACTAGAGATGCAACACAATGTTCCATCGCAACAAGTACCACGAGGGCAGACTCACCATACAAGTAATTGGTCTCAACTTAGACAAGGACGATAGACAGAAGGTACAACACTCAGCACCTACATCATGTATTACATACAATCCTGATATTGTAGGAAGCTTTGCACCCGTTTGATTTGATTGTAAGAGGATTAGCCTACACCGTAAATTGTAGTTACCGGAACAATTCATTTGGTACTGATCAATAATCGTCTATGACAGTAGTTTTCCAAGAATAAATATGACATCAATTGCATCCCTGTATAACATCAATTGCATCCCTATATGACATCTTTTGCATCCTTATATGACGTCAATTGCCTCCCTATCGAAAGACTACGCCAACCATTGGTATGTTGGACAAAGACTAGAGATGTGGAATCTAAATTTTCGTAAGATGTAGCCTTAACAAGAGAGGACGAACTAGAAGATTGCGAGTATACGAGAAGAGATACGAGTAACGCAGAGACAACACCAGAACTTTCAAAAGAGTATCGCAGAGGAATGCTTTTCAACACCAATCGCCTGTTACTTTTATTTAGTCGAGATGTTTTGTAGTAGAACGACTCACGATATCAGTATGTAGTCCTGCTTAACCTATTTGATTAGTACGTGGAAGCAGAATGAGTATTCAATGGATTGAACGACCTCAAAGAGATGATTATATCAATAGTACGTGGGAATTTGGAGAGCCATGAGGAAATTTGAGTTATCAAATGACGATGTTAGAGTCATGATGCTTTTAAGTCAGCATACTAAAGGATGATAATAACACATGAGTTTTATAAGGACGTAGTGTGCAACACGAGGCTGACTAATAACGTTGACGATCGTAACAAGAAGTCCAGAGATAAGAAGACAGTCAACTGATGACGCAGTAGAGACATTGTCAGCACAGTGTGAAGCATCTTCGAAACGAGAGTAGACGGCAACGCTTCTTTACAACTTAGATAAGATTAGAACCCTCACACCGTAGAGTTTGACCTGAGGGAGGAACCTCATGTGTTTAGAGACTAGCTGTTTCAGATGTTGTGAGAGGATTAGATTTTGCTACCTAGAACATTTTCTCGAAATTCGACATACGAATTTTCATATAGCTAACCCGAGGATTGATAGTTGTTACCCTAGCACTTATAGATCGTTGATAACTTTGCATCGCGTGTTTAGAACTTAAACCTTTGGCCGCTGATGTGATCGTTTATGTAAAACGAGAACTTGAGCATTTTAGAGTATGTCTTCTGAGATGATTTGTGTTTTTATTTGAGGGGCTACTGCTTCAGATTTCGAGGACGAAATCTTTTGTTGAGTGGTGGATAATGTAATACCCTGTATTTTCGGATGCATGGTTATATAAATAAGACCCTGTATGCTTGTGTGAAACCTTGGGGAAGAATCTTTCTCGAGCGATCGAACTCACTTCGATCGATCGAACATTGTGCTTTCTCAATCGATCGAACATACTTCGAGCGATCGAATCTCTGCCGACCTGATTCTGTGATGTGTACCCTTTCCCGAGCGATTGAACTTCTTTCAATCGATCGAACCTTAACCGACCTGGTCTCAATCGATCGAACTCACTTCGATCGATCGAACGTTGTATTTTCAGTTTACGTGGTTGCCACCTGCCCTTCTTGTTTCCCTATATATATACGTGTGTTTTGTATGTGTGTGGTGTTTGGCAGGTTAGAGAGAGAGAGCTTGTGTGTGTGTGTGATCTATATATATATATGTATATATAACCGTGAGTGTGTGTGTGTGATATATATTGTGTGTGATATATATATATATCTTGGTCAGAAGGAGAAGAAGAAAAGAAGAACAAGAAGAGGAATAGAAGAAGAGGAGAACAGAGAGGACAGAGAGAGACCTGAGGAGGGAGAGAACGAGCTCGCCGCCACCATAGCCGCCGCCGTGGAGCTCGGGAACGCCGCCACCGGACCGCCGGAGAGAGGTGAGTTCATTAACTCACTCAAGGGATGACTTTAGTATGTTTATATGCTGTTTAGAATGTGTATATTGTGACCCCGAGATCTTTGTTCGTCGCTGCCAAGTTTCTGGGTAGAAGACGATGTTCGAGCGATCGAACTATTCTCGATCGATCGAACTTATCGCTTCCTCAATCGATCGAAGGAACTTCGATCGATCGAAACGACTTTTCCTCGAGCGATCGAAATGACTTCGATCAATCGAACTTCGTTTGACTTCAATCGATCGAGATGACCTCAATCGATCGAACCTTGCAGAACATGTTTATTTCCTGTTGATTATAATATGAACTGTTTAGTTGATTAAATGTTGATCCATGCTTTTATTATGCGATATTGTTAATCTAAGAGATAGTGCAACACTGTTATGAGATGAACTGTTTAACTGTTACATGATAATATTGCTGAACTGAATAGTAGAATGGAATACGACAGCATGTTAATAATCAGAAATGAGTAGATATGTTGAATACAGAGCATGTGGTATTTCCTGTACTTAGTAGATGAGCATTTCACAACATGTGTCAGCATGCATGGGATGGTGTTATAAAGAGACAAGAGAATCTGATGAGAAATGGGATAGTATTATGACGAGACAAGAGAATATGATGAGAAATGGGATATGTGCTTCAATGTGGAATAATGAGATATTGGTACTTTGGATCCGTGGGATCAACGGCTGACGAGTCGGGTGGACGTGGGATGGTTAGAGTTCCTAGTGCGCCTCTCGCTGTTGAAGACGTCCAGTGATGCGTATGCACTGTTGAAGACGTCCAGTGTACCGTTGAAGACGTCCGGCTAGTGCTCTAATGTATTCTCAGCTGTGTAGACGACCAGTGAGGATATACACAGCGTAGAAGACGTCCGTTGTGCCGCTTCCATCGTTTACAGATAGGTGGTACCGTGTAGACGACCGGTAACCCTATCAAGGGATTTTGGGATCTATTGCTTAGTCGGGTGATTCCGATTGGCATTACTGTATCGACTAATGGTTTTCAGATTGGTATTATGGGATCGACGTATGGATATGGTTGAGAATAAGAACATGGATATGGATGTGAATATGAGTACGAATATGATGAGATAAAGGTTCAGTCGTGGATTCAGCGTCCCGACGTAAAGGTATATGCATGGGTGGTTGCACGGTTACATGCATGGATTTGGTGAATACATGATGAGATATTTATACCATGATCTTTATTATTGAGTTCATTTAATATGATTCCTGTTATCGATGAATTCATGCATAGTTTAATGAGACCTCTGCTATGTCCGTGAGTGACGTCATTGATAAGAGATTAACCGCATTTTAAGATGCTGAACAATAACGGTGAGGAGTGTTGTTTAATGTACTCACTCAGCTTTGTATTCAAAGCTGATGGCGTTTATGCCCTGGACATTCCAATGTCTAGGGATTTGTAGGTCTTGAGGACTGAAGACTGATAGTTCTACCAGACTTGGAGCTGAAGGCTGGAAGACGAAGATGTGCTGCTTTATATAGTTAGTTTGTATATCTGTTGTTGTTATTGTTATAGGCCTGAGACTCTAAGCCAGCTGTTGTAGTAGTTTTAGTAGACTTTTATAATTGGTACTTGGGCATCTGTTGCTTTCATACCTTTTATAGTTTCCGCTGTAGCCTCTGATTATGTTAATAAGTTATGTTCTATGAATAGCATCCTCCCTATCGTGGTGTTTGTTGGTTGATTAGATGACAATGCGGTTATTCACCCGTCATTCCCTATGGACCCATAAAGGAAATTTATTTTTCTCTATTTATGCTGCTCCGGGGCGTGACATATTTAGTCTCCAATGACCATCAAAATGTAGGAGAATTAGCTTTAGACAAGCCTAATCCCATGGCTTATTTGTCTAAAGTTAATAGGAATAAAATGAATTAACTCAATGAGCAATGAGTTCACAATCTGTTTTCGATTAAGGATTTTTAGACGAACATCTAGCCGTTGGAATGGAATGAAACCAATAGGAAAGTGTTTATAACTCAAAGTTCTACCACTGTAATTTTTATTTTAAGGTAGTTTCGTGTTTTGGGTGGTTTGATCAAGGGTTTTGTACAGCAACCATAATCTGTCTAGAGTTTCAGAACAGTAACACTCTTTTGAAACAAGCAAATCAGAACCTTAACCTAGCACTCGGTACCCAAAATAATTTTTTCTAAGTAGGATAATGTATTAGGAAGCTACCCTAAAAAGAACAAAGCATTTCTGATTTTTTTACTATTTTTAGAAAATCGTGCAAGAACTCTGGACAGAGGGTTGTAGAATGCTGAGTGATGTCTGGTTTTTGTCCAATTCCCGGAGATCCAACCGTTGAAACTTTGATTTCTTTTTTGGGTTAAAAACTAGACTCACAGAGGCATAACATATCCAAAAATCATTAAGATCCAACCGTTGAAAATATGATTTTTCTACTTTTAAAAACCTGGTCTGCTCTCTGTAATTTGGGAAAAACTGTTACTGTTTTTGTCTAATCTTATTTATTTTAACTTAGATGGTCTCCTAATGCCTTAGGACCCAAATCATGTCTCGAATAATAATAATTTAGTTTAAATCTAGAGGCTAAGTGGTCCAAGTTAGTGAATAATTCATAGCTTGTCCTTATACATGTTCATACATTCATTCATACATGTTAATATTCATAAGTAGGACTTATCTCTTGTCTAAGTTGTATCTAATTGAACATGACTTAGGGTTCCTTATGATCATGTTAGGGCTATGGCATCTCTATATGGACATTGTGTTGTCTCCTAGTTGAGACTTGCATATCTATAGAGATGATATGGTTCCAACTAATTAAAAGGAATTCACAGTTTTGTTCAATTCCCTTCCATTTGATAGATTTAAGCTATAGACTTAGGATTAATTATCTTTTTTTTTTGTTGATATTATATCTTGTTTAAACCATGTGGACTAAATCTTTGTTTTGTAGCGCGTTTGAGGTGCAATTTCTCAATCCTCCTCTAGTTTAATTCATTTCTTTGATTTTATTGACTGTTCGACTCCATGCGCGACACCTTAGAATTAGGTTTTGCCTTATGTGTATATGTGATTAGAGACCCTTCCTTAGGATTTTCATTTTTGTATGCATTGCATGTTTAATACCGTGGCTAGATCCCTGGTAAGTTCTCTTGTCCTTTGTTGCATATCATCTTGCTTGCTAATTGAACTACTTGATTTTGAATGATATTTTATCGTTAGCAATCTTGCACCCTTTTAGACATGCTTTTGTGACGTATATCTATATATATATATATATTAGTTGAGGACATGCTTAGATAATTAATTCGATTAAAAGGATGTTGAGTAGAGGCCTATCGCGAGATAGGATGAGAAGGGGTGTTTTAGTCCGATGGGCTCCTTCCCTTCTCATTCCATAATCCCCGAACCTAGTTTAATATTTGGTTTCGCAAAAGATCAGTTGTTTTAAAATGGTTTCTTAATTTTCCTTTTAAAAATTAAGTGGCGACTCATTTGTTTTGAATTTGAAGTTTTAAAAGAATTTTAAAAGAAAAGCTGTGGGTAAAAAGAAAGAAAATTGTGATATCCACACTTAGATACCAGGAATAATATTCGATCGATATCTAAGTCGTACACAACACTGTTGCCTCCAATACCAGGAATAATATCCGATCGATATTGAGGTCGCAGACCACGCTATCGCCCCAGACACCAAGAATAATATCCGATCGATATCTGGGTCGATCACGACCAACCATCACTTCGGATACCAGGAATAATATCCGATCGATATTTGAAACGCGCCCCTTAGATACCAGGAATAATATCCGATTGATATCTAAGTCGTACACAACACTGTCACCTCCAATACCATGAATAATATCCGATCGATATTGAGATCGCACACTAGACCGCCACTCTTTACTCTTTTCACGCTTCCTCACACACATGCATGTCGACACAACCTCGACCCTAATATGTATGTCAATGTTCACGATTTGTAGTAACAATTATTAATCTCAAAACTGAATATTCGTTCAACATAAATCTCAATCTGAAACGTTCTTATAAGTACAATTCCTAACAGTGAGCCTTTAAAACAGTATATTTGTCAAACAGTTCTTTAAAAACTTTCAAAACCTTTTCCAAATAGTCCCTTACACAAAAACTACAAAAACTGTTCAAAATGCCCAGTGGTGCGAGCGGGCCGCGCGAGCGAGGGGGGGTCGAGCGCGAGAGATGGTCGCGCGAGCGGGTCGCGCGCGCGATTAGGCCATTTTCTGAAAGATCTGTTAAAATTCCCTTTTCTACCCAGAAATACACACCTCGCGCGAGCGGACTGCGCGAGCGAGCCTCGCGCGAGCGGGTCGCGCGCGCGAGTTGTCACAGAATGTCATCTTCTTCGTTTTCCCCCTGTTTCTGATTTCAAACTGTATTTTTACCCATTTCTGTTTTCTGTTTCAATTATGTTATGCCATATATGGATTTCTTCGTCTTTCCGCGTAGATTAAGAATATGCGATCAATTTAAACAAATACAGATTATATCTCTAGATATTCGCAATTAAAGTAAGGGTGTCAAAACTTTAAATCAACGGTATGTCGCGATGCGGATGAATTACTCCGTAGGATCCGAACCGTAGCTTATTGGGACTAAAATCTTCCATTCCCAATTCAGGGATTTCATTTTGGTTAACCTTTACAAAATTCTATTTTTTTAAGCTTTAATGGTGTAAGAATATATATACACATATACGCACATATATATACTGAAATACACATATATAAACATGGCGAGTGAGTTTAAATTACTCACAGAGGTTAATTATTCAGAGAATTGAGACCGAGAGTTTCCGCCGTTAAATCCGCCGTTAGAAATTTCTCCGCCGATTTCTCTTTGGTCTTGAGATGTATATATAACTATGTATCTGTATATGTATGTATTTATTTATATATAATCTGTTTTGTGTGTGTGTGTTCTTGAGAGGAAGAGAGAATTAGAGTTATAGAGAATGAGAGATGAGACACTGTGAGAGTTGCAAGCATATATATAAACTGTTAGTTTTGGGCTCCAAGAAATCAATAGATTTCGCCCGGTGTGGTTGAGCTCACGTGCTCCCACACCCAAAATGCGGTAGGGAAGCAAATTAAAACATAAACTGGTATTTTTCGAGTAAAATAAAATACAGGAAAATAATATTAGCGTAGGAATAAATTTGGGGTTGTACAAAAATATAGATATCGATTTTGAAACCATAGAAAATATTGTTCTATATTTATGGAAATTACAGTTTGACCCCCAAATAAATATTTCAAATAGAAATTAAATCAAATACTCATGGAAATGAAATGCAATATTTATTTATTAGCGAAAAAAATAAATACAGGGTGTTACACATTTTGGGCATAATTGTAATAGTGTGGCTCGTTCTTTTCAGGTTTCAATGGCGAAGCCTAAAATCGCTGGCGTCCCTCGCTCGCTGGACCCCGAGCCTCGCCCTTTTCGCGGTTTCCGTTCCAGGGAGACCAAAGATTGGCATGACGCTTACTTCCACACCCGCGTCGTTCTCAAGGAGCGCTCCATTGACCTCATCGCATTTCCCAATTCAGTGAGGGAGGCCTTCAAGCCCCGTGGTTGGGGCGATTACGTGGCCATCGAGCACCATGTCAATGAGGAGATGATGCGTGAGTTCTACTCCAGCCTCATCCCTGATCCCAACTCCGCCCATGCCTTCTTTGCTTATGTACGAGGCCGGCGGTTCACCATCACCCTGCACACTCTTGCCCGATTCATGGACGTGCCTGAGGAGCTCGACGCCGTTACTCCTTTCCCGACCACTGCCTCACTGCCACCACCCCCCATTGTCTACCGATCTCTCACTGACCGAGAGCATGATTGGTCTGGGGTCCAGTTGGCCAGTGCTTTGACCAGAGCCTATGCCGATCTGCACATTGTGGTGTGCCAGACCTTATTGCTCACCACGCACAAGGCCACCCTCGGCCACTACTATGCCGCCCACCTGGCCGCTCTTGGCACCACCGACCCATTCTCTCTGCTGAGGCTCTTTCTAGAGATTATGTACAACGCCTCGGCTAAGACCACGGCATCGAACAGCCTCCCTTACGGCTCTCTTGTCACCCGGCTCTGCCTCTCCGAGGGGGTGAAACCTAAGTCAGACGATCACCTCATATCCATCGAGGACCCCCTAAATGTCGTGTCTCTGACCAGATCCAAGAGCGCTTTCCAGGCTCAAGCCAAAAAGAGGCAGCGAGCCGCACAGCAAGCGGCTGAGGGAGACGCCCCGGCTGAGGGAGATGTACCCCAGGTTCAGGAAGAGGACATAGATATTGAGCAGCATGTTCCCGCTCCTCTGGTAGCACCTGACTTTACTCGTCTGGAGCACCTTTTGCTAGAGACTCAGGGCGAGCTCCGGGAGACGAGGACTGAGATGATGGAGATGGAGGCCCGAGTCATGTCTCGCTTTGACTCACTTCAAGCCAGTATGGAGATGGATGCAGCCCAGTAGGTTGAGAGAGAGGAGATCCAGTTTAGGGCCCTCGTGGTCACTATTGCACGCGCAGGTGGTGCTGGTCCCTCCGCACCGCCACCTTGAGACTTTTTTTCTTGCATTCTGACTTTTTGGCGCTTAATCGACTAGCAACGAGCTCACTTAGCTTTGCCTCTGTAGTTGCTAGATTCTTGTTTTGTTGTCGGTTTTTCTTGCTTTAGATGTTTAGAACCATGTTGGCCGCTTAGTTTAGTTATTTTCTTGTTCTTTGTTATTTCGGCGCCGTTTAGGCTTTTCATGTACTTCTGTAACTTTTGCTGTATCTAATTAATGGAAGTTCATGTTTTCTTTATTTCTTGCATTCTGTACTTCTTTGATGTGCTTGGTAGTGCTTACTTCTACAGGATTTTCTCTAAGCTTTTTCGGGATCACCCCAAATTGGTGCTATACTCTCCTCTCTGATAGTTGTTATGCTTGTTTCGATGCTCATACATTGCGGACAATGCATGGATCTAGTAGGGGGTGTGACAGTCACTAATCTGTGTGACAGTCGCTAATCTGTGGTTTGCTGTGGTTTGAACTTCATTATTCCTTGCAAAGTGACGCTTTAAGTAATTTAAAAAAAAAAACCCTTTATTCCCTTTTTCTTTTTCTCGAACCCTTGGTCCACGCTTCTAATGATTTTTGCATAGTTGCCCATGCAAAGTGCCAAGTGATGACGCTTGTCTTGATTTGTTCTTGTATTTTTAGCATGTGATACTCATTGAATCCCATAAGTCCTAGAACTATCCCGATTATTGTGAACTTCATGAATTTTAAATCTTGGACTATTGGTGCACGTTGCTCAAGCACTTGTTACAGGACGATGTTTAAATGCATTTATAATCTGCGTAGCGTTGAAACAATTGTGGAGACTTGAACCTTGTAAAATTTTGAGCCGTCCCCCAATTTTGAGCGTTACGTACACTTCTCTTTTTGTTGAAAAGCGTATTAAAGTCGTAGTCAATCTCATCTTCTTGCTTGATCATGCGTTAGAGGATCGTCATGTGAATTTATAAACTTGTACTTTCCTGTCACAATTGTGGAGAACAATGAATTGTAATACACCAAGGAAATGATTTTAGGGCACATCTCGCACCATTTTCTCTTACCCCCTCCCGCATACACCTCCTTTACATTAGCCCATCACTCCATCACACTTTACTTTCACCATTTCTAGTGTTTAAAGTATGTTCTTGGCAGATTGCTTGCATAAAGTTGCTTTGTTAAAATCTAAAGGGATTGAGTCGTGATTAGTGGGGAGGTTACCGCAAGAGAAGAAAAGCTAAAGAAAAGCTAAAAAAAAAAGCTTCATGAGAAAAGTACTTCTCCATCGTTCCTCATTAAAATTATTCATTCCCGATTCGTCCCTAGTTTTGTGAGCCCTTGTGCGACCCCTTTAGTCCGAGAGTATTCCCTAAACACTTCTCGACCCCATTTCTGGACATCTCATCACCCCGTTTCCACTTCTGGACCTTACCCAGTCCTAATGGATCCTTAGTATTATGATTCAGAATTTGAGATGAATGTGTCAAGCAGTTAAAGTTTTATTTTCACGACCTCCAATATATGGCATCTTTCATGAGATTCATTTTACCCGTTTTACATAAATTAACGTTCTTCACACACGACATGTGCGTGGCTTTGCATTCCAGTTCCATTACTCTTTGCCCGCATGTCTTGAGAGTGTCACCCATTCCGAGAGTTTCGTTTCTGAGCGTTTCACCGGTGAGAATTGCGTTGAAGCGCGGTTTCGATCGATATTTGGATTTTGAATGCATTGCACCGTGCCGATACTTGTAGGCATGCAATCTTTACCAAGAACGTCCGAGAGTTGAATAAATGAAGTTTTCGAATAACCTTGATAGTTTGGGGACTTTTGGGAACTTGAGCGTTACTTTGCTAAGATCCATTGAAAACCTCTTGATTCTGTTGAGCTTTGTGTACTTTGATTTGTTGATAGCTATCTTGAGGAAGCGTATGTTTGTGGGTATCATTCTAAGAACCCTCCGGAGATAAAACTCCGCCTCTAGGGATAACCTAGAGGTTTAACGGCTTGTTGCAATGGCTCAATGCAACCGTGCTCCCCACGAAAACGGTTTATCTTTACAGTTTTTAAATAAAGCGAATGAATAATGTCCTTAGAGCTGTCTCTTCTCCGCTTAATTGCTAGAGACTAGCAATGTGCTAGTAGGGGGTTGTGATTTATCACATATTTTGCTTGAGTATGGATTTATAATTGCACAAAATACCACTCCTGGAGCTTCTAAGTACATTATTTATGCACTTTTCTTGCATAACCCTCATTTATACTGTTTACATCCTTTACACGGGTTATTTTTATGTTTTGTAGGTCTTTTTGACAATCCTAGTCGGGAGGCAAAGCCTCGACTGAAGATCACTTCCATTGCAGCCTTGTCGAGTTCAATCCAGATTCCAAAACCTCATTTTGGAAGAGTGTTCCTAACTTGATAAAGATAGCCCTGCGAGTCTTCTCCGCGTGGCTGCGAATTGCACCTCAATCGGAGGCCGGAGCGAAAAGTTATGACGATTTTAGTGATCAATGTGCAAGCTTGTTGTGAAGTTGTGAAGATTCCAGGCAGAGGGGCATTCGACCGTTCGAATTACCCAATTCGACCGGTCCACTTTTTGTGTTCTTTTCAATCATTCTGCAGAGGGGCATTCGACCGGTCGAATGGGCCCGCTCGACCGGTTGAAAGTCCCTATTTCTGCATTCTTTGTTTTACAAGTTTGCCACTTCGAGGATTTTGTATAAATACCCCATTATAGCTCGTTTTTGGGGGCTTGACCTAATTTATTACAGTAGTATAGATTCTCCCTCTTAACCCTCTTGTATCTCTCTAGGATTTCTTATTAGTTTGTTCATAGATTAGTCAGATTTAGGGATTGTAAGTGAAAGTGTGAGAGATTGTTCAACTTGCAAGCTTGGTTTCTTCCTTTGGAGCATTTATTGAAGTTATTTATTGGATTCTCTCTCTTTTGAAGTAATTGATTGCATTTATGGTGATATCTTTATACTCCTTTAATGTTTTTATTAATGTCAATTTAGTTAAATCTATGTGTAGATAGTTTTCTAGGTTAGGGGTCATGAACCCACCTATGGATCCTTGTGTTTCTTGAAAGTCTAAAGGTTTTGGATCTTCTTGAAGTGATTGAAGAGTGTTGGGTTTGTAATATGTTTGTTTCTTTACCTCCATTGTCATGCAATGGGGGTTATTGAATCTATATTACCAATCCAACATTTGCCCTTAGTTTCCTCAAGCTTTCATCTTTCATAGTGGGGTTGACAACCCACATGTTTGATTGTTGGCTTTCAAGGAACTTTGTTCACTTGAGAAGTTCCCTCCAAATCCCTAAGACTTATCCTTGTGTGATCCAGGGTTGGTAGCATGACCCCTAGCCCTTATCCTCTTTAGTAAATCAACTCTTTGTTCTAGCTTGCTTGTTACAGTTAATTTTCACCCGCCGTTTAATTAGTTAACTTAATTAGTTACCGTTGTTACCTTAGTTTACTCACATGTTAGTTTTAGATTTAGAGTTAGATACCCCCAATTCAACCATCTTTTCTTTCTTTTTGGTTACGATAGTAGTGTATTCGTGTCTTGAAACTTTAATCTTCCGGTCTAGTCCTCGAGGAAATCGACCTCGTACCTACCCGAGTATTACTTGTTACGATTGATTTGCACTTGAATCATACATATCCCGAGAGCGAACAGTATCAGCCCCTATCCTTACCATATCTTCTGGAGATGGAGGTTTCACGTTCTATAGTGACGCCTCTAAGAAAGGGTTGGGGTGTGTTCTAATGCAGCACGGTAAAGTTGTTGATTATGCTTCGAGGTAACTAAAACCTTATGAGCAAAACTATCCTACGCATGACTTAGAATTGGCAGCGGTGGTTTTTGCTCTCAAGATTTGGAGGCATCACCTTTATGGAGAGCACTGTGAGATATTTATTGACCATGAGAGTCTGAAATACATCTTCACGCAGAAGGAGCTAAACATGCGACAGAGGAGATGGTTGGAGCTACTCAAGGATTACGATTTGACTATCAGTTATCATCAGGGAAAGGCTAATGTTGTAGCTGACCCTTTGAGTAGAAAATCACCAGGTGGTGTGGCAGCACTTATCACTACCCAGAGACACATATTGGAGGACTTGGAGAAGCTGAGAGTGGAGGTGAAAGGGCATAATGACACGCGATGACAGTTAGCTGCTCTTATGGTTCGACCTTCACTGATTGAAAGAATTAAGACTGCTCAGAGAGATGATCCTTATTTGCAGAAAGTTAGAATAGAGATAGAAACAGGAGCACAAAAAGAATTTTGTGTCCATGACGATGGGTCTTTAAGGTACGGTAATAGATTATGTGTGCCTAATGTTCTAGAGTTCAAAACTGAGATTTTAGAAGAAGCCCACAACACTAGATATATGGTGCATCCTGGAAGCACCAAGATGTATAAGGATTTGATGGAAACTTTTTGGTGGAATAACATGAAGCGAGAGATTGCCCAGTATGTGGCACAGTGCATAGTGTATCAACAAGTAAAAGTGGAACATCAGAGACCAGCAGGTCAGTTGCAGCCACTACCTATTACAGAATGGAAGTGGGAACACATTGATATGGATTTTGTGACTGGATTGCCAAAGACCCCAGGTGGAAACGATGCAGTTTGGGTAATTGTGGATAGGTTGACTAAGTCGGCGCACTTCTTGGCTTTTAGAGTGTGTTTTACACTCGAGAGGTTGGCAAAATTATACCTTAAAAAAATTATAAAGCTTCATGGAGTACCAGTAACCACAGTTTCTGATTGAGATACTAGGTTTGTGTCTCAGTTCTGGAAAAGTTTACATTCAGCTATGGGTACAAGGTTGACTTTCAGAACTGCATTTCATCCGCAGACAGACGGTCAATTGGAGAGGACTATTCAAACTCTAGAGGATATGTTAAGGGCATGCGTAATTGACTTGAAAGGTTCTTGGGACGATCATCTACCTTTGGTAGAGTTTTCATATAATAATAGCTACCAGGCTAGCATCCAAATGGCACCATTCGAAGCGTTATATGGTAGGAAGTATAGATCTCCTATTTATTGGGATGATGTTGGTGAAAGAAAGTTGATAGGGCTTGAGATTGTGCAAGAAACGGTGGATAAGATTCAGCTAATCAGGGAAAGACTATGCACAGCACAAAGTAGACAAAAGAGCTATGCTGATAACAGAAGACGCAAATTGGAGTTTGAAGTGGGTGATCATGTATTTTTGAAGGTATCTCCTACCAAGGGTATTATGCGGTTTGGAATTAGAGGCAAACTTAGCCCCATATTTATTGGGCCTTTTGAGATTTTGGATAGAGTAGGAGAGGTGGTGTATAGGATCACTTTACCGCCAGTATTAGTAGGAGTACATAATGTTTTCCATGTCTCAATGTCGAGGAAGTGTATTCCAGACCCAAACCACGTAATAGAGCTGGAGCCATTGCGACTTAGCAAAGACTTGACTTATGAAGAGCATCCAATACAGATCGTGGATACAAAGGACCAAGTTCTAAGGCATCGTGTTATTCGCTATGTTAAAATACAATGGAGTAATCACACAGTAAGGAAAGCTATTTGGGAGCTTGAGGAAGATATGAGGAGGCAATACCCACAACTCTTTGAAAATTCAGGTACGCCAAGTTTAGAGGACTAAACTGTTTTTAAGGAGGGTAGAATGTAATAACCAAAATTTTGTTTAATTTAGACTATCAAGTGAATAGGTGATTTTCTAGGATCAAAATACAATTATAACTTAGTTTAGAGTTAAGAAGGAATTTATCTTTAATTGTGGGGTCAAATTGCAAATCACTAAGAGATGTTCAAACTTGTAACGTATGTATAGGCATGATTTCTTGCTATTGATTGACTGATTTTAACGCATGGATTATGATCCCCTCGTCAACGCACAATTTAAGACACACACCCTTATCCCCTGTACCTATGTATATATCACCCATATATTTGAGAAGGAAGAAAGCATTGACTAAATTACTCCCAGTCAAAGAAACCCACTTTGGGCTAGAGGTAGAGAGTATGGGTAGGAGATTAGGAGACTAGCCAAAAGATAGTAAGGAAGAAGGGTGCAACACAGAGGTACTTTTGAACTCTTCCTCTCTGGTATATTTGTGTATATTTATCTATTACATATACACGTATATTATAAGTAATGTATTTTTTTTATTGGGTTCACTGTATGTGGAATATAATCTGTATGTGTATAATTTGAAATACATTTTATGTATTTGGTAAATATTGATATACACGTATATGTATAAATGCATATATATATACACATATTTATATATAAATACACAGGGGTGGAGCCAGGAATTTTGGCCAGGGGGGGCCTAGGCTATGCGGGGGTTCGGGGGCAGCGCCCCCGAAAATTTTTTTTTGGGGTCTATTTATACATAATTGATAATTTTTTTAGGGTCTACTTGTCTATAATTGTG
The DNA here is from genome assembly GCA_033977485.1 of Hydrangea macrophylla. Taxonomy (NCBI): domain Eukaryota; kingdom Viridiplantae; phylum Streptophyta; class Magnoliopsida; order Cornales; family Hydrangeaceae; genus Hydrangea; species Hydrangea macrophylla. The sequence continues at coordinate 13,020,173 of CM066994.1, read as the reverse complement.
ATTTTTTGGGGATATGCTTATAATATAAGTCTATTCGGTGACACGTAAATATTGTGTAGTGTCTTTCAAAGTTTTAAGGGGGTCTATTTCTAAAATGCATAAAATTATCACACTAAAAGTGTAATTTTTAAAAAATTTAGGCGCATTTCCTTTGAGTTGTATATACCTGTATATCAATATACATATAGTTGATGACATTAAATTGGGCCTTAGACCCCTTGGAGAGACTTAAACATAAGTTGAGGGGGGGCCTAAACATAAGTTGAGGGGGGCCTAAATGTAAAACCTATAACACATGTAGGATAAAATTTTAATTGTCAAAAAGTGAGTGGGGGCACGTGCCCCCACTGGCCCTTCTAAGCCTCCGCCCCTGTAAATACATACACATATGTTCATATATAGGACTTTTTTATGCCAAGTCAGTTTACTTGCCAAAAGTAAAATTGTTTGAGTTAAATGCTAATTTACATACTAGTGATTATTTTTATATATTAACTAATAGTACTTGAGTATCAACATATTTTGAGATATTCAAATCCACAGTGAAGATTCTTTGGTCAATAAACATGTATAGGTCTGTGAATGCTTGTATATCAAGGCATATTTTGTGCACCCAATACCACTTTTGCTTTTACTTATGGAATATAATATTAAAAAATAGGAACCTTTGTGTAACTAGGAGACTTGCACTGTGTGTGTAGGATTTGGGTATAAATTTCCTAGCACACGATTAGTACGTGAGTTAATGCTTAGGCACTGTATTTTGACAGTAAATACAGACTATCCAGTTGATAATCCAGAATCTATGTGGGGTTAAAGGCATTAATTTATGTGATTTATCTAGGACTGATCTAGCTAGGAGCTGTAAGAGATTGTACTTGACTTCTTTTAAGAATTTGAGGTAAGTGATCTAAACCCTACTTGAATTTTCTAAATATTATTGTGTTTTATAAAATCTATTTTAAAACCATTTTCTAAATAAAATGGGACCAAGTATATGACCACTTTTAAAATGTGAACCGTTCTTGATTTATGTAAATCTTTTACTCCGCAATTATAAATGAAATTTTTATGAATCTAGTTATCCGTCAAAATATCTGTTAAAAAATTACTCAATGGACACTCTCAGTCTTACTATGCTCTGGGCCCCGCCAATGGGGATTATACGTTGGTATCATGCATGATTATTGGGACTAGTCTACCTATCGACCCAATCATAGGGATTATATGTGACGCATCGGGTATTGTTCTGGACCCGGTCACAGGGGTTACGTGTGACCATAGTCAATTTGGCTTTGAGCTCTGTTAACTTTATGATTTGAATACAATTTTTGATATTTATTTTCCTTATTGCAAATTATTAGATTTCTTGAAAACTCTTATATTTAATTATATAAAATAATTTACCCTGCTTGGTCCATAGATAAGGGTGGTGATTACTTACTGAGCTGTCAAGCTGACTTATAACCATTTTTTAGATGCAGGTGAGTAGAAAGAAATCAATGAGTGGATTGAAGGATCAAGAGGGTGGCGATCGAATAATAATAATTGGCTAGAACTTTCTTCATTTGATACTATGTAATAAGTTGAACAGTTTGAAACATTAGTTTATTTTTTTAATTTTAATTAAGTTTTATAAGTTTGGAGCTTGAACAATTAGCGAATATTGAATTTGGAATTTATTATTGGAGTAACGTTCTATCTTTTATATTCTCTTAAGAATTCTTAGTTAGGCCTTGCACGTTCGTGGGGTCCAACCTTACGGATGTGCGGCGTTGTCACGACTCTTTGGGTTCGGGTTTGGGGCGTGACAGTTGACAAGTCTAGAAGTTTTTCAAATTATTACCATTGTGTCCCATCTCTAACTATAGTGGTAGCCTCTCTTCGTATTGCATTGCAATCACTTCTTGTCAAACTATATATCTAAATACTCGAATAAATTCTATCTTAACAAAAAAAAAATTACTTTTATTATTATTATTATTATTTTTTTTTTTACATTTTCATATTGTTGATTGTTGAATAAATTTTTTTTTATCGGAACTGATTTTTTATTATTAGATGCTTTTATGGTGAATATATATGTTCTAATATAATTAAGGTATAACTTTCTTTTTCTCTCTCTCTCTAACTTTTCTCTCCAACCTCTCTCTAATCTACCTTCTCACAGCGCCGCCCCCTTGGGGGCTCTCCCTCCATGGGAGAGCCTATTGTCCAGCTGGAGAGAAAGCCTCTTGTTCATTTTTTTGTTCTTTTTCTCTCTTTATGAAAGGTTTGTCCCTCTTTTTGTGGGGTTTGTCCCTCCTTTTGTGAGAGTTTCCTCCCCATTTTATTTGGGGTTTGTGTTTTTTTTTTTGTTGTTTGCTGTGTTTTTTCACCTTTGATCTACTATATATGCTCTCTCAGTGGCTAGATCATGCCTCGTCTTTGCAGATATGAAGTTTTGGCAGGTCTCTTCGTAGAGGCTTCAGTCGACTGAACAATGGGAATTAGTCGACTAGTTTCTGTACGGAAACATGACATTCTGCTAGATTGGGTTCAGTCAACCGGGCATGTCCTAGTCGACTGATAATTTGAGTCCTCAGTCAACTGAGTTCCCGACGCAGTCGACCGGACGGGGCTTTTGAACCATCATACCCTCTGTATTGATCTTACAGTCGACTGGGCCTCTGCCACAGTCGACTGGGCCTCCGCCACAGTCGACTGGATCTCTTTTTTTTAGAATGGTTTATTTTCTGTGAGTGTTTCACTGAGCAAAACTTTTTATAACCATGATTTTAATGAATTTTACTTATGTTTTCCGCTGTTATTTTAGTTTAATGGAATTGGATGAGCCTCGGTGGCTTGCCACGTGTCCTATATCCACGCATAGCATGATGGGTCGTTACAGTTCTCCTTTGATCCAATATATATATATATATATAATTGAGGTGTGCGCCTATTGGACGATTTCAACCTTTTTCCGGGGTGCAAGCATTTGTCAGTGTTCTTGGTCAAAACCATCAAAAATTGTAACTAAGATCAGTACTGGCTATTTGTTGCTACAAAGGAGCTACTTAAGAGCATGCTATTTGGGAATCCTCAAATCCAAAATTGCGGATCATAAATAAATCGGTTTCACCTATTGAGTTTGGTAGATGCTCTTTTATTTCCAGAAGTTGTCACATCCAAAACCATTCTTAAACATATTCTTTTGTCAAACTAACACGATGTTTGTTTTCGTGTGAAAAATGAGAGACTAAACCTCATCATAATACATGTGGACACAAACAGAACTATAGTGTAAATCCCGCCAAAAAATTAAAGAGTAAATATGACCTAGACTCCCTGAGATTTGTTCTAATCACACTTAAACCCCTCACGTTTCAGTAATATCATCTACACCCCCCTGAGATCTGTAGCACATATCGCCTAGACCCCTCCGTCAATTCACCGTTAAAATGATGGGCTGACATAAATAAATACAAAAATAACTCCTGAAAGTTTAATCCTTCTGTAATTTTAGTCCCTGTAGTTTCAATTGGATCAATTTGGGCCATGAAGTTGTAAATTAAAGCAATTTAATCCAAAAATTCAATTCTGTGAGAAAAATTGACAGAATTTACTCACATATTATGCATTGTCACACTTTTTAAGGGCAAAAATGGAACACCACCAATCTCCCAACCAGCTTATTAGCGTGATTGGATATAACAGTGGATAAATTCTGTCAATTTTTCTCACAGAATGGGCATTGGATCAAATTACTTCAATTTAAAATTGTAGGGACCAAATTGAAACTACAGGGACTAAAATGACACAAGGACCAAACTTTCAAGGGTTTGTTTTGTATTGATTTATGTCAGTCCGTCACTTTTTAACGGTGAGTTGATAAAAGGGGTTTAGGTGATACACGCTTCAACCCTCAGATGGAGTGTAGGTGATATTACTGAAACGTGAGGAGATCTAAGTGTGATTAGAGCAAACCTCAGAGGGTCTAGATGGTATTTACCCAAAATTAAACAATTATTTTGTAATAAGATTTGTCTGGCCTGAAGAAATACTCCAGCAAACTGAAGGTAAATATATTATGAAATTTAGACATAATTCAATCTGATATAGAGCTTGCTAATGAGAAATTAGCCTTATTCAGGTTTTCAATAATTTCTTCCACTGGAGGTTGTATTTCACGTAGAACATGCAAACGCCAAATAGGAAAAACACTTCCCCGCTCTACTCCCAAGTGGTTTGGTGACCAGTACGTCTTGAGTTCGAATCCCGCAATGAGAATCACTCAAAATTCTAGCTAGGCCATCGACTCGGTGTCCACTGGCACCTCTGGTGGGGCTTGGTCAGGGCTATGGCTCAACTGACTTGAGGAAGCGCCTACAGGGGCCCCCACTTGTCTAGCCTTTGTTGTCATTGGTTCCCAGTGGTAGGGGCTACTCTGGTCACGCCCAAGTAGGAATCAACACTTCCTCGACGCCCCCTCCTACCCTTTTTGCTCAGCAAAAACAGTACTATAGGAGCATAGCAAATTAAAATATGGGTGTCAAATCTCCAAAATTTCAACTACAAGAAAAATTGATCAAAAATGTCTTGTACACCGGAAAATAAATTGGCAAAATATAGCCGAAAGTTGCTCAATGGTTTTTTGTTTCCTCTCCTAAATCCATAGCTTTGTCACTCTCTACTCTTAACGCGGGTGGGTGAAAGGCATCAGTATTGGTGCCCAGAAGGTTTTGATCGAGTGGCAGCCCAGCATTGAAGTGGACATGAACCTTATAGCATCAGTTACCTCCTTAAAGCACCATAATTCCTTGTTACCTGCAAACAAACAAAGAAAAGTCATTAGGAAACATCAAATGTCTAGCAAGAATAGAGATGACCCTAATTGCATAAACAAAAATGCTCCATTGAATATTTATAGTGACAATTGATACAAACTATTAGATCTCAAAAAATGGTCGTCTTTGATAAAATAAACGGAAAGTCAAAAATATTCAGACCTAGGTAAAGCGCACGAGTGATCCCTTAAGATTAAAATAAAGCTATGGTTCCCAAATTTGAATTTGAATCTCAGATTTGGTTCTCAAATGCTTTGTCAGTTGTATACTTGTACCACACGCAATGGTATGTGGAACCACCAATCACTTGCCAAAGTGGTACAACTATCAAAGAATTTGGGATTTGAATTTGGGTAGCATAGCATTACTCTTACTATTATGGGGCTTTGTAGTAAATTGGGAAAATTACAGTAACAACCCCTGATGCATTTGACGATTGGACATTGTTCGTTCACCCTCGCATTGGTATGTGTACATATTTTTCCCAAAAATCAACAGTAATGGCAACTGATATTTTTAAATTTGCATCTTGACCATCAATGGAAGGAGAAATTTGTTATAAGGAGGCAAATCTGAACGGAAGTTGGCGTAATCACTGAAAGAACAAGAGAGGCTCCCACAATTATAAAAACCCTCGGGGTACTTAAAATAGTATCTTCTCCATGGCATAACCAGGTGAAGCGATTCTAAATTGAACATATAATATTAAACAAATATATAAAGATACTAGAATTTAGCAGCTTATCACTTTAATTTTGACACAACCGGAAACTATGGCTCAGGCCAAACAAAAGTAGAAGAAATGAAAGATGTTTGGACAAGGGATTCTTAAAAAAGGGGGATAGAAATTTTTGAAACATGAAGCATAATAAAACAAGACATCTTTCAACCATATCATCACCAGATTTCTTTATCAAGGGACCTGAGCTCTGAAGGAGAGCAAAAGAGGTGAGAAGAAAATCACTTACCCGAGTTTGAGACTTGTTCTTTCTCTTTGCCATGCCATCATCATCATCATCATCATCATCATCCTCGTCATCTTTGCTTACTAGAAATTTTTGAAGCGATGATGAAGATTTATCTGATTTCCTTCCCCGCTTCGATGATGTAGTACCCCTACCCTTTCCCCTTGGAGCAGCCCTCTTGCGACCTTTGCCTTGGAGACTTTCGTCCTTTCAAAGGAAATACCAAATTTGACTCAAGAAATGAATTTACAAGATGTTCAGGTAATGCAGAACCAGTTCAATAGTTCAGAAAAGAACCAGTTTTTAATAGTTTGGTGTTTGTGTAGTTGCTATCTAGTTACATAAAAGTCAGTGTCCGACTTAAAAATAGCCCAACTGTGGGTTCTTTACCAAAACAATGCAATACTGATTACCATGAAAACCAGATAAAGTGAGACTTGGTGAACCTGATCCTATTTCAAGCATTCTCAAGCATGCCCATAGTACATAGAGACGAGTGCCAGCATCGAACTAGGGTTTTAAGGTTTCAAGACTTTGTTTGGTTTGTGGATTCAAAGAAGAAAAAGAAAAGGGAAGGAAAACTATTTCCCCAGTGTTTCTCCATCCTTTAATAACGATGGAAATTAAAAAATTCCAAAGAATAATAGGAACTCAAGAAAAGGAGGGAAGTGACTTGCAAGAATCAAGATTTAAATTTATGATTCGTCCTACTTTTTTTTTCCTTCGTATTTCCCTCACTATTGTCCCGTTAACCAAGCAAAGGAAACTGCTTTTCTTAGTATTTGCCTTTTCATTTCCTCACTAAATTCACATAACAAACAGAGCTTGAAGTGGCTGGACTGTAGTTCATGTTAAGCTAGAGAGATTCTGGGCAATATACTTGAGCAGACATTTGTTCATTGATATATATATATATATATATATCCAGCACATTCGCATAGTTTCTACACTTCTAACCTTTGATCATCACAACATTTTTCAAAAAAGCCCCAAAACAAATTGTGCACAAAATGGTCAAATTAAGATCATTCTTACCGAACTGTCATCGACCTCGTTAATTCCCCGTTGCCCTGCTTCATCACTTGAAGCAGAATCAACATCATCATCACTGTTTGCCATACTTCGAGCTGCGGCAGTTGCAGCAACTGATGCAGATCTGCAATGATAAAGACTGATTATATTTCTGCAGCAAGCATGTGCCTAGTTGTATAGTCTTTTCCGAATATGTACATGCTACTAAAAATATGGTGGAACTTCCGTAGTTTGGGATTTAAGTTGGGTCCCCGCCCCACCCAACTTCCGTAGTTTGGGACTTCCTAATGGGGAGGGATTGGGAAAGGTTTAATAGGGTTAGGGGCGGGTATCGGATGAAACTTTAAAACCCGAGTTGGGTTCGGATCGGATTTGGGGTTGGCTGCCAATAACCCAACCGCCCCGGATATACATGTATATTAAGCCTTCATTTGTATAGCCGTCATCCATTTTACCAAGTTAATCTCAACCATCAAATATTTTACTCACTTGGAGCCGTTGGATGAGAGAATCTTGTGGTCTACTTCATCATACCGTAATGTTTCCACGCCAAACCCTCTTTGAATAATGAATACGTAAGTGCAGCGGCTAAAAATCAGCCCCAAATCCATTGACTATATAAGTAGTACCTGGCGAATGTTGGCCCACCCCACGCAAGAGCGCTTATATTTCTCTCAATACATGTTCTAGAAGAAAAACACAGATACTTGTCTTCTTTACAAATCTCCCAGATAATCCAGAATAGTTATAGAGCAGTACTTTTAATGCTTTAGATTGAGCTTTGTTCTTAGAACTGCATAAGGAAATCAAGTTCAACAAAGGTTAAGTCTTTCCACCCTCCATTCCTCTCCCTCTGCATTGAAGAAAATATTCTACATAGAGATTTCTTTTATCCAGTGAAATTAGTGGAACGAAGGACAGTATCACAATGCAGAGAAAAAAGCTACATTGATCTGTGTTATGAGCAATCAAACCTTCTTTCCAAAAACAAATATCACAATACGGTGATAGGCCATAGAGTTCTTTTGAAGGTAAAAACGAAGGACTCTATCGCTACTCTGATCTATGTAGCAAAGATATGCAGGGACACGGATAAAAAAAGATGCGGTCTCGGCAACACGTAAAATGTTAAAATTAAGATACAAGCATCGCTAGGCATGTGGGATAAATTCTTATAATTTTAAGCAATCACACAATATATTGTGATGTGTCCACTCCTGTTTCCTAAAGTTTCAAATAAACCATTATTCATCTCCCAATTTATTATATTGCGACTTTTACCTCAGAATTTAAAAACAATGTCAAATGAGCTACCACGCCGTGTTGACCGAATATCCGGCCTGTGTCAGATGTAAAAAATAAAATTAACAAAATCAAGACACGTTTTCCGCATGCCTGAGGCGTGTCAGCACCGGCGCGTGCCCGTTGAGTGTTGGTTTCTGACACAGACACAACACTGAAAAGGAAGTGTCCATGCTACACAGCTATTCAAAAATCAAACCTCAATTGATCTCTATTATGAGAAAGAAAACCTTTTTCCAAAGAAAAATATCGCAAAAAATGTTGGTGACTAGGTCACAATAGTTTATTTTTCCCAGTTAAATGGATTAGGCCATATAGTTACCTCTGTGAATGGCGGAAACCCATAGTTGCATCTAGAGTTGTCTGCTTCAAGTTACTAGAGGCTCTGCCCCTCCCTCTGCCCCGTCCTCTTGAAGAAGTCTTACCAACTTCAGAAGCATCATGAAAAGGTACAGATGACCCTTTCCTGCCTCTATTGGTAGATTTTGAGACGGTGAACTGAGTAGTGTCCTCATCGTCACTAAAGGGCACTGCACTTTCAACTCCTCCAGTACCTTTACTTCTGAAATCCTAATAAAAATTTAAAGAAAAAGTTGTGACACGGGTGTGTTTGATAACCCAATTAAGTGGTGAAAATGAAAATTTTCAGCAATCATTTTTTTTCAGTGCATTTGCTAATGTACCACTTAATTGAAAAGACAACCAAAAATCCACTGAAAACTTTTAAGTGAAAAACTCTACTGAAAATAATCACTAAATGTAGTCTATTTCAGTATTTGAAACACTATTTTCAGTATTGCAAATTCTATCGCTTAAAATTTTCAGTACTTAAAATTCAGCACTTAATTTTCAGTACATAATTTTCAGTTTTATCAAACGGAATAGTAGATTTATTGACAAAACAGTTGGGCCAGTTTGACAAGTGTGATCAAATCGAATAAGCTAGTTTGCCAAACAGTTCTCATTATGGCTTTTGGAGTTCCATAATCACATATAAGCTCCAAAAGCTGTTGCCAAAGGGGCTATAATGGGAAGAAAAAAAAAGTTCCGCCCGCTAGTGGTAACAACGGTGCATTTCTAGAGGCTAAAGGTAGATGGGAAATTACATCCAAGGACTGTGAGCTGGATGTGAACTGAGGGCCTTCCTTTGAGCGCACAGACCTGCCCTTGACACGTTCCTGCAAATGTCATATACATTGTTTCCATGTCAGGTACTACTTATATAGTCAAGGTAGTAGTTCCTCCCTAAATGCCTATGTACGAAGAATCCAACTTGAGTAAGAATTGGTCATTAACGTCTTGAAGTAGTTTTTCTATGTACATTACGTACAATAAAAAGGCCGAGATCAAAGGGAACAATGTAGCTATGCGCACACACACACACACACACACACACACACAGAACAAAGTGATGCCTTTTTCTTTTCAAATAAAACTTTCTGGACCCTTATAATGCAAGCTCTATTGCCCCTACATAGAGAAGAAGTTACTTCCATGACAGCACTTTTACAGTAACTGCATTATGGAGTTAAAAGTAATATTATAAACAGAAGAAGGATTTCAGTTTCTTGCCTCTAAGCACTCTCCAACTTTGAGAATTATATCTTCCTCTTCAAACTTCATTGTATCTGAATCCTGACCAAGTTTATTCTGCCAAGTAGAGAAGTAATCAACCCATTAGAACACAAATGCAATATCAAATTCCTTACAATACATACACAGCCCATTGTGTACAAATTCCTTACAGTACACAGCCCATTCCTTACAGTACATACACATAAATTCATTTTCCATATACACAGGGGTTGCCAAAATTTACCCCAGGAAGATCAGCAAGTTTCTTGAGGATACATAATGGAGAACTTACTCGTGTTTCTTCGAGGTTGTATTGCACACAAGAATAAAAGGCCATTTTGTCATCCTTGTTAACAAAATTGTGTAATGCAACATCCAAATCATTGACCGGAAGGATCTCCATTTGCTGTAAGATTGGTCATTAATCAGAGGTTTTCCATAAAGGCAACAAGGAAAACATAAAAGCTACTATTTTTACCACACATGTCCACATCTTATAGCTTTTAAATTGTAAGTTTGTCAAATGTTGTCCACGCGAGTTACAATATATGCAGCAAATCAAAAAGAGAATGGTAAATATAAAAATATCTCTATTAGTATAAACCAAAGAACAAGCTTACTGAATTGGAGAAAATGCTCAATTTCCGGGACAACGAAAGAGAAGTTTTTCTTTGTTCCACTCCTGATAGGTCACTGCAATATTTTCTCTTTTCTTTTTTTCCTTTTTTTTTTTTCTTTTTTTAATCTAAGAAAATCTATATGAAATATCACTCGCGGTTCCCAAGAATGAAAAGAAATGTATTCATTATGCAACAAAAGTTATGTGGAATGATAATACGAATTAACTAATAAGAGTCATAATCATAGGAGGAAAAAAAAAAGGAACGGAATTTGATCCAGTACCAGATTGTTTTCGGCAACTAAAGCCTCTATGTTTTGCTGATTTAGTTCTTCTGGTCGAAGCCGTTCCGAGTCATCAATTTTAGCTACAGTCCAACAAAGAAAGACATGTTATTTCATCACTATGTAAGAAGCCAGAGCAAATATATCCCTAATTGAGATTCAGATTGTTCTTGACGACTAACAGAAATTCAACCGTGTCACAAAATCAAATACTGTGTGATGTTAGTTTTTGGTAAATCCAGCTGTAGCTTATAGTCTGCACATTTTAGCGGTATCAACACTCCCTCTCCACCTCCCTCTGTACTTCTTCTTCTCTCTATTATCTCTTCCAAGTCTTCTCTCCTTCCTCCTCTCTCTCTTAACTCTTCTTCTCCTCTCCTTATATCTCCTCCTGTATCTCTCTCTCTCTCTCTCTATTTTCTGATATATTATCCTCTCCCTTCTTTTATATTACTCCATGAGGTATTTGAACTTATGGATTGGAAAAGGGACAAACCGTTAGCTCTCTCTCTCTCTCTCTCTCTCTCTCTCTCTCTCTCTCTCTCTCTCTCTCTCTCTCTCTAATTGTTTCTCACTGCACCAACAGGAATGATCGCACTTTCCTTTGATAAATTATCAGATCAAGCAGCCTTGAAAACAAACATGAGATACTAGAAAAGCAGAAGCCGGCCCTCATTCATCTCTCTCTCTCTCTCTCTCTCTCGCTCTCTGCCATATTTTACTATAAGAGAACTTAATTTCTTTATTAATTTCTTATCTAAAGTTTTTTAAAAGTAACACACATGCAAAGTGGTTTATCTTACTTGACAGAACCCTAGGAGAAGTGACATTGACAAGTGCACAACATATACATTCTCTATGGTACGTCCACTTGAAATTGCACAACCAAAAACAGAAGATTGAAATCACCTTCACTGCGACCTTTTTTTGAAGCCTTTGAGAATATGAGAATATCCTGAGGATTTGCAACCTACAAGCTCTAAAAAAAGTCATTTGCTTTGGATTTTGGGGCAAAAATAAAGAGCAAGCAGTCTCATCATACTATCTCAGAGGATTGGAAATAGAACACACCTTCCCCACATACTTTTGCCCAAACCTTTGAGGATTTATTGTCATAAATCCAGAGTAATCCACCTATTAAATCAAACAAGAAAGAAATTCAGGGACATGTGAAACACAATGCAGGGGTAATGTTCAGTTTCGTATGAAATTGACTTTTTTCTCAGAGTACCTATATCAATTTCATATGTCGACAGAGAGAGAGAGAGAGGGAGAGAGAGAGAGAGAGAGAGAGAGAGAGAGAGAGAGAGACAATGAAAAAGGCGTAGAGATAGAGAAACATTATAGAGTGACAGAATTTGCTATAGAAGTTGAGGAGCATGAGGTTCCGTTAATCCTAACATGTGCATAACACCAACTTAAAAGCAGAAGCAAGACAGACGTGCTTTTTTGGAAAAGTGAAAATTGCATAAGAATGCATCTTCAAAATATATTGATAATAAAGCGGAAATGTAATTACAGTTGGTGAGATGCAATATGAAGCTTTCATTCCAAACACACAAGTAATGAAAAAAATGTCACCTTCAATGGTAGGATGTTCAAAAAATGTATGGAAACGTTACCTTCACTCGCACTAATGGAAGCTTCAGCTCTGACTTGTTAGCAGCCCTTTGGCTAGACTTGTCTATCAGATTTCTGACCTAAAGCAACTTAAAGGTATTAAAATACATTTACACGGAAAATATAGCACACAAGGACCATAAAAGACCAACATAAACAGCTAAAGGATGATGGAAATCATAAAAGTCTGCGAATTCTTGGCAATGTGAGGATGGAAACATTCAATCTTTCTCTCATTTTTCTTTTTCTGGGTCTTCAGTTTTTATTTCTAATTATAATTATTTGTTTTTGGTTTTTTTGAACATTGCTTGTGGTTGGAGGGGGGGATGGGTGGACGGAGGCTTACCACTTTATCCAGATGTTCTAGAACTGAATTCTGATCATTAGCATCAATATCAGGTTCATCCTTTAATACTATCTGCATCACGAATATAGAGTATGTCAGTCAAAGTTATTTCACATAAGAACATAACCAATACTAACTTACCTCAGTATATTCGAAAGGCCTCACTGAGTTCAAAGGTATCTTGGTTGGACGATATTGATTTCCCTATATTAAAAAATTTCAAGAGTCAAATATAGTGCGGTGTTTAAACTATTACAAAAAAAAATAAATAAAAGGAGAAGAAGGAATAGATATTGCTGGATTTAAAATAGAAAAAAGACGAAGAATGAATCATGTAATAGACTCTGAACAACCTTAATCTCTAAAAGAAGTGCATGCTTTGGCTTGGATTCTCCATCAATTAGTGATGTTGCAAAGGAGAAGAAGGAATAGATATTGCTGGATTTAAAATAGAAAAAGACGAAGAATGAATCATGTAATAGACTCTGAACAACCTTAATCTCTAAAAGAAGTACATGCTTTGGCTTGGATTCTCCATCAATTAGTGATGTTGCAACAGAAGAACCTGGTTGAGTAATGTGAAAACCCATTCCTGGAACTTCCTGGCAGGATCATAATAGATGTTAAATGTGATACCATACAACAAACAACTTGATGATAACAAGTATCCATATCGTTGGCACCTGAGGATCAGCAAGACATTCGTGTTCGTGCCCCCACACTATGAAGTCCAGAAAACGAGGTAAGAAATGCTCATTTATGGCATTTTTAGGATTTGTCTTCACTCTGCAATGCAATGTGAAAGCACGATCTATAATTGCACGCATAAAAGAAATGAAGCTTAACTTTCAAAACCACATGAAATCTAAGGCTGTGTTTGGTTTATGGCTTTAATGAGGGAAAGGATAAGAAAACACTAAGGAAAACACTGTTCTTTTTGCGGTTACTAAGGGAAATAGTGAGGAACATAGGTAGAAAAAGAAAACACTGAAAAATAAATTGAAAATTTGGAATATAGTGAGCCACTTCCTACCTTCTTCCTTAAGTTACAATTATACTTCAAAAAATGCTTAATTTTAAATGTAGTTTAGGCATGGAGGAGAATACAAAAAGAAAACGTGAAGGAACTAGTTTTCCTTTCCTTTTTATTTTCATTCACTAAATCAGCAAACCAAACACATCCCAAAAGTTGAAGCTTTTCAAGAAAAATGTTCGTTCTATAGACATGATAAACTACCATCTCTGAAAGGACTACCTGTTTTGATGAAGTACCAGAATGTTGAACCAATCCGGCACTTGACATCCTTCTTGAGCTTCAGGTCGCATCCACTGAACAGCATGTGGTGTCTGAGATATCAAAAGTAAACTCAACTTATAACTGACTACTATTAAACTCAGTCCTCAAACGGTCTAAAGAGTAGTTTGTCGAAAAAGACCTGAAACATTCTATTCAGACGTTCATCTCTAATATTTCCAAGGCCATATAGAGCAACAGATGTTGAACCCTGTTATTCAAGTCACACGTTATTTTATGAAGAAACCAATAATATGATACTAAGAGCCCGTTTGGGTTGGCTTTAAAATAATCACTTTTTGGAATCAGAGTTTTAAAGCTACAAAGAGAAGCTTTTTTAAAAAGCTATGAAAAGCTAATCCAAACAGTCACGTCATTTTTAACCATCACGTATAAGTGATTATTGGCCCGTAAAAAACCTATCTACTTACGGACCTTCCTGAGAAGAATAGGATAAAGAGTGATCTGCCCGACACCAGAACCTCCAAGAACCATTTTCCCAAAATAGTTCACAAGGTTGCATGCTGAAAGAATATCGACTGCAGAAAGGTTGTCCTGTCACAACAGAAGATTCAAATGAAACATGAAAGCAGAGGAGAAAGAATTTCAAGATTGATTGCATACAATATGTCCAACATCTGCAGTTTCTAAACTCTTCAGTTTAGCATTGTTTCTATAACTTAGACCATATTCCTTTGGTTCAACCTACAATTTCTAACACTTTAATCTAAATGGTCTTTAAATTCTCCAAGACTCAAATCCCTAGATGATTTTTACAATCTATTCTAGAACAGTGACTACCACATTTCCATAATATCAATTTCCATAAGCATAAGTCTCTGGCCGTCATAATCATTAAAGTCAAATCGATAATCAAATTGTGAAAACACGTGTACAGAGCTTAAAAGGAACAAAATCATAATTTATCACACGTTTCATGCCACGTCAAGGTTCAAAATGTTGAAAGTAATTAATTAGAATCGGGCATTGTATTGAATAGTAAATCGTAATGGGTTGTATGAAACTCAAACCGACTTGTGAATTGACTGATTCTAACAACGATGCTCACAATAAACACCACGACCTTGTCCTCCCCTACCATTATTCACACATATTTAAATATTTGCACTAGTTGTGGCATCAGTCATTAGAAGCCACAAATTTAGAAACATTCCTGCAATCTTAGCTTCACCCCTGCGCAAATTATATATTGGATAACCTTTCTCATTCCTATTGTCAAACTTTGCAGTAAGCTTCTCTAGCACTAGTGGAATGAAACTCCTTTAAGAGAGAAAGATAGAACAAAATGAAAAAGAATCGTCAACTGACAATCAAAACTCGGCGCACCAAGATAACATGATATAATTTTGACGAAAATTTAAACATGATACAGATATATAAGCAGAGATATGTGCAGCCTTGTACCGTAAAATGCATACCACTCCAGCAGGATCATCATGATTTCCATGAATACTGAACACAGGCATGCCAACATTAAAGTGAGGATCTTCATAATTCACATGACCAAATCTGTAGACATTAACATTCTATTACAAAGTGAGGGCTTCAATCCTAAATTTGCTTATAAACAAAAGACTATACAAAGAATATTCACAAAATGCAAGCATGCCTGGATGTACACACGTTTGTATACAAATGTATGAACAAAATATAGGTTAAGACAGGTAATTATTTTCATGAGCTTGTTTATTTGGTTTTGGATTCTTTCAGACAATATGGGTATTTTATTTTTGATGAATGTAGAAATCTTTCTATGTAGCTAAACAAAAATGCAATATGAAAGGGGGGAAATGTTAAAGTATCTTATTTTCCCAAACTCCAAAATGGAATATTAACAAAGAAAATTGGACTCATCCTTCAGAAAAGATTTTAGAATAAGAATTCCAGGCCTTGCGCAAACAATTAAGCATAATTCAAGTTATAGCATCAAAGATTTAAGAAGACAAGAGCCAAGTCTAACCTATAGTTGGAAACCGCATGTCTAAGTATCAGGGTTAATATATAAACAAAAAGAAAAAGTATATATTTTGTATAAATACATACAAACAAACAATGATTTTCAATAGCATGGAATCCACTGAGAGCAAAACTAAGTCTTACGAGTTTGCAAAGTTCACAGTCTGGTCGCTAACAACTTGGAACTGCACAGGTCGATCACTTAGACAATGCCGACGGAGAATCTCAATGGCCTTAACTAGTGTTGATCTTGACGGTTTATTTTCGTGAAAAAGATCACCACCAAGGAGTAAGAAATCCACCTGAGGCCAGAGTAGAGACAGCGAGCGTTCACTAAAGTTCATATCTATAAGCTACGTTGAAAGAAAAAAAAAATACAACATGCTAATTATTTGTATAACATGCGAATAATCAGCAAGGTCTACATTAATCCATATGCATATGAGATAATCACCTGCTTCTGCTCTGCTATTGAGCAAATCTCTTCAAAGGACTGGAACGAATCGTGCCTACGTATTTCATCCTTCTCCATGTAACCCAGATGGCAATCTGTAGCAACAAGTACTCGAAGCGTATTGCTGATATCATCCCTGAAAATTTCTTTTGTCAGCAACAAATCTCTGTTTTTAAACACAAGAAGGAGTATTATAGCTCAACATCTGAAAATTAACATACTAACTCCATCCCTTCTAGGTACCAACTCAAACAAAAATGCATACGGTCAAAGTGAAACTCAACCAAGTTGGTACTTTTGGCAAGATTTCACCACTTAACTGTATGTCTATAAGCCGAAAACAAAGACATACACAAGAAGGACTGTGATGCAACTTACTATAGCCATTGAAATCAGGTGGGGGCACATAGAAGGGCAAGGGGGGGGGGGGGGGGGGGGGCCCTAGATTTTAAATTTTTTTCAGAGCTACCTTAAAAATAAAATTTTTCAAGGTATTTGAGTTTTTTTAAGGTATTCAGAAAACTCCATATTTTGTTAGTATTTGAGTTTTTGGGTTAGTTTTAAGAGCAATAGGTATTATCATCTACTACATGGAAAACTGGATAAATAGACCCAAAAAATTTCGTCATGGGGACCCTGCCCCTGGATCCCCAAAAATTCTATCACCGCATGTTCAACTTTTCGAATCCACCACTACCAAGCCCCCCAAACTTAAAATTCGTACATCCGCCCCTGGTAATCAACAATGTATGGGAATACATACAGAAAATCACCAGTCAACTGCGAACCCTAAGCTCATACCTACCAGTGACTTATGTGTTCAATCTGCCAAAACGTGATCCAGTATTGATAGGTGACTTCTTTGTTCTACTCTAAGAGGCCTATATATCTAAATTACTGTTTGCTCAAATCTCTTATATACATAAAACGCACTTGATTGAAACTATAAAATGAAACAAACAGGACACATCTAATGCTAAATTCTCCGCCAATTTGTACTAACAGCACCCCCCGCGCGCGCGCGTGCACACACACACACACACATATATATATACATCTAATACACTAGCTAAACATGTTTACTTTCAACCACTTAAGCCTTTCTACTCGGAGAGGCGTATATATCTAAATTAGCGTTTGCTCAAATCACTTATATACATAAAAACATAGTAAATTCAAACTAGTGTGCTTCAATGAAAAAAAAAAATAGCACATACATAATGCTGAATTCACCGCCAATAAGTACTAACACAACTGCGTAATGAAAATACACACACACACATATAAATATATATATATATATAAATCAATCTAATACAATAGCTAAACATGTTTTACCTTGAGGAATCACCCATGATGACAAACTTTGACCTCCTTAAACCTGTTTGGTTTAATATGGGCGGAGGGGGTTCGGGAGACTATAATTGCCGAGTCACAGTGACCTGTTTGGTTGCGGCCACCGGTGGTCTCATAATCATTTCTGGCTATGACAATCGGTAGTGAGAGGAAGAGGGGTTGACTCTTTTTGCGAGAGAGAGAGAGAAGAGTGTGTTTGGTAACTTTTAGGCTTAATTACAAAAATACACCCTTGAAATTGGGCTTACTCACTTTAGTTCTTATAATTTCTATTGAATCAATTTGGTCCGGTAAAGAGAAGCAATGTAGTATAGAAATTCCATTTTATGAGGAAAAAAACGCCGAAAGTCACTCACATATTGCGCACGGTTACACTGAAAAGTGGGGAAGAAGATTCGCGGTGTTCTATTTTTTTTCTCTAAAAAGTATGACCAGGCATAACACTGAAGATGACTTCAATCAATTTTTTTCACATAATGGGACATTTTGACTAAATTACTTCTACTTTAAATCCCCAGAGACCATATTGATATCACAGGGACTAAAGTAATACAATGACCAAATTTTAAGTGCATAAGCCTAACTTTTATTTCATTACAAGGGAAAAATTGGAAGATAAAACACATAAAAAGAGGTCACATGATTGTCATGTGATATGATTCTCTTAATTTTGGGTTCTATTGCATTGGCTAATAAAAGAATTTGGTGAGCAATGGGTAAGCAATATTTAGGTAAGCAAAAATACTCTCTTAAATGTTATGCCTAAAATGGTCCACACTCCATAGGTAAAATAATTTAGGGTAGTGAGTTAAAAATGAGTCAGTGTTTGTATAATTTATGGGAATTGCTATTCACATTTCATGGATGAACCAATGCACTTCATGGATGAGTTGACTATATGGTATTACATGTTGAGTCAGTAGCACCAGGAGTGCATTAATTCAATTTTGGAGTGAAAATAGCAATTCCCTAATTTTTATTTAGATAAAATTGGGCTCTTTTCTCCTCATTTTCTCTTCATTAACCTCCGCTTCTCTTTACAATTTACTTATCAAACAAGAGAAGTAGAGCGAACGTTGATCTTCTTTCTCTTCTCTTCTCTCCATTTCTCTCAATCCAAATGTGGTGAATGATTCGAAACAAACAAGTTAAATTTTGGATAAAATGCATTTTGCTCCCTCAAAATGAAACAAACAAGTTAAATTTCTCTCCATTTCCCTAATTTTAGTACATGTGATAGTAGTTTAGCCCCTCCTAAATTTGAAAAAAATAAAATAAAATAAAATTAGTACAGGTGATATTTTAAACCCAAATGTAGTCTAGTCCACCCAAAATTTGAGAATTGTTTTAGTGCATGTGATATTTTAGCACAAATGTAGTCTAGCCCACCCCAATTAAGTGTTTCAAACTCAATTTGACATCATACCTTGTTGATAAATAGATACCAAAATGTATAAATATTAACCCAAAATATAATATAATTTTTAAATAAACCAAATTTGACACTATATCTAATTATCAAATCAATAATGCTAGTGTCACCGAATTGAACCGAAGAGATGCACCGAATGGAGTGGGCTCCACTTACTTTACACACTTTGTTGTTTGAACAAAGTGCTGGGTAGGATCTTGCTTGCTACCCATTAAGGTACAAAATTCAAAACCCGCCCAATTCGCAGAATAGAAGATCCATTTCTAGACTCAGTTCATTCCTCCTCAAAAATCAGAGTGGTACTGCGAATTGGGCGATTTGGAGACGAAGCATAGGTACAACATCTCTCTCTCTCTCTCTCAAAATCTTGACAACTTCTCTCTTCTCATGCAAGGGCTGCGATTAAGGTTCGATTTGGGAGATGAAGCACAGTTTGGAGAGGCCAAAATAGAAGATCTCTCTCTATCTGTGGAAGGTTTGAAATAGAAGATCCCTCTTTGTTACTCTCTTTCACTCTATATATATATATATATGGAAGTGTATATATAATTGTAGACTACACAATGGGAATTGTTTTCCATAACACCCAGTCACCCATCTTATGAAACGTTTTAGATTCAATTAGCACTATTGCTTTCAAGTTTTAAGTGTATGAGATTAATGAACAATTTATTCACCACGTTTGAGAATTTATGAACATTTTTTTATAGCATAATTTCATTAAGAACTAAAATAAAATAGGATGCAATTTCAATGAATATTTTCTCGAGTTTTAGTTTTGGCCTCTAATAGGGGATGAAGATCAACGATGGGTTGGTTTTAGTTTTTTGGTGCAATAAATTGTGGCTATATTTTCCTACTTACATATGGTTTCAAGGTTCTGAGATGGTTGAGGGTTATAACTATTATCCTTGGTTTTAGTTTTACTCTTTTTTTTATTGGGGAGTTTTCTACTTTGGTTGCAGCTTTATCAGCTTGTCCTAGTGTAATACCCTATATTTTCAATAATTATTTAATGCATAGAGATTCTATATCTTTGTTCACACTTGAAATTCTATCTTCAATCGATCAAAGTTTTTTCGAGCGATCGAACTTGTCTAGAGTTCAAGCGATCGAACCCTTTTTGAGTAATCGAAACCCTACCGACCTGAATTTATGACGTGGTCCCCACTTCAATCGATCAAAACCTTTTCAATCGATCAAACCTGACCGATCTGCGCTTGAGCGATCGAACTTAGTTCGATCGATCGAACGTGTAATTATCATAATTCCATGTTTTATGCAGAAATAACCACCTACACCTCCTCCCCTCTATATATATGAACCATTCTCGAGAGTGTGTGTGTTTGGTTAATTCAGAAAATCTAGAGAGAGAGAGAGAGAGTGGTGTTTTGATATATATATATATATATACTTATACACATATATTATACACTACACACATCCATATATATTATATACACTCAGAAGAGAAAGAGAAGCAGAGAAGAAGAAGAAGAAAAGAAAGAGAATGAGGGACACAGACGAAGAAAGGAGCAGAGAGAGAGAGAGGGACTCAAAGCTTGACAAGCCAAACGCGTCCTTAGCACGTTCAATGAGTCTTTACTCACTTGGTTTCAATTATATAATGTTTTTACAAACTTTTGGTATGTTTAGACGTATTAAACACGTCCCTAAGACGTTTATATGTTGTTGGTTGAAATCAGCTAGAAAAGATGACTCTTGAGCGATTGAACTGAGTTCAATCGATCGAAGGTTCAATCGATCGAAGAGACTTCGATCGCTCGAACATTTCTTTCCCTCAACCGATCGAAATGGTTTCAATCGATGAAATTGAGCAGAACATAAATTGTTCCTTTAGTTTATTATATGTAAGGTTCGAATGTTCGATTCTTGATTCGGACTTCTATTATGCGACTATGGGTTAATCAGGGAGAATGTGACAACACAGATAAGTATGATCAAGAATAATGGATTAACGTAATGACGTTAGATACTATGCGGTTCATGTATGAGTTCGATATCTGTTCATTTCAATCAGAGTAGTCAGGCCACATGGGAATTGTCATGTATCGATATTAGTACTGAGTATAAGTAGGTTTGACAAGTTCTGGATATGGTATGCGAGCGAACACCTGCTCATGATATGCTTTTACATGCGGTGGATGGTTTATATCCTTAACGAGCAGTGGGCAGGACCATGTAGTCCTAAAGTAGCCAAATGATCTATGTTATATCCTTAACGAGTAGTGGATGGTTTATATCCTTAACGAGCAGTGGATGGGGATCACTGGTATAATACGATGAGTCATGGCAATAGATTTGATGTACTGTTGTTCAAAGCGTTGTATCCCTGACATGCGGTGGATGGGTTATATCCTTAACGAGTGGAGGATGGACTGACATGGAGTCCATGATTGCGGTGGATGGTATATATCCTTAATGAGCAATAGATAGAATGATGGTATGTCTATATATGTGTGCAACAATTGAGTTTGTTCTTTCCAGACAGAGTTTGTTGATTATCGGTCTTAGGATAAAAAGACGATAAGGGCTGAGTTACGATATTGGAATACAGAGAAGATGCTATATAATTGAACTATATCTTATGACTTCATAACTTGTTATATGTTATATCATTGATACCTTGTGAGTTTTTATTCACTTGGCTCTCAGTAAGTTGACGGTCGTTATTGCCTGGACATTCCCTGTCCAGAAAACCCTGTCCCTTTTACTGCAGATAATGGAACTTTTGATGACGGCTACTACCCTGAGGAGGAAAATGCAGAAGATGGCCCCACCGATGCTGGTTACACTGGAGAAGGAGGTTACGCTGATGATTATCCTTACGCCAGCTGAAGACTTGAAGATAGTTATATCTAGTTTATATTTTCGTTATTTCTGTTGAACTTTAGTTTAACGGGTACTTGGGCATATGTTGTCTCCAGACCTGTTGTGATCCTGCTGACCACACTCTGATGTTTGTAATAGATTAGTGCTATTATATTTCAGTTGTTTATGTTACTGTTCCTATTTATATTTGTGGACTAGTACTGTGTGGTGTGGATAATAGTGACTTACACTTATCATTCCCTATGGACCCAAAAAAGAAATTTATTTTTCTTTATTTTTGCTGCTCCGGGGCGTGACAGCTAGTGCAGAGGCAGTAGAAGAAGGTTTAATACTCTTTGAATCCATGAAAAAGGAGTACGAGATTGATCCAAAGATTGAGCATTATTTGGGGGTCATCAATGTTTTAGGCAGAGCCGGACATGTAAATGAAGCAATGAAGTTTATTGAGAACATGCCAATTGAGCGCACAGCTAAAATTTGGGAGGCTTTGATGAGTTTTGCTCGAATACACGGAGATATAGGATGCCTCTTAGGATCATAAAGAACCTTCGGATATGTGGCAATTATCACAATGGAATAAAGATCATGTTCAACATTGTTGGGAGGGAGCTGATTGTGAGGGATAACAAGCGCTTTCATCATTTCAACATTATGTATCTTATATAAGTCATGTTTTGTATCAAATTTGAATACCATTTTTACTACAAATCAAGCATAGATTTGCTAGTTTTTCTATCCCTGCAGGCAGCAGCTTCTATGATAATAAATCATTTTACATGTCACAACCTTCATGTTTACAATGTTATTTACATGAACTGGCTCAAACTACAAAGAACAAAATCTACCATCTCAAAATGATAACTGAAAGAGTAGATAATTTTTTTCCTCTTTTGAAAAATTATTCTTCACTGTAGAAGACTGTTTTTTACACTTAATTTTGCTCTAATCCTTTCTAGGACAAATACACTTGCATAATGCTTGAAAGATATGAATGTAGGGAGGGTAGCTAAAAGGAGCTTTGTTGTGTTAAGGATTTATTGGGATAAATAGATGTATATAAATGGAGCTTTCCAGTATGAAGATTGATGTTTAAGAGTGCAATGATGATAGTTGGCCATTTCTTTGTCTAGCCACCACCTTTATAAACAGCTTCATCTCTTGCTGGAACTCTCAGAAATGACTTCATAACATCATATGCAGTAAAACCTAATGCGAGTGATGGTACAACTTGTAGAACACACAAAAGCAATTATTAGTACCTGCCACAAAATACAAGTTAACCTGAATTCTATTGTGCACTGTAACGTTCAAATGTAGTAGTACTTTGAATCTAAGATCCACAACAGTAAACAACATTCAATTTTTGTTTTTTTATTTCATGTCCACCCAATTTTATATTGCTTTTGATCCAGGAATTTAAAACAACTCTTCTTTTCTACATATCATCCACAAAAAGAACCCTAAAACTATTAGTTAAGAGGTGAAAAGAAGAAAACAAATCAGATTAACATTAATAAAAACAAAATTCCAAATCGAATCCTAATCATAGAGAGAGAGAGAGAGAGAGAGAGAGAGAGAGGGGTTCAAACCTTTTCAAATCGCCCTAAATCGAACCCTAATCGCAACCCTAAGCAACAACAGACTCGAAAAAATCAAGATTTTGAGACAGAGAGAGAGAGAGTGTGAGTGAGATAGATTTCAAACCTGTTTGATTTTTAGACCAAATCGCTGCCCTGAGATGAAGCATCCAAAGTTGCAATTTTGTTGAGGAGATCGAAAGGTCTAACTGCGACTTGGGTTTTAAAATGAAGAGAGAGAGAGAGAGATTGACATTTTGAACCTGTTGTGTTCTGCAGCAAATCGCCCTCTTCGTTCTCTCTGTTCCTACGATCAAGAATGGAGAGAGAAAATGTATACTTTGTTTTGGGTTTTGTTGTTTGAAGCGGCAAAATGGACGGGTTTTTGAATTAAAACCGAAATGGGTAAAAGAATGGATCCGACCTAGCATTTGTTCAAACAACAATAATGATGCTGTAAAGTAAGTGGAGCCCACCCAATTCAGTGCAACTTTTCGGTTCAATTCGGTGCAACTTTTCTGTTCAATTCGATGACACTAGAATTTTTGTTATCAAATACGTATAAATAGACCTCAAAAGAAAAATTCGGGGGCTGGCACCGTATGGCTTTCTCAGTGCACACACCCTCTCCTCCCCCACCACCACCAAAAAAAAAAAAAAAACCTAGTTCCACCCTTTCATTGTGGCTTCGAGGTTACGAGTTTAAACCAATGTTGAGATAAGATTGCATAATTCTAACCTTATGGACCTTGAACTGGGAAGAGCCTCTTACCAAGGTCAGCCATGTGAGTAGGCGAGAGAGTTAGCCGCCTACTTTTGATTTTTAAGAAGGGTCTAGAAAATAATTGCTCAAGCCAAAATAATTTTTTTAATATATATATACATATATATATATATACTAGGAGGAATCTGCACGTGCCAATTGGAAAATTGAAATCAATTAAAATAATATTATAGTTCTCAAATTTGGTTCACATACTTTGCCACTTATAACAAGTTCCAATTTCAAAAAATTACCTATCTCTAGTGTAATTTGTATTTGTATGTAGTACAATTATCAAACCATTTGGAAATCAAAATTTCAAATCAAATTTGACAGTCAATGATATTCAGTCAAATGTCACATGGGATGCCACATCCTTTTGTGAGAATCTCTTTTGTGACCCTTTTGTGTCCTTAGCACTACCCATCCTTGCAACATATGGTTATATCATGTGGTTAACTACTACACAATTTGAAAATTAATAGGATGTCTCGAGGGAACATATGGTTAAATTTGGTTCTTAAATGATTCGATAGTTATGCCATTTAGAGCAACTTTTTTACAAGAATTAAATGGTTATTAATGTAGTTGAATGTATTGCAACCGTTAAAACATTTGTAAATCAACACGTGCGCTTCGCAGGTGTCAATCCCCTCATGTTAGCTTATTTGGCTTTTATAATTGGTAATTTAAAATCTCATTCTTACTTAATTTAGAATTTATAGTTTGACTTCTAAATTCAGTATGATTATACAAATTAGAACTAAAAGATTAAAATATTAACATATGTTGTGTGTATGAATTTAATTTTTAAGTATATTAACAATTGTACCACAAGCGATACTATGTGGTGTTACTGACTACAATGGTACAATTGTCAAAATTTAGGGAGAACAAATAATGGTGTGTGTATGAATTCAATTTATAAGTATATTAACAATTGTACCACAAGCAATACTATGTGGTGTTACTGACTACTATGGTACAATTATCAAAATTTAGGGAGAATAAATTTGTTTACCCAAATTAGAATAATGTGAGAGTTTTGAAATTTGAATCTCAAATAAAGTTCTCCAATGCTTTAATAGTTGTACTGCTGAAAATAATTTTAAATTCTCAAAATGTTTTGAAACCAAATGTGTGATTAGTATTTGGGAATCATGGCATTAATTTTAAAATTCTGAATAATGTTGTGGTTCTTAAATTTGTATACCAATTTAGTTCCCAGTTTATGGTTAATTTGTATGTTGTGGATAATATTCCAAAGTATTATAGTTTCAAAGTGTAATCAAGGGTAGTCTCTTGTGTTAAGAACCACATTTAGGATAGAAATTTGTTTAATTTCTTTATCCATAATTTAAACACTTTTATTGACCTATATATATTTTTAATGCATATCATGAAGAATTTTGGAAGTAGTCGCATTTTTATTAACCTATCCATAATTTAAACATTTTTGTTGACCTATATGTAATTTTAAATACTTTTATTCACCTATATTTAATTTTTAATGCATATCATGAAGATTTTTCAAAGTAGCCGCAATATCTATTAACCTATCCATAATTTAAACACTTTTATTGACCTATATGTAATTTTCAATGCATATCATGAAGAATTTTGAAAATAGCCGCAATTTGTATTGACCTATCCATAATTTAAACACTTTCATTGACCTATATGTAATTTGTATGTGTGTCAAATTACTAAACAACACAAATGAAAGTGAACAATTACCAAATTGGCCAAATCAATTTCAAATTGCATGCAAAATGAGCATTCGCTCTTCAATATATGTTAATAGATGTGTGTGTGTGTATGTATGTGTGTGTGTGTGTGTGTTGGTCCAATTCATAATCCATCACACACAAAAAGTTGAAAAGAAAATTTTATATGTGATATAATAGCATTATTGTAATACATTACATCCTAAATATTTGGCTCAACACATTTTCTGTTTAGGCAAACCCAACCAATTTTACTATATTCCAAGCTTTACAAATGGCGGTCATCCCTTATTACCAAAAAAAAGTGATAATCTGCCGTCCACGTAGAGCAAAATAACAAAAGAATGAAGGAGAATTAAGATTAAAATTCACTATATGTAATAAGAATTACCAGCATTAAATCTTTCAACTTTTAATTAAATGTCCAGAAAAACTCACAGAACAAAACTGTAATATTTGCGATTAAGAAGATCCTACTAAAAAATGTGTAAAATTAAATAGATCCAATATATATTATATATTGCCTCAAAGCATTTTCCCTAAAACGCTACCTGTGATAAGGAGTTGCCCTTGTTCAGGAGGACTCCGACTTTAAAAGTTTACCTAGTACCACAAAATTGACAAGATGGATACCATGCCTTATTGGATCTGTCATTTACAAGAGGTAGCCCAATCTTCCGGATTCATAGCATGTTATGTGAGGTCTCTAATTCTAGTCAAGCATAAGTCATTTGGGCCATCAATCCACAGATTAAGCTTTGCATTTGGACCATCAAACCCCAAAAATTATTTTATACCCAGTAGTAGACTACTTCTGTCATGTGGTTAAGCGTAAACTTTTTCTTTTTCAAAAGTCAGACAATTTTACCATATGGCAGTTCTATACTTGTCAAGACTACCACATGACAATGGTACCAAACCATTGACTAAACTTTTTAGCATTTTTCTTGGAAAGGTATACAGTAGATCTAGGCATGCAGATGCAGCCAAACAAGCTTCACAGAATGAGCAAAGGACATTTCACTCTGGCCTTTCTTTGTGGTTCAGTTTCTAATGTTACAGTTTCTTTCATTTTTCTTAGGTTCCACAGTCCTAAGTGATATCCATTAGACAATTGAGAATTGTAAGTGGAATCCACATTCACATTTTGAGTGAAACTTACATCTACAGAAGTACAGAACCACAATAATTGAAATGTAACTAGTCGATAACCTGTGCAATGCACGGGCTATTATCAATTGTGCGAACCCTTGTAAAACTATTAACATACTATTCAACCAAAGTTTTGTTTTAAGAGTTTCTTTGGATTGGCTTTTGAATTTATCTCATTTTTCTTAGGTTCCACAATCCTAAGTGATATACAGCAGACAATTGAGAATTGTAAGTGGGACCCACATTCACATTTTGAGTGAGACTTACATCTACAGAAGTACATAACCACAAAAATTGAAATGTAACTAGTCGATACCCGTGCAATGCACGGGCTATTATCAATTGTGCGAACCCTTGTAAAAATGTTAATATACTATTCAACCAAAGTATTATTTTAAGAGTTTTTTTGGATTAGCTTTTATATTTACACATTTTGAAAGAAGAGTTTTATATGTAATAAATTAGAAATTTTTACAGAAGTTTTTTACTCTTTAAAAGGAATGCTATGAAAAAGCTAGTCCAAAAGCTTACAGTTTTGTAAACAATCACTAATAAGTGATTAAGAAAAAGAGCTGGCTTTTGCATATTGTATAGATCATCAACAAAAAAACGTGTATTTAGAGATCAACTTACACACGCAATGACCGAAAAAGGGGAAAATGAATAAATAAAAAAGGGTTAACTATCAAGAAATTAGATACCATAGCTCCTGTTGTGAGCTCCTTTTGCAAGGCAATGGTTTCTCCAGTCCAAAAAATGTAAAAGTATCAAATAAAAACCAACAGCGAAGTTAGCAAGGATTATTCAAGGGCTCAGTAATTAACCTCCCATCAGTAGTCCGACGAACGTTCAATCGGGGTGGAGCGTTTGATTTTCAAATACCATATCTCTGTCCAAACTCCTATGGAATTTTGAATTTTGACTACTAAACTCATGCTTACCCCTATTATACTTGTTAGAATTAGTTTTATTAGCTTTAGGGTAGTTTAGTCTTTTCTTTTATATTAGGGTAATACTGTATACCTAGATATTGTATTATTATTGCCTCTTCTTTTCCATTGTATTCATTCATTCAGTTTTAGTGTTATGAAAAACTCTAGCTCTCTTTTCTTTTTCCCTTTGTTGTTTTCTTAATTATTTAATATATTCACATGGTATCAGAGCAGGTTCGAATCTCATCCACTATTTTCGCAGATCCAACTCTGCGGTGAGTTGGCTGGGGGTTGTAGGGGGCAGCGCGCCCCTGCCGGGGTTCTTTTCTCTTTCCCTTTGTTGTTTTCGGATGATTCTGGTTTGTTGTTGGATTTCTTGCTGATTCGGATTCAGATTCGTATTTAGAACTCGCACTGCTTTGCGCTCGTTTTTGGATCTGTCTGTCACTGATTCTGGTTCGTTTGTTTTGTGTTTTTGGATCTGTCTTTGATTTTGGGTTCGCTTGTTTTGTGTTATTTAATTGCTTCGTTTTCGTAATGGCTACCGAACGTGATGATTCGCTTTAAGCGATTAGTGTTAAACTCGATGGCAAGAATTTTGCATATTGGAATTATGTGATGAAAAATTTTTTGAAGGGGAAGAAGATCAATGGGGATTTTAGTAAACCTACGAATGAAAATGCTGATAAATTTGCAGAATTGCTAGATGTTTGGGACACAAATAATTCAAAAATCATTACTTGGATCAACAACTCCGTTGCTCCCTCAATAGGTATGCAGTTGGCAAAGTTTGAATATGCAAAGGAGGTGTGGGATCATTTGGCTAAATTATTTACACAGTCCAATTTTACGAAAAGGTACCAATTAGAGTGTGATATTCGTGCCCTTGAACAAAAAAATTTGAGTATTCAGGAGTTCTATTCTACAATGACAGATCTTTGGGATCAGTTAGCTCTCACGGAGTCGCCCGAATTGCGGGCCTTTGCACCATATATCCCTAGTAGGGAGGAACAACGTCTGGTTCAGTTTTTGATGGCTCTACGTGAAGACTTTGAGTGCCTTCGTGGGTCCATTCTCCATCGTAGCCCACTTCCGTCCGTTGATTCTGTTGTCCATGAGTTAGTAGCCGAGGAAATATGTCTCAAGACACAGTCTGGAAAGGGAATTCTGTAGGAAACTGCGTTCCCAGAATCCGTTGACAGTGTGTATAAGTTGGTACTGCAAAAATTTCATGAAATCTATAATAACCCTACAAGGGCGGAACTAGGGTTACCTTGAACTGTAAAAACGGATTGCTGTAGTAGACGAATCGAGAACACAGGCTCGATAACAGCTCACGATCTTCTACCGTATTCCTCCGTTGCCAGAATATCGAACTGAGTGTGGGCTCTTTCGAAATCCTTTCTGTTTTCTGCTCTCCCTCTTTTTCACTCTCTTTTCTATTCCGAGTTATAATTCTCTATATAGAAAAACGCTAGCTGATGAGAGAGCCAAAGCAGCATATATATAGGCTACGATAGGGACCATAAGAAGTCAATAAGGAATAGGCTTCCTTATGGAATTAGGAAACCCTAATTCAAACTGAATCAGATTCCTATTTCCATAAATTATAATTCATACCACTAAAGAATTATAATTGCACTCCTACCCTTATCTCAAAAATATATTTCGAGCTCCATGTTATTAAATGCTTATTATCTCCCCATGTTAAGATTACAGATATCCATTAATTAAATATAATTACTGACAATCATATTTAATTAATTTCTTAAAATTCCTTGAGATCCTCTGCTTAACTTATCTGATATGTCGGATAAAAAATCCACCTGCAGGGTTTGACATAATCAAAACTTATAAGCTTTCTCAAGGGGATATCATCAATCCCAAAATTGAGACATGGATTCCATCATTAATTAATATCTACCACACAATTAATATTGCCACCCAATCCAATGAGATATTGACCCATTTAAGGATCTCACCCTTTTGGGGATCAAAGTGTAAATATCAAATGTACGTGTCTACAAATTAACTTAGGATTTAGAGCATAAGCACACATAATAGCCATGAAGTATTAATTATCTTATAAGTTAGTATAAAGATAATTACCCTAAGTCAGTCCCGTTTAATACATAAAGTGTACCAGCATAGTGAGTTAAAACTATACCGTTTTCTGTAGTCAAGACAAACCTACTACAACACCATGCTGCAGTCCTACCGATGGTGTGTCCAATCCCATCTAAGACTGTAAACCAAAATCTTACATTCTATAATATCTGATGGCCTGATCTTCCGTATGTAAGCCGAACTCTACACACCAAACCACCTACTATATAGAATTAGACACACACATGCATAATATTAAATAAATAATATAATACAAACATTGCCCACACAGATTCTCATAAAAAAAATGGATTAACTGATTTTATTAAATGAATAATAAATCAACTACATAAAGCATGGCTTTTAGTATATATCCCTAACAAATTCTCCCCGACTCTACTCCGTCTGTTTTAGCAGCCCCTTTTCGACCACAGTCCAACAATCAGAATAAGCCTTACTCGAGAGTTGGTAGTGATGTATGCAGCTACTGTAAGGAGAAGGGTCATTGGAAGGCTCAGTGTCCTAGGTTGGGTCGTGCAAACCAGCCCAATAGCAGTAATCAACCCTCACATGGTCGACCACCACAACAACAGCAACCTTAATCTTCTCATTGGAAATCTGACAACCAATCTCAGCAGCGTTCATATAGGCCTCCACAGCCTAACACTACAGCAGTTGTACCACCATCAGACTCATTTGGACCCGGTTCCCCTTCCTCATCCACTCCGTCCATGACCTCCCTTGCTGAGCAATTTTAGAAGTTCCTTGCCACACAGCCACATGATCTCTCTGAGCCTCTGTCCTATAAAGAGGAAACTCTTGATCCTCTTTGGCAACAGGCTATGGCAGAGGAACTCTCAGCATTGTATAAGACAGACACTTGGAGTTTGGTTCCCTTACCTTCTGGTAAGAGCGCTATTGGTTCTCGTTGGGTTTATAAAATCAAAACCAAGTCAGATGGGTCTGTTGAGCGGTACAAAGCAAGATTGGTTGCCAAGGGTTTTTCCCAGCAGTATGGTATGGATTACGAGGAGACTTTTGTTCTTGTTGCTAAAATGACTACTGTTCGTACTCTTATTGCAGTATCTTCTATTCGTCAGTGGCATATAACTCAGATGGATGTTAAAAATGCTTTCTTGAATGGAGACCTCCAAGAGGAGGTTTATATGGTTCCTCCTCCGGGTGTTCCTCATGGTCCTGGTGAAGTTTGCAGGCTTAAAAAAGCCTTATATGGTCTTAAACAAGCTCCTCGAGCTTGGTTTGAGAAGTTTTCCACAGTGATTACCTCATTTGGGTTTTCCTCGAGTGAGTATGATTCAGCTCTCTTTATTAGGTATACCACTACTGGTCGTATTATGCTTTCTTTGTATGTTGATGATATGATTATTACTGGTGATGATGTTGATGGGATTGCAGTGTTGAAGTTTGAATTAGCTCGTTGTTTTGAAAAGAAGGACTTAGGTCCACTACGTTATTTTTTGGGGATTGAAGTAGCCTATTCTCCAAAAGGTTATCTTCTTTCTCAGTTTAAGTATACAGGTGACATTCTTGAGCGTGCTCGCCTCACTGATAATAAGATTGTTGATACCCCTTTGGAGCTTAATGTTCGTCTTTCCCCTTCTGATGGCGTTCCTTTGCCTGATCCTACCTTATATCGCACTATTGTTGGTAGCTTGGTTTATCTTACTATTACTCGTCCGGATATTGCTCATGCTATTCATGTTGTTAGTCAGTTTGTTACTTCCCCTACTACAGTTCATTGGGCTGCTGTTCATCGTATTTTGAGGTACTTGAGGGGCACTAGGTTTCAAAGTCTTTTACTTTCTTCATCATCTTCCTTGGAGCTGCGTGCGTACTCTGATACTGATTGGGCCGGTGATCCTACAGATCGCAAGTATGTTACTGGGTTTTGTATATTTTTGGGTGATTCTCTCATTTTTTGGAAGAGCAAGAAGCAAGATGTTGTTGCTGTGTCTTCCACAGAAGCTGAGTATCGTGCTATGGCTTCGACTAGCCGTGAGCTTATTTGGTTACGCCGACTACTTACAGATATGGGTGTCTCCCTTCCTCGCCCTTCACCTATGTATTGTGATAATAAGAGTGCTATTCAGATTGCTCACAATTCCGTCTTCCATGAGAGGACCAAGCATATAGAGATTGATTGTCACATTACTCGTCATCACCTTAAGCATGGAGCTATCACTTTGCCTTTTGTTTCTTCTTCCACACAGATTGCTGATTTGTTTACAAAGTCACATCCGATTCAGCATTTTCGTTTTTTAGTTGGCAAACTCTCTATGCTTTTAGCTGCAGCATCGTGAGTTTGAGGAAGGGTGTTAGAATTAGTTTTATTAGCTTTAGGATAGTTTAGTCTTTTCTTTTATATTAGGGTAATACTGTATACCTAGATATTCTATTATTATTGCCTCTTCTTTTCCATTGTATTCATTCATTCAGTTTTAGTGTTATGAAAAACTCTAGCTCTCTTTTCTCTTTCCCTTTGTTGTTTTCTTGATTATTTAATATATTCACAATACTCACCTAAATCTTTCATACAGACAAAGACCCGACGGGGTGCATTTTTTTGCCATCCCTAGAGATATCTACTTTCTGCTAAAAAGGAACATGCAAACCAAAGAATGTTAGATCACAATTTTTTTCCCCATAACCATATACTACTAAGCAATTAAAAAACCCTAAACCAAATATTATATAGTGCAAAGAATTGGTGAGAGGAATAAGATAAGATGTCTTCCCACCTCCCAAATAGAGGCAATTAGAAGGGAAAACAAAGAATCTGGTAGAGCAATTTATGTTAACCAATGACCCTTAGCTTCCTCACTTTAATAGTTTAATGAGCCTTTAATGAGATTTTTTGCAAATGAAAAAGTGCATATTGGCAGGAAAGTCACCGAAAAAATTAAATGCAAATTATGTACTCCATCTCTACTTGTAGGCGTATAATACATCTGTCATACCCCAACCCGCCCTGGCGGATTAGGACACATGTAACAAGACTATACGCACTCAAAATACACTAATAAGCAAGAACCCATGTTAGTTATTAAGGAAAATCATGATTTGAACCAATATAAAAGAACTTGCTGTGATAAAACAGCCCCAAGGGCAAAAATGGTCATAAATAAAGTACATCAAAATTTATACCAAAAGATAGGTCTTTGAGTCCCGATTCCAACGCAAAAAATAATGCACGGATCCGAATTTCCTAGAAAGAGTTATGCACGTTTCTGTAAAAGTGGATGTCCTGTAAAATTGCATGCGGATCGATCCGCCCTATAACCCGGATCGATCCGTCTTAGCATTTTCTAGCAGTATGTCCCTCGAAAAGGCCGAATCGATCTTCCCTTTAACCCGGGTCGATTCGGGTTTTGCAGAACTGCTTCCAACTGCTAAAAACTCTGTTTTTACCATTCCAACTCATAGCCAAACTTACCCAAACATCATAGAACTTCAAGAAAACATTTCTAAATCATTTCCAAACATTCTTAAACATCACCAAGCATAAAAGTTATATACAAAAACTCTCTCTTGGTTAAAACAACCATAAAATATCTCTTTTGGATCAAAAACAACATAAGCACAAGGAATTTATCAGAAATCACTTCAAGACTTTGTATTTAAGTTGGTTAAACATGAAACTCAACCAAAGTCGTAATTGCCCCCTAACTGGACTTGCTGGAATGGCTCAAAACTCATCTAACATGCTCAAGCCCATAGCTAACTCAAGGAAATACATAGAATTCTCAAAAAGGACCTCCAATACTAATTAACATAAAAATTTACATAAGTTTTCCAAATTTAACTCCAAACTTCCCAAATTACAAGTTAAAGATCTAAGCTTCATGGATACAACCAAAGTACTAACTTTGTCATAAAAGGAACTACAATTTTCAACATTTTACAAGTTAAAAAGAAATTCATAAACATAAGTCCCAAATCTCCCCCATCCCTCCCATCTTTCCCACCTCTCCCAACGTACGTAATTTCTTCTCCGGGTATTGCTCCAAACCTGCGGTGGTTGTTATTTACCACAATAGAAAAGGAAACGATTTCTTCAGCATTACGCTTAACTAACATGCTTGGATGTCATGAACATGTATAATGCAACAATATAAGCACGTAAGCATACATAATTGCAGAATTTATGGGTTAATGTCTCATTCAGACAGGAAGACCACTTCCTTGGTCGTGCGGTCACTTCTATTCCTTGGACTTCCGTATCTATCGGATTCTTCCTATTCTCCTTCCTTATTACTCCCAACAATGAACCATTACTCCCAATTAATCATTGACCACTTAACATATAAGCACATAGCCACACAAACATGAGTATTTCATACCAAATCAACATAAAGTTCTAGTATTTAGTATAAATTTAACCATAACTTTAAGGATTGTCATTTCCTAACTATCAATTGTAGTACAAGACATGTACATATCAAAGCTTAAGTTACAAAACTCACCTCCCACAGATTTTACCCCAAATAAGCTAGAAATGCAGAATTTCTTTAACAATTCTTGCTCAATTCTTTCCAAGGAGTAAATCCTACACGAATTCGGCAACGCATGTCACCGATTAGCATGAGCTACCAAAATTATGATGATTAAAATATAAATTAAAGGTATAGAAATGATCGTCTTACCTCCAAGAGTCCGAATACGGCTTCGGTAAGCTGGTTGAGGCCGGGGGGTTAGTGAGCATAGCGAACGTAACCTCCCAGCTCCCGAAGGGCCTCTATAAGCTCTCCCGAACCGAAGGGAAGGGAGAGATTACAGAGTTACCTTCCTATTAGGGATAAGCTATTAAACGAAGTCTGTAAGATGAGTTAATAGCGCAGTCTAGAGTTAGAGCGTAGCGAGAACTCTAGAGCCGGAGGGTATAACGAAGTCTGAAAGACGAGTATAATTGGAGGATGAGGCCGTAAGGCCGAGTTCCCTCCTGGAGGGAACTCTGTAATCTATCACGACCAAAGGGAGGGAGAGATTATAGAAATGGAGATGAGTGAGCGAAGTGAACGGTCACGAATTGAAGGAACGACGGCGACGGAATGACGTATAGACAACGTCGGTGACGGTTTCTCCTTTCCCTCTCTCGGTGTCTCTATCTTTTTCCTAAGAATTTATGTAAATTTTGAGAACTCTCACATTATCTTGACACATACACACACATGCACTAACATTGAGGTGTCATCACCTTAAATTTTTTCTCTTTTCATATGCACCCCCGATTTTTCTTAAGTTCCTATTATGAAATTCCCAAACATTCTGTTAACTACCCAAATATCTAATGAGTGTTTGTCTAAGTCCCATTTGGGTCTCAACGTGGGTCCTAAATATTTTGTGAAGTTGCTATCGCACCTACTAATTATGAATCTTATTTTCAGTTATGCTCTTATATGGTACCAAATGCGAACATATATATCATCATATAATATGAAAGCATTTAAACAAGTATTCATTTAATCATATAAAATACAAATATTATTACCCGGCCCTTCACTGGGTCCCACTTCACTACCTATCCCACCTCACTGGGGACTTTTCTAATTGTTTCCTTTACCGAACACTTTTGTTTCACGGGTGAGTCCAAGCCTCCCCTTAAATCCATTTTTACACACTAAGGATATAAATTAATGCATACTAAAATGAGTATTAAATCCTTTTCCAGGGTACGGGTGTTACAACATCATATAAAGAGAATGAATTTGGGGAATTACACTTTGCATTTTGGAAGTCACAATGCATGCATGTAACATTTGCATTCGGTTAATTGGCATTTAAATCAACCCACAAAGAGATTTAAAAGAAAGAAAAAGGAAGAGGCCACATGGCACAATGAGGAAGAAGAGAGAAAGAAAAGGAAGAAGCCACTTGGTACAATGAGGATTGAGTTTTTGCCTTGGCTTTTAGATAGATAGAATAGATGTATGTGGGTTCCACAACTCCAACACTTTTTTTCTCGTGTACAACAATTTACATGACAACGAGTCCATTTTAGAGCAATTCTTAGAGAGCACTTTTGTTATAAATGTAATTGAGTGAACACATGAATTGAATTGATCTTTTGAATATTACAAAATTACATTTTTGAGTTTTGCTACGTCCTTTTCCAAATTTCCAATTGACAATTGGTCAGCAAGTTAGCTGTAATACCCTATATTTTGGGTATGTATATATAATAAATAAGATTCTGCATGAATACTTTTGCTATACCTGTAATTTAGCTTTTCGATTGACCAAACTATTCTCAATCGATCGAAGTTGTGGGGTTTCAATCGATCGAACCCTTTTCGATCGCTCGAAACTCTGTCGGTATAATTTATGATTTGGTCCCACTTTCTCAATCAATTGAACCTACTTCAATCGCTTGAACCCTGACTGACCTGCTCTCAATCAATAGAACTTATTTGATCAATCGAACGTTTTTGGAAATCTTATCCTCAGTTTACGTGAAGCTACCACCTTGCACCCCCAACCACTATATATATGTGACCATGTTGTGTTTGAGGTTTGTTTTTGCCTAGAGAAATTTTAGAGAGAGAGAGAGAGAGCTTGTGATTCATATATATACACACAATATATACACACATACACTATATATATAAGCTGTGTGTGAGAGAGAGAGAGAGAGAGAGAGAGAAAGAGAGCAGAAGGAGAAAAAGAAGGAGAAGAGAAAGACAGAGAGAGGATAAGGGAGTAGAGGAGAAAGGAAAAAGAAAGAGAGGGATTGGCCATTGGAGCTCCAAAGCTCACCAAGCTCAAACCAAATAACCCGTTATGCTTTGGTGAGTTATAAACTCACTCAGTAGCTTAGGTGTATGTTTTTATGAGTTTTGTACATAAAGAAGTGAACCCAAACACATCCCAGAGATTTTGGGCGTCCATTGCCCAGTTTCTGGAGAAGACAAGTTTCGATCGCTTGGATTCAATTTTATACCCGTTTTATTTCAATCAGAGTAGTCAGACCACAATAGGAATTGTCATGTGTCGATGTTAGTTCAGTCGAGGTAGGTTTGATAAGTTTTGGGAAATGTACGTGGGCGGACACTTGGTCATAGGTCCTTAAAAGCGGTGGGTGGGACCTAGTAGTCCTAAGATAGCCAGATGATGCATGAGGTCCTTAAAAGCGGTGGGTAGTTTAGGTCCTTAAAAGTGGTAGATTGGGATCACTGATAGACATCGCTAAGTCGTGGCAATAAGATGAAAACATTGTATCCCTGACATGCGGTAGGCAGTTTAAGTCCTTAAAAGCGGGAGATGGACTGATGTGGTGTCCATGATATGCGGTGCGCGGTTAAGGTCCTTAAAAGCGGTGGGCGGTGGACAAAATAATGGTATATATATCGATAAAGTTGAACTATTGAGTATGTTCTTCGATCAAGAGTACTATTGTTGGTCGTCGTGTAACAAGATGCAAATAACCGATTAATGGGTTGGAATAAAGAGAACGATATTACTAGTATAACTACACTTATCTTTCATAACTGGTAATTATATTGTACTTATGATATTGTTTTAGGTTCTACTCACTCAGCATTAAACAAGCTAACGGCGTTTCATGTTTGGACATTCCCCGTCCAGACTATCTTGTCGCTTATAATATAGGTAGCGTACTGTATGAGGACATCTACTATCCAGAAGAAGGATATGTTAAGGCTGGGCCGGCAGAAGGTGGAGGCACCGGGGAGGATTACTATGAAGGAAAAATAGGTTTAAAAGATTTTAAACGCGCAGCGGAAAGATTAAGTTTTAAAAAACTTTATTGGTATGCCCGGATCTACTACTCGTCAATTCCATAGATACGTATACTAAAGAGGGGAACAAGAAATTATACCTCAGGTCTTGAATCCAATTATGAATTTCTTTCACTTAGATGGTGCAGTAGCCTCCATTAGGTTGTCTTCACCCTTATGTCTCCTACAGATGCCTGGCGGAAGGACTAGGATTGGTGGGAGCCTTAATAGAGAGGAAGGAGAAGGTTTAGGAGCTCTAAAAACAGTTTCTGCAGTCTCTAGCGTAGTAAAATGACGAACTCTATTTTCTGGATGCAACTGCCCTATTTATAGATTCCCAAAACTGACCTAACGTTCAAGCGATTGAAGTGTCTTCGATCGATCGAACCTTCGATCGATCGAACCACCTTTGAGCGATCGAACATATCTAGACTTCAATTGATCGAGACAACTTCGATTGATCGAACCTGTCTTGACATCATCTTCATGTGCCTTTCCAAGCATCCAAATGGAGCTAAGAGTGGAACCTTCTAGGCTCTTTATTGTTGACTCAGACTAGTTGTTAGTTCCCATGATCAAACTCTTTGATCAACAAACTAACCAACTGATCAGTTAACGTTTACTCCACTATAAAACGATAACTGAACTCCAACGCAAAATAACATATCCGACGCGGTAACTAGACTTGTATGGCATACTAATGTCCCTCTACCGTCTACATTCGTAATCATATTCAGGTAGTCAGATAAACAGTTACTGTCAACCTGAATTATGATTACTTCTTATATTCCTTGAGTCTCATTCACCTCTCATGATTACCAAACATGTTAATAACTACTTATCAACAAGACTGCAGTTCTCAATAATCAACTTGGTGACATTCTCAAGGGAATGCTTACTTTGAATCAGAGGGTAGATTCTATCTTGACAATATATGTTCACAATCCTATAAACATGACATACCCAAAATACCCAGGTGTTGATCTTTTATAGACCTCACTGATTGGTAAGTCAAAGTAGCCATATTCATAGTTTGTGTTCATAATCGTCGATTGAGGACACGTACCTTATACAAGTTATGATTTTTTATTGACTGTTGACAGTCTTGAATGTCAATAGGAAAGCTCAAGTCCGTCAATGCAATATAAGCACTAGCATATTAACTAAGAGTCATACTCCAGTGATTGAGATTCATCACTCCATCCAATGGTAGTTAATCATGCTATAGTGTAAACATGATGAGATATCTAGTCTCATCATCCACTGCAACAAGTTCTATGTATCAAAAATTAGCAATTCATAACTCACTTGCATGTATCTCATACACACGCGAATTACCTACTATGATAATTAAGGATTGACAATCATCTCATGAAAGAAACATACATAATAAAATGTAAAGCTAATATCCATATATTAAAATGTCAATGTCTCATACATAAAGTCATGGTTTGAGTGCACAAACCCAACATACTATACTGGCGATTATGTGTACGCCAGCTGAATATATAGGATAGATTGTAGCCCTAATCCTACTTCCTGACTTTAGTATTATGTTTTGTAATCAGGGCATATGTTGCCTTAAGATTTTTATACTTTGATGTCGACTCTGATGTGTTGGCCCAAAAGTAATCCTTAGAAGGGGGGGGGGGGGGGGTGAATAAGATTACTAACAATTAATGACAAATTAAAAACTTAAAGCAAGCACAAAACTTAATTAAAACAATAATTAAAGAGAGAAGGAAAAGAGGCACTTGCAAACTGAGTTTTCAAGTGGTTCAGTAATCCACTACCCGCGGCCTATGTCCACCCCTCAAGAACACCTCTTGATGAATCCACTAATCAATCTTCTTTGGGTGAAGATCAAACCACTCTTTACAAGTTCTTCTTGAACTCCTTTTACACCTCAAATGAATAAATACCTTCACTTGGAGCAAGGGTTACACCAACCCTCTTACAACTTCAAGGGTTTAATAAATGTTTGATTACAACTGAATAACACTCTCTTTGTAGAGTAGATGGAAATAATAAAAGCTCACAATGATAGCTCTCAAAGGATTATAAAATCAAATCTAGAGCTAGAAGCTTGAATCTCAAATAATTAGAGCTTGAATCTTTGATTGCAATAAGCGAGTAATCAATGAGAGTAATGGATGATCCAACAGCCAAATTTAAAATGAGTATATATACTCTCTTAAAGAAATCTGAACATTTAAGGTAGGTGGGAGCATTAAATGCTAAAGCAAAAATAGAGGAAAAAGAGGCGTTATTGTTCTACGCAGAGGTCCAGTCGACTGGGTTCACGATCCAGTCGACTGCCTTTTAAATATTGAAATTGCCCCTTTGACACAGTCGACTGTATTGCAGGGTTTAGTCGACTGGATGGTTGAAGCAGAAACTGGCTTCAAAAACCATGGTTCAGTTGACTGTTTTTGAGTCCAGTCGACTGATGATAGTCCAGTCGACTGCTTTTAAAGGAAAAACAATTTTCTTATTTTGAATGAATTGTTCAATTTTAAGCCCTTGTTTTTTAGATTCACTTTAACCAACTTTACATAAAGACCTATAAGAATAATACAAGAGGGAAATAGTCTTCCATAATGCTTCCATAGAATATCCATCATCATTCTTAAGATCTGTTTGGACAATGTGCTAAATAAAATCATAAGTACTCAACTTAACAGTTTGTTAATCATCAAAATTACTTAGGGTAAAACCCTTGGGGCTAACAATCTCCCCCTTTTTGATGATGACACACTACTAGTTGCTCAAGATAAATGAATAACAAGCAATTGTCTAATTGTGATAAATGATGCATTCGCTTTGAAGAACATGTGAATAGTTGAGGCAATGAGATTCAATTCAATGTCACAGTTTAAACAAAGAGACATGGAAAATTAATTCAATGTGGATATGCAACAGGATATTCTCCCCATTTTGTCATCAATAAAAATTATGTAGAGCGGAGAGAGGCTCCCCCTCTTTGAGTGAGTTGATGCACGGGATAGGGTAGGGGGGGGGGGGGAAAGTATGGGAATCACTTAATTAAAAGTGTCACACCCGTTCCAGAATTTCATAGTTTGATCATGCATGATATGAAATTTTATGAATTATCATTGATATATGATAATTGAGGATAAGTGGTTGACTGTGGTCAACGGTAAGGTGTCAGTAAGGACACGAGAATATGGAAGTTCATATTCCATAATCATGAGTAAATGATATTTATATGATTTAAATGTTATTTGACTTTATCTGGTATTCCTGTGAATAGTAATTATACCTGTGTAGTATAATTTCTGATAGTTTCGATATTGTTATATATCATTTTGAGAACTGTGGTAAGAACGTGAGTGACACGTTAATTAAAAAGGTAGGTTGTGTAGAGATTCCACAGAATATAGTTTTCGGACGTTATTTTTGACCCAAACGGAACCTAGTCGAAAACTTTTGAAATTTATAGTTTTCACTCGTAAAGTTATAAAATGGACGTGTGCGAAGTTTCGTGGGTGAATTAGAAGTTTGAGGAACTCGTGGGGAGGTAAACATAATTTCTAGAACTTTTGTCTATATATAGATGAGGATGAGATTCATTCTCATCCAAACTTTCCAAAAATATCTAGAGAGAGGAGAGAGAAAGGAGATTTGGAGCCAACGGGCTTTGCGACGCCGATCGACGACCGTTCGTCCGTCAGATTTTCTTCAGATTTCAGATTTGAACTCGTGGAGGTAAGATCTCCGTTTTGATACCACTTAGGCCGTGTTTGGCCAAGTTTTGTAAAGATCTTAATTTTAGACTTTTGGGGAAAACAGGTATAAACTTGTAGGAATTTTTTCAAATTCGGAATCCGACATTTATTTAGCCTCCTAGTCGATCCTTCAAAGTTTGGGGGAAATCGCACGAGGTATGAAGTTCTAACTTGTGAAATATAGGGAAATACATGTTTTAGATTTCGACGACAAAATTGAGATCCGGGCAAAATCCATGTGTTAATTGTAGGCCCGTTAATTATGCACGCGCTAAATTGTGAAAAGCATGTCTAAATTTATGCGAGCACGTTAAGTTGTCTATGTGGGTCAAAGGGGAGTCTTATACAAATTCATGCCGGAGTAAGCTTCTCGATGTTTGAGAATTTAGTAGCGACGGCTACTGTGCATGGTTGATAGACTTGGACTTGCCATGGCACTTGTGGATACAATGGTTGATAGACTTGGACTTGCCATTGGTACCGCGGTTTAAGGCTTGGACTTGCCGCTATCGGATGAATGCGTATTTTTCTTCCTAGAGACTATTGATGTGATTTATGAGATTAAAGCATGTTTTGCTATATATTATACATGTTAGACTTGTGCACTCAGCATATAGCTGAGCAGTGGAGATGTACTCCATTGCAGGTAAGAAGAAAGACAAGAAGAAACGTGAGGAGTGAGGCCGTGGAATGCCGGGGAATCAATTGTCTATACTTTTGTTCTATTTTGAACTTGTAATAATAACCTTGAATTCGTAGTATGTTGTAATATAATCTGAACTTGGATTTAGTACTTGTAATCCCTAGTAAATGCTCTTGTAATTATGTTTTTGAATGATGGAATAGAGTGGATATATGTTGGTTTGGATTTGGGAGAACCTTGAATTGGAAAAACTGCAGTTTTTGGAGTTGCTGATAAAAATCAGTCGACTGGTTTTTGATCCAGTCGACTGGACCGCTGTATTGGATTGGTTACTGCTTTGTTTCGTCTGAGGTTCAGTCGACTGGTTAATAAAACAGTCGACTGGATGGAGCCCCAGACCATGACATTCTGTTGGATAAGGCACCAGTCGACTGGACTCTTTCAGTCGACTGAAAATTTTAGGCACCAGTCGACTGGGTTCCCGACACAGTCGACTGGATGGCTGTTGTATTTTAAAAACCTATCTGTTGAGATCACCAGTCGACCGAACCCTCAATCAGTCGACTGGTCCTCTGTTTTCAAAACTGTTTTCTTTTGAAAGGATCCCATTGGCCAAAACGTTTTTATAACTCCGATTCTTTTGGATTTTTTTTCAACTCAGAGAGCAATGTTTCCTAAAGTTTTAAATTACTCAGGGTTGTTTTAAATGTTCTTTCCGCTGCGTATAGTTATATGATATTTGGATGAGCCTTGATGGCGTGCCACGTGTCCTAATTCCACGCGTAGTGGGATGGGTCGTGACATTTATTGGTATCAAAGCTAGAGGTAACAAAACTTTGGGAACGTTCGACGACGAGGGAAGTGTTGAGTGAATTGTCACATGTTTTAAATTGCATTCATACATCTTAGAGATGTTTGATGCCTATGGATGTTGTTTTGCATACATGATATTGTTATTATTGTGCATGCATAGTGTTTATGCATTGAGAACTACAGGATTGTAATCATGGATGACCGAGAGTTATCACCCCATACCCGACGAATGAATGAAATGGCAGAAATGATGGGGAATATGGGGGAAATGATACAGAATATATCGGAGCGACTGCCTCCCACACCTCACATTGAAGTGGAACCAATAACTGTAGTACATGCACCCGAAAATAGGGGTATGAGATCAATATCTGAACAGTTTGCTCGCAAGAAACCGACGGAATTTCATGGGACACCCGATCCAACGCTCGCAGAACATTGGATAATGGATATGGAACGAATCTTCCGATCTATCTCGATGACCGATAGGGAGAAGATGGAAAATGCAAGTGATGTACTGAAGGGTGAAGCCCAGAATTGGTGGGTAAATGTACTAGATCAAGGGGCACCGATTACTTGGGAAGGGTTCAAGGCGGAATTCAATCGCCGGTTCTTTCCACGAGCCGCCTACAATGCAAAGAAGAGAGAATTTGATAACTTGAAGCAAGGGGACATGACTGTGACGGAGTATACTTCCAAGTATAATGCGTTGTTGAGATTTGGAAGGGGTTCTGTACCAGAGGAGGAAGATAGGGCAAGGAAATTTGAAGAGGGCTTAAGGGAAAATATCCATTTGAGGGTAGAGACTTACGAGCATTCGACCGTGGCAGCAGTACAACA
Organism: Hydrangea macrophylla; assembly: GCA_033977485.1. Taxonomy (NCBI): domain Eukaryota; kingdom Viridiplantae; phylum Streptophyta; class Magnoliopsida; order Cornales; family Hydrangeaceae; genus Hydrangea; species Hydrangea macrophylla. The sequence continues at coordinate 12,976,182 of CM066994.1, read as the reverse complement.
AACGGCACTAGTGGCCGAGAGTGGGATGGAAAGGTCGAGGCAAAATCAGCACAGAAAACGAAGCAATGAGAGTGGGGATAGGAACCAAGGCGGATCTTTCAAGAGGCCATTTCAAAGAGGCTCTGGTTCTAGTTTCAGTGAGTTCAGGAGGACGCCAAGTAATATACCGTGGTGTTCACTTTGCAACCGACCACACTCAGGCCGATGTTTCATGACCAAGCCCCAGAACAGGAGCCAAGGCGGGGGTAGTGCAAATTCAACACCCGACGTGAGAGGCAAGTGTTATGATTGTGGAGTATTTGGACACCAAGCCAGGGATTGCCCGAGGAAGTATCCTCAGCAAGGAGCTAGTTCTATGGCTTCTAGTGGGTCGAAGCCTAGACAATCCAATGACGGAGGACAAAGGACGGAACAACGTCAAGGAGGAGCATATCAGATGAACCCAGGAGATGTGACTGCTTCAGAGACAGTGGTCTCAGGTATGGTGCTTGTATGTTCACACTTAGCACCCATACTTGTTGACTCAGGATCTACGCATTCATTTGTATCACATGCTTTCGTTGAACATTTGAATGTTAAATCAGCACCGTTAGGATATGAATTGTCTATTGCTGTGCCACTTAGTAAAGCGATAATGACATCTACTGTATATAAGAACTGTGAGATCAAATTAGGTGAGAATTTGATGACTGTAGACCTTATACCGATTGTGGTGAACCATTTTGATGTAATACTGGGAATGGATTGGTTAGCCCTTAACCAAGCCACAATAGATTGTGAACGAAAAGAAGTTAATTTCCGATCACCGGTACATGGGAACTTTTGTTTTCAAGGGGGTGGGGTTATACCGCCGCCATATTTGATTTCAGCTATTCGAGCGGGGAAGTTGTTGAGAAAGGGATGTCAGGGATTTCTATGTTCAGTGACTGATGTCTCGGCGACCGAATCAATAGTAGAAGACATTCCGATAGTGCGAGAATATCCAGATGTATTTCCTGATGAGCTACCAGATGTTCTTATTGAGAGAGAGGTCGAGTTCACTATTGAGATTATACCAGACTCAAGGCCGGTATCCAAAGCACCGTATAGAATGGCACCAGTAGAATTGAAGGAACTGAAAGTTCAACTACAAGAGTTACTTGACAAGGGTTTCATACGACCAAGTATTTCGCCGTGGGGAGCTCCAGTGTTGTTTGTAAAGAAGAAAGATGGTTCAATGAGAATGTGTGTGGATTATCGGGAACTGAACAAATTGACAATCAAGAACAAGTATCCACTACCCAGAATTGATGACCTATTCGATCAACTTCGTGGGGCACAAGTATTCTCCAAGATAGACCTAAGATCGGGTTATCACCAGTTGAAAGTGAAGGTCGAAGATGTTGAGAAAACAACTTTCAGAACGCGTTATGGACACTATGAGTTCTTAGTTATGCCATTTGGGGTTACTAATGCACCAGCTGCGTTCATGGATCTTATGAATCGAGTATTCAAAGATTATTCGGATGACTTTGTGATTGTATTGATTGACGATATCCTTGTTTATTCGCCAAGTGAGATAGAACACGAGAACCACTTGAGGTTGATACTTCAGAGATTACGAGAGAAACAATTATTTGGTAAATTCAAGAAATGTGAATTTTGGTTACCTAGCATTACTTTTCTTGGTCACGTGATTGACAAGAATGGAGTTTCAGTTGATCCTCAGAAAGTAGAAGCTGTATCTGATTGGCAAAGGCCGACTTCCGTATCCGAAATTCGAAGTTTCTTGGGATTAGCGGGATACTACCGCCGTTTTATTAAACATTTCTCAAAGATTTCATTGCCTATGACAAGGTTGATGAGAAAAGGAGTTACATTTGAATGGAGTCAGGAATGTGAAGACAGTTTCCAAGAATTAAAGTCACGGTTGACGAGAGCACCTATTTTGACAATACCATCCGGAACCGAGGGATTTGTAATCTATAGTGACGCTTCGCATCAAGGGTTGGGATGTGTACTTATGCAAGGTGGCAAGGTGATTGCCTATGCTTCGAGACAGTTAAAGACACATGAGATTAATTATCCGACTCATGATCTTGAATTAGCTGCAGTAATTCATGCTTTGAAAATTTGGAGACACTATTTGTACGGGGAAAAGTGTGAGATATTCACGGATCATAAGAGTTTGAAATATATTTTCACCCAACGAGACTTGAATATGAGACAGCGAAGATGGTTGGAGTTGATGAAGGATTACGATCTTTCGATAGAGTACCATCCGGGGAAGGCTAATGTAGTAGCCGATGCATTAAGCCGGAAGACGCCGAGGAATTTAGCCGATGAACTAACACAACAAAAGGAATTGGTAAAAGAGATGGAACGCTTAGAGTTGGATGTAATTCCAGAAACTAGTGGTAGTTTACTGATGGCAAGCATTGCACACCCAGATATTATTGATGAAATCAAGAGGGAATAATTTTATGATGTCTATTTGTGCAAAATGAGAGATGAGATACCTTTGGGAAAGTGACCTGGTTTGGTATTGGAACAAGGGATTCTGAAGTTTGGAAATCGATTATGTGTACCAAATGTAAAAGACCTGAAAGAACGACTTTTGGAGGAAGCTCATAGTACGAAATATTCAGTGCACCCGGGAAGTAATAAGATGTACCGGAACTTGCGAGAAAACTTCTGGTGGAAGGGTATGAAGCGTGAAGTCGCTAAGTTTGTATCTGAATGTTCGGCATGTCAGCAAGTCAAAGCAGAGAGACAAGTACCCGCGGGGTTACTACAACCTTTGCCAGTGTCGGAATGGAAATGGGACGAGATCACGATGGATTTTGTTTCAGGATTTCCACGATCAATCAATAAGAATGATAAGATTTGGGTTATAGTTGACCGATTAACCAAGTCAGCTCATTTTCTACCGATCAAGATGACTAAACCGTCCAAGTTAGCGGAATTGTATGTGAAAGAGATTGTAAGGCTACATGGAGTCCCAGCTGTGATTGTATCAGATCGTGATAGTAGTTTTACGTCAAGATTTTGGAGAAGGTTGCAAGAAGCTATGGGTACGAAATTAAGTTTCAGTACTGCATTTCATCCTCAAACCGACGGACAGTCAGAGCGTATGATTCAGACCTTGGAAGATATGTTGAGATTGTGTGTATTAGACTTTGGGAGTGATTGGGAGCACCACTTGCCATTAATTGAATTTGCGTACAACAACGGATTTCAGTCAAGTATTGGTATGGCACCATTTGAAGCTCTGTATGGCCGGAAGTGTCGATCACCGATTTGTTGGACCGAGGTTGGAGAAAGGAAGTTATTAGGACCTGAGTTAATACAGGTGACTACTGAGAAGGTGAAATTGATTCAAGAGCGACTCAAGGTAGCTCAGAGCCGATATAAGAGTTATGCGGACTCTAAACGACGACCGATGAATTTTGAAGTGGGAGATTTCGTATACTTGCGAGTATCGCCTTCAAAAGGCATTGTGCGATTTGGAAAAAGGGGAAAGCTCAATCCGAGATTCATAGGACCTTTTGAGATCCTAGAGAGAGTAGGTCCAGTGGCTTATCGATTGGCCTTGTCATCAGAGTTGGCACATGTGCATAACGTATTTCACGTGTCGATGTTGAGACGATGTATGACAGATGCGAATAAGATCATTGTACCTGAACCGTAACAAATTCAGGGGGCCTTGACTTATGTGGAACAACCAGTGGAGATCCTAGATCGCAAGGAACAAGTCTTGAGAACTAAGACGATTCCGATGGTGAAAGTGCTATGGCGTAGTCATGCGGTGGAAGAGGCTACATGGGAAAGTGAGGAAGACATGAGGAATGAGTATCCATACTTATTCGATGCATGAGGTAAAGTTTGGGGACAAACTTCCTTTTTGGAGGGGAGAGTTGTCACACCCGTTCCAGAATTTCATAGTTTGATCATGCATGATATGAAATTTTATGAATTATCATTGATATATGATAATTGAGGATAAGTGGTTGACTGTGGTCAACGGTAAGGTGTCAGTAAGGACACGAGAATATGGAAGTTCATATTGCATAATCATGAGTAAATGATATTTATATGATTTAAATGTTATTTGACTTTATCTGGTATTCCTGTGAATAGTAATTATACCTGTGTAGTATAATTTCTGATAGTTTCGATATTGTTATATATCATTTTGAGAACTGTGGTGAGAACGTGAGTGACACGTTAATTAAAAAGGTAGGTTGTGTAGAGATTCCACAGAATATAGTTTTCAGACGTTATTTTGGACCCAAACGGAACCTAGTCGAAAACTTTTGAAATTTATAGTTTTCACTCGTAAAGTTATAAAATGGACGTGTGCGAAGTTTCGTGGGTGAATTAGAAGTTTGAGGAACTCGTGGGGAGGTAAACGTAATTTCCAAAACTTTTGTCTATATATAGATGAGGATGAGATTCATTCTCATCCAAACTTTCCAAAAATATCTAGAGAGAGGAGAGAGAAAGGAGATTTGGAGCCAACGGGCTTTGCGACGCCGATCGACGACCGTTCGTCCGTCAGATTTTCTCCAGATTTCAGATTTGAACTCGTGGAGGTAAGATCTCCGTTTTGATACCACTTAGGCCGTGTTTGGCCAAGTTTTGTAAAGATCTTAATTTTAGACTTTTGGGAAAAACAGGTATAAACTTGTAGGAATTTTTTCAAATTCGGAATCCGACGTTTATTTAGCCTCCTAGTCGATCCTTCAAAGTTTGGGAGAAATCGCACGAGGTATGAAGTTCTAACTTGTGAAATATAGGGAAATACATGTTTTAGATTTCGACGACGAAATTGAGATCCGGGCAAAATCCATGTGTTAATTGTAGGCCCGTTAATTATGCACGCGCTAAATTGTGAAAAGCATGTCTAAATTTATGCGAGCACGTTAAGTTGTCTATGTGGATCAAAGGGGAGTCTTATACAAATTCATGCCGGAGCAAGCTTCTCGATGTTTGAGAATTTAGTAGCGACGGCTACTGTGCATGGTTGATAGACTTGGACTGTCCATGGCACTTGTGGATACAATGGTTGATAGACTTGGACTTGCCATTGGTACCGCGGTTTAAGGCTTGGACTTGCCGCTATCGGATGAATGCGTATTTTTCTTCCTAGAGACTATTGATGTGATTTATGAGATTAAAGCATGTTTTGCTATATATTATACATGTTAGACTTGTGCACTCAGCATATAGCTGAGCAGTGGAGATGTACTCCATTGCAGGTAAGAAGAAAGACAAGAAGAAACGTGAGGAGTGAGGCCGTGGAATGCCGGGGAATCAATTGTCTATACTTTTGTTCTATTTTGAACTTGTAATAATAACCTTGAATTCGTAGTATGTTGTAATATAATCTGAACTTGGATTTAGTACTTGTAATCCCTAGTAAATGCTCTTGTAATTATGTTTTTGAATGATGGAATAGAGTGGATATATGTTGGTTTGGATTTGGGAGAACCTTGAATTGGAAAAACTGCAGTTTTTGGAGTTGCTGATAAAAATCAGTCGACTGGTTTTTGATCCAGTCGACTGGACCGCTGTATTGGATTGGTTACTGCTTTGTTTCGTCTGAGGTTCAGTCGACTGGTTAATAAAATAGTCGACTGGATGGAGCCCCAGACCATGACATTCTGTTGGATAAGGCACCAGTCGACTGGACTCTTTCAGTCGACTGAAAATTTTAGGCACCAGTCGACTGGGTTCCCGACACAGTCGACTGGATGGCTGTTGTATTTTAAAAACCTATCTGTTGAGATCACCAGTCGACCGAACCCTCGATCAGTCGACTGGTCCTCTGTTTTCAAAACTGTTTTCTTTTGAAAGGATCCCATTGGCCAAAACGTTTTTATAACTCCGATTCTTTTGGATTTTTTTTCAACTCAGAGAGCAATGTTTCCTAAAGTTTTAAATTACTCAGGGTTGTTTTAAATGTTCTTTCCGCTGCGTATAGTTATATGATATTTGGATGAGCCTTGATGGCGTGCCACGTGTCCTAATTCCACGCGTAGTGGGATGGGTCGTGACATTTATTGGTATCAAAGCTAGAGGTAACAAAACTTTGGGAACGTTCGACGACGAGGGAAGTGTTGAGTGAATTGTCACATGTTTTAAATTGCATTCATACATCTTAGAGATGTTTGATGCCTATGGATGTTGTTTTGCATACATGATATTGTTATTATTGTGCATGCATAGTGTTTATGCATTGAGAACTACAGGATTGTAATCATGGATGACCGAGAGTTATCACCCCATACCCGACGAATGAATGAAATGGCAGAAATGATGGGGAATATGGGGGAAATGATACGGAATATATCGGAGCGACTGCCTCCCACACCTCACATTGAAGTGGAACCAATAACTGTAGTACATGCACCCGAAAATAGGGGTATAAGATCAATATCTGAACAGTTTGCTCGCAAGAAACCGACGGAATTTCATGGGACACCCGATCCAACGCTCGCAGAACATTGGATAATGGATATGGAACGAATCTTCCGATCTATCTCGATGACCGATAGGGAGAAGATGGAAAATGCAAGTGATGTACTGAAGGGTGAAGCCCAGAACTGGTGGGTAAATGTACTAGATCAAGGGGCACCGATTACTTGGGAAGGGTTCAAGGCGGAATTCAATCGCCGGTTCTTTCCACGAGCCGCCTACAATGCAAAGAAGAGAGAATTTGATAACTTGAAGCAAGGGGACATGACTGTGACGGAGTATACTTCCAAGTATAATGCGTTGTTGAGATTTGGAAGGGGTTCTGTACCAGAGGAGGAAGATAGGGCAAGGAAATTTGAAGAGGGCTTAAGGGAAAATATCCGTTTGAGGGTAGAGACTTACGAGCATTCGACCGTGACAGCAGTACAACAAACGGCACTGGTGGCCGAGAGTGGGATGGAAAGGTCGAGGCAAAATCAGCACGGAAAACGAAGCAATGAGAGTGGGGATAGGAACCAAGGCGGATCTTTCAAGAGGCCATTTCAAAGAGGCTCTGGTTCTAGTTTCAGTGAGTTCAGGAGGACGCCAAGTAATATACCGTGGTGTTCACTTTGCAACCGACCACACTCAGGCCGATGTTTCATGACCAAACCCCAGAACAGGAGCCAAGGCGGGGGTAGTGCAAATTCAACACCCGACGTGAGAGGCAAGTGTTATGATTGTGGAGTATTTGGACACCAAGCCAGGGATTGCCCGAGGAAGTATCCTCAGCAAGGAGCTAGTTCTATGGCTTCTAGTGGGTCGAAGCCTAGACAATCCAATGACGGAGGACAAAGGACGGAACAACGTCAAGGAAGAGCATATCAGATGAACCCAGGAGATGTGACTGCTTCCGAGACAGTGGTCTCAGGTATGGTGCTTGTATGTTCACACTTAGCACGCATACTTGTTGACTCGGGATCTACGCATTCATTTGTATCACATGCTTTCGTTGAACATTTGAATGTTAAATCAGCACCGTTAGGATATGAATTGTCTATTGCTGTGCCACTTAGTAAAGCGATAATGACATCTACTGTATATAAGAACTGTGAGATCAAATTAGGTGAGAAGTTGATGACTGTAGACCTTATACCGATTGTGGTGAACCATTTTGATGTAATACTGGGAATGAATTGGTTAGCCCTTAACCAAGCCACAATAGATTGTGAACGAAAAGAAGTTAATTTCCGATCACCGGTACATGGGACCTTTTGTTTTCAAGGGGGTGGGATTATACCGCCGCCATATTTGATTTCAGCTATTCGAGCGGGGAAGTTGTTGAGAAAGGGATGTCAGGGATTTCTATGTTCAGTGACTGATGTCTCGGCGACCGAATCAATAGTAGAAGACATTCCGATAGTGCGAGAATATCCAGATGTATTTCCTGATGAGCTACCAGATGTTCTTATTGAGAGAGAGGTCGAGTTCACTATTGAGATTATACCAGACTCAAGGCCGGTATCCAAAGCACCGTATAGAATGGCACTAGTAGAATTGAAGGAACTGAAAGTTCAACTACAAGAGTTACTTGACAAGGGTTTCATACGACCAAGTATTTCGCCGTGGGGAGCTCCAGTGTTGTTTGTAAAGAAGAAAGATGGTTCAATGAGAATGTGTGTGGATTATCGGGAACTGAACAAATTGACAATCAAGAACAAGTATCCACTACCCAGAATTGATGACCTATTCAATCAACTTCGTGGGGCACAAGTATTCTCCAAGATAGACCTAAGATCGGGTTATCACCAGTTGAAAGTGAAGGCCGAAGATGTTGAGAAAACAGCTTTCAGAACGCGTTATGGACACTATGAGTTCTTAGTTATGCCATTTGGGGTTACTAATGCACCAGCTGCGTTCATGGATCTTATGAATCGAGTATTCAAAGATTATTCGGATGACTTTGTGATTGTATTGATTGACGATATCCTTGTTTATTCGCCAAGTGAGATAGAACACGAGAACCACTTAAGGTTGATACTTCAGAGATTACGAGAGAAATAATTATTTGGTAAATTCAAGGAATGTGAATTTTGGTTACCTAGCATTACTTTTCTTGGTCACGTGATTGACAAGAATGGAGTTTCAGTTGATCCTCAGAAAGTAGAAGCTGTATCTGATTGGCAAAGGCCGACTTCCGTATCCGAAATTCGAAGTTTCTTGGGATTAGCGGGATACTACCGCCGTTTTATTGAACATTTCTCAAAGATTTCATTGCCTATGACAAGGTTGATGAGAAAAGGAGTTACATTTGAATGGAGTCAGGAATGTGAAGACAGTTTCCAAGAATTAAAGTCACGGTTGACGAGAGCACCTATTTTGACAATACCATCCGGAACCGAGGGATTTGTAATCTATAGTGACGCTTCGCATCAAGGGTTGGGATGTGTACTTATGCAAGGTGGCAAGGTGATTGCCTATGCTTCGAGACAGTTAAAGACACATGAGATTAATTATCCGACTCATGATCTTGAATTAGCTGCAGTAATTCATGCTTTGAAAATTTGGAGACACTATTTGTACGGGGAAAAGTGTGAGATATTCACGGATCATAAGAGTTTGAAATATATTTTCACCCAACGGGACTTGAATATGAGACAGCGAAGATGGTTGGAGTTGATGAAGGATTACGATCTTTCGATAGAGTACCATCCGGGGAAGGCTAATGTAGTAGCCGATGCATTAAGCCGGAAGACGCCGAGGAATTTAGCCGATGAACTAACACAACAAAAGGAATTGGTAAAAGAGATGGAACGCTTAGAGTTGGATGTAATTCCAGAAACTAGTGGTAGTTTACTGATGGCAAGCATTGCACACCCAGATATTATTGATGAAATCAAGAGGGAATAATTTCATGATGTCTATTTGTGCAAAATGAGAGATGAGATACCTTTGGCAAAGCGACCTAGTTTGGTATTGGAACAAGGGATTCTGAAGTTTGGAAACCGATTATGTGTACCAAATGTAAAAGACCTGAAAGAACGACTTTTTGAGGAAGCTCATAGTACGAAATATTCAGTGCACCCGGGAAATAATAAGATGTACCGGAACTTGCGAGAAAACTTCTGGTTGAAGGGTATGAAGCATGAAGTCGCTAAGTTTGTATCTGAATGTTCGGCATGTCAGCAAGTCAAAGCAGAGAGACAAGTACCCGCGGGGTTACTACAACCTTTACCAGTGTCGGAATGGAAATGGGACGAGATCACGATGGATTTTGTTTCAGGATTTCCACGATCAATCAATAAGAATGATAAGATTTGGGTTATAGTTGACCGATTAACCAAGTCAGCTCATTTTCTACCGATCAAGACGACTAAACTGTCCAAGTTAGCGAAATTGTATGTGAAAGAGATTGTAAGGCTACATGGAGTCCCAGCTGTGATTGTATCAGATCGTGATAGTAGTTTTACGTCAAGATTTTGGAGAAGGTTGCAAGAAGCTATGGGTACGAAATTAAGTTTCAGTACTGCATTTCATCCTCAAACCGACAGACAGTCAGAGCGTATGATTCAGACCTTGGAAGATATGTTGAGATTGTGTGTATTAGACTTTGGGAGTGATTGGGAGCACCACTTGCCATTAATTGAATTTGCGTACAACAACGGATTTCAGTCAAGTATTGGTATGGCACCATTTGAAGCTCTGTATGGCCGGAAGTGTCGATCACCGATTTGTTGGACCGAGGTTGGAGAAAGGAAGTTATTAGGACCTGAGTTAATACAGGTGACTACTGAGAAGGTGAAATTGATTCAAGAGCGACTCAAGGTAGCTCAGAGCCGATATAAGAGTTATGCGGACTCTAAACGACGACCGATGAATTTTGAAGTGGGAGATTTCGTATACTTGCGAGTATCGCCTTCAAAAGGCATTGTGCGATTTGGAAAAAGGGGAAAGCTCAATCCGAGATTCATAGGACCTTTTGAGATCCTAGAGAGAGTAGGTCCAGTGGCTTATCGATTGGCCTTGTCATCAGAGTTGGCACATGTGCATAACGTATTTCACGTGTCGATGTTGAGACGATGTATGACAGATGCGAATAAGATCATTGTACCTGAACCGTTGCAAATTCAGGGGGACTTGACTTATGTGGAACAACCAGTGGAGATCCTAGATCGCAAGGAACAAGTCTTGAGAACTAAGACGATTCCGATGGTGAAAGTGCTATGGCTTAGTCATACGGTGGAAGAGGCTACATGGGAAAGTGAGGAAGACATGAGGAATGAGTATCCATACTTATTCGATGCATGAGATAAAGTTTGGGGACAAACTTCCTTTTTGGAGGGGAGAGTTGTCACACCCGTTCCAGAATTTCATAGTTTGATCATGCATGATATGAAATTTTATGAATTATCATTGATATATGATAATTGAGGATAAGTGGTTGACTGTGGTCAACGGTAAGGTGTCAGTAAGGACACGAGAATATGGAAGTTCATATTGCATAATCATGAGTAAATGATATTTATATGATTTAAATGTTATTTGACTTTATCTGGTATTCCTGTGAATAGTAATTATACCTGTGTAGTATAATTTCTGATAGTTTCGATATTGTTATATATCATTTTGAGAACTGTGGTGAGAACGTGAGTGACACGTTAATTAAAAAGGTAGGTTGTGTAGAGATTCCACAGAATATAGTTTTCGGACGTTATTTTGGACCCAAACGGAACCTAGTCGAAAACTTTTGAAATTTATAGTTTTCACTCGTAAAGTTATAAAATGGACGTGTGCGAAGTTTCGTGGGTGAATTAGAAGTTTGAGGAACTCGTGGGGAGGTAAACGTAATTTCCAAAACTATTGTCTATATATAGATGAGGATGAGATTCATTCTCATCCAAACTTTCCAAAAATATCTAGAGAGAGGAGAGAGAAAGGAGATTTGGAGCCAACGGGCTTTGCGACGCCGATCGACGACCGTTCGTCCGTCAGATTTTTTCCAGATTTCAGATTTGAACTCGTGGAGGTAAGATCTTCGTTTTGATACCACTTAGGCCGTGTTTGGCCAAGTTTTGTAAAGATCTTAATTTTAGACTTTTGGGAAAAACAGGTATAAACTTGTAGGAATTTTTTCAAATTCGGAATCCGACGTTTATTTAGCCTCCTAGTCGATCCTTCAAAGTTTGGGGGAAATCGCACGAGGTATGAAGTTCTAACTTGTGAAATATAAGGAAATACATGTTTTAGATTTCGACGACGAAATTGAGATCCGGGCAAAATCCATGTGTTAATTGTAGGCCCGTTAATTATGCACGCGCTAAATTGTGAAAAGCATGTCTAAATTTATGCGAGCACGTTAAGTTGTCTATGTGGGTCAAAGGGGAGTCTTATACAAATTCATGCCGGAGTAAGCTTCTCGATGTTTGAGAATTTAGTAGCGACGGCTACCGTGCATGGTTGATAGACTTGGACTTGCCATGGCACTTGTGGATACAATGGTTGATAGACTTGGACTTGCCATTGGTATCGCGGTTTAAGGCTTGGACTTGCCGCTACCGGATGAATGCGTATTTTTCTTCCTAGAGACTATTGATGTGATTTATGAGATTAAAGCATGTTTTGCTATATATTATACATGTTAGACTTGTGCACTCAGCATATAGCTGAGCAGTGGAGATGTACTCCATTGCAGGTAAGAAGAAAGACAAGAAGAAACGTGAGGAGTGAGGCCGTGGAATGCCGGGGAATCAATTGTCTATACTTTTGTTCTATTTTGAACTTGTAATAATAACCTTGAATTCGCAGTATGTTGTAATATAATCTAAACTTGGATTTAGTACTTGTAATCCCTAGTAAATGCTCTTGTAATTATGTTTTTGAATGATGGAATAGAGTGGATATATGTTGGTTTGGATTTGGGAGAACCTTGAATTGGAAAAACTGCAGTTTTTGGAGTTGCTGATAGAAATCAGTCGACTGGTTTTTGATCCAGTCGACTGGACCGCTGTATTGGATTGGTTACTGCTTTGTTTCGTCTGAGGTTCAGTCGACTGGTTAATAAAACAGTCGACTGGATGGAGCCCCAGACCATGACATTCTGTTGGATAAGGCACCAGTCGACTGGACTCTTTCAGTCGACTAAAAATTTTAGGCACCAGTCGACTGGGTTCCCGACACAGTCGACTGGATGGCTGTTGTATTTTAAAAACCTATCTGTTGAGATCACCAGTCGACCGAACCCTCGATCAGTCGACTGGTCCTCTGTTTTCAAAACTGTTTTCTTTTGAAAGGATCCCATTGGCCAAAACGTTTTTATAACTCCGATTCTATTGGATTTTTTTGGATTTTTTTTCAACTCAGAGAGCAATGTTTCCTAAAGTTTTAAATTACTCAGGGTTGTTTTAAATGTTCTTTCCGCTGCGTATAGTTATATGATATTTGGATGAGCCTTGATGGCGTGCCACGTGTCCTAATTTCACGCGTAGTGGGATGGGTCGTGACAAAAAGTCTCATCATCTTCCCACGGTTAGTACACAGACAGATAAGTATACCAATATCATGAGAAGCACTAGCAAATACAATCATCATACAAACAAGAGTACATAAACAAGCATAAATGGAAAATGGAGCTACATATAACAAAAGAGACAATATCTGATACCAGTTGTAAACACAAAGAAGATGAAATAGATACAAAAGGAATTGTAAGCCTGTACTGGTTTCAAAACCCAAAACAATCTACCTAGATATCAATGTGAGCTAGAATATCTTAGCCTATATCCAAAAGAGATCAAGAAATCTGTCATAACCCAACACAACTAGGGGTGGGCAAACAGTTCAGTTAACCGAATTAACCGAATTATCGAACCGAATTTTTCATTACAGTTCAGTTAACTGAAATATTTATTTCAGTTTGGTTACAAACTGAACTGTATTATCTTATTCAGTTCGGTTTTCGGTCCAGCTCGTCCAAACCGAACCGAACCGAAAAACCGAACTAGATATATGCTATATATGTAATGTCTGGTCGGATATATATTACCAAATGTTAAGGTTGAGAAATTTGTGCCGCATCTAGAGAGAGAGAGAGAGAGAGAGAGAGAGAGAGAGAAACCATCAGATTTGTCCAAAGTCAAGACCCAGATCGCAAACTGGTTGTGAAGCTCCGGCGACGGGAAGAAGCAATTGCCATCATCATCAAACACCCAACTCTCAAGCTCCAAGATGAACACAAAGAAGTGGAAGAAGTCGCCTATCTCCGGCGACGATGAAGTCACTGACTCACTGGTGGCCCCAATCATCAAACTCGAAGACCTATCATCACCTACGGCTACAAGGAAGACGAAGACGCCATCGCTGATCTAGTGATCTGTACTCTCTCAGTCTCTCTCTCTATATATATGTATGTATATATCTTACTAGTTACTTCATTTCTGTGTGTATATATATATATATATGTTAATTGATCTACTTCTAGCAGGGCTTGTTTGATTTGTTTGTGTTTTCCTTTATCTATGTCTTCAAGAAGTTTAATATATATGTTAAATTGTTACTTGATCTACTTCTAGGGCTTGTTGTTTGATTTGTTTGTGTTTCCCTTTATCTATGTCTTCAAGAAGTTTAACAGCTTAACCAATTTTGCAATGGTTTCTGATTTAGTGTTTGTAGGATCTGATTGTTCTATTAGAGTGTGGGTTTCCCAATCCTCCATATCAATGAAATTAAACTGCTGCATTATTGTTGTAGAATCTGATTGTTCTTTTGGTATTCTTTACTATTTCGATTAACCGAATTTTATAACCGAACTGATTTGTAATTCGGTTAACCGAACCGAATCAACTGAATTACATTTCGGTCAGTTAACAGTTGACAATTTCCCAAACCGAACCAAACCCAAGCCAAACCGAATTCCCCCAAACCGAACCGAACTTACCGAATGCCCACCCCTAAACACGACTCCAAATTACCCGAATGGCATCCCGAGTATCGTCAAGACTAGATTGTATCTTCGATAAGCGTCGATCCACTAGTTCCTAAGTGGCAGCAGAGGTGGCACGAAGAACGTTGACAACAGTGCCAAGCTCCAAAATGTCAGAACGAAGGGTGTCAAACTGAGAGGTAACAGTAGAGGATAGTGTGGAGACACTAGAAGAGAGAGTGGAGTGCAATGAAGTGACGGTGGTGGAAAGAGAGTCAATAGAGGCGGTGATAATGGCGAACTGCTCTGACAGATCAGCAGCAGGAAGAGGAGGAGGAGCTGAAGAAGATGGAGCATCAGAAGAGGGAACATCGGTGGTTATAGGATCAGTGGTGATGGTAGAGGTGGTGGGAACAGGAGGGGTAATAGGAGAACGGGGGGCCTTAGGAACGATAAAGTAGTGGAAGAATACATATCTTGAGGGGAAGGATCATGATGATCACGATCATCGAGAGGAACATTGAAATGTCGGGAAATAGTGGTGAGAGCCATACCATACGGAAGAGAGCTAGTTTTTGACTTTTTATGCGAATCATAGATATGTTTGCAGAAAAGAGTCAAAAAATCGAATCGTTTTCCTTCAAGAATGCACCATAATAGAAAAATGTCAAAATAGGAGACGTAATCCCTGTCACCGGCACGGGGATAGAGTGAGTAAGTGAGAATGTGGTATAGGAGACGAGCCTCAAATGTGAGTTGTGAGGCAGAGGGTTTTGAGGCTTGGGCTAAGGTGGGATTGCCACAAACAAGTCTACAGGAAAGAAGAGAGTTGAATCAATGACCAATATTCCATTTGTTATCGTCATAAGCACGAATGGTACCCATGAGAATACCAAAAATTTGAACAAATTTATCGGGGGTCACTAACAGTTTTACTCCACGAATATAAGAAGAAAAAGAAATTTGGGCGGGAGAGGCAGTGGGATTGCTGTAGAACTCACACACAAGATTGTGTACATAGGTTGGTTAAGTTCAAGAAAAGAGGACCAACCCAAAGCATTAAATAGTGTGCCAAGACGTGAACCATTTAAATTTGAAAAAGTTGAGGGAAGAGTTTTACCAAATACGATTTTGCGATGCAAGAAGATGTCCAAGTAGTCTTGCTTGCGACTGTCGTGAATGATAGCGAATAGGACGATGATGCTGAGGATGTGGGGGCTAAGAGGGTGACTCCTCGGATTCCTTGCGCTTCTTCGGTGCCATAGACTCAGAGAAAGGACGAGAAGAAGAGAAATAAAGATGAAGAAGGAAAAAAATATATGAGAGGGGCTGAACTGGAAATGGAGATGAACGAAAATGGTGGAAGTGGAGATGGAGAAGTGATTTGAGGTGAAGGAATGAACAGGGCGCAGTCGCCTGAGGATGGAGTTAGGAAAGTTTGGGTTTGGGTTTAAAAAAAAAAACGCATAGAGACATATATAAGACCGCGCGTCCAGTTTACTAAAAGATATGGCGGTTGATTGGACTAGAAATTAGGGCACACATTGGTCAATTGGGTGAGCATCTGGTCGACTGGGTCTAAAGCAAAGAGTTTGTTAAAAATTTGTTCAGTCGACTAGAGTCTAGAGTAAAAAGAAGTCGACTTAATAAGCAAGGAGATTTTTGAAAATAAAGTTCAGTCGACTGATATTTTTGAGTTCCGGTTGACTATATAAACAGTCAGTCGACTGATCGGGAAATTTTCAAAAATATTTTAGAGAGCACGCGTATTCGGTCGGCGGATGGAATGATCAGTCGACTGATTGCAGCCAGAAATCATTGACGACATCCTATTGACGCGTTTTCTTATCACACCCAAGTGTAGGTGATCGTACAAGTAATAAAGTTCTGGAAGTCCAAGTCGAACCCACAGGGAACGGAATAAAATTTTATAAAGTTAAGTATATAACTATTTTGTCACTAAAAAGAAAATAAAAG
This sequence comes from Hydrangea macrophylla, assembly GCA_033977485.1. Lineage (NCBI taxonomy): Eukaryota > Viridiplantae > Streptophyta > Magnoliopsida > Cornales > Hydrangeaceae > Hydrangea > Hydrangea macrophylla. Next base: position 12,959,849 of record CM066994.1, on the reverse strand, counting down.
ATGATGGATTTTTGTGGGGTTTTACTAAACTACTAATTTTTATATGTTTGCAATAAAAGTAATTAAAGCTATTTTTTTCTTAACAGTTTATGGTAAAGATTTTAACAGTGCAAAATAAATTAACTAACATACTAGTAAGAAAAGGAAGAAAAATATATATAAGCTAATTTTTTGTAAGATAAACTTTTTAGATTTAACAATAGCGAAAGATGGAAATAATACAGATATTTAAGCAAAACTATTATAAAACAGGAAATATTAATTAACTAGGGGAAATGATTTAAAGGAATTGGGAATATGCAAACCAACACTAGATCCCACAACTTTTGTGCATTTGAAAAGCATTTGGCATTTAAGACCGCAGAGTCATTCTTTATTTAAAAATAAACTTTCACTAGTCAGGGTCATATCAAGTGTGTCAGGTTTGATATGAAACGACATCGTTTGGTTTAAAGAAAAATAAAAAGGCAATTGGGCAGTAGCCAGGATCGAACCGTGCCCCGCCACGGACGTGGGTTATTCGGCGTCCAGTCCCCACCACTCTGCCACTACACAATTGCCTATCCATTATTGGATAGAAATATATATAAACACATATTTGAAATATTAACTTTGTCATATGAGTTGTTTGAGTATGCTAGGTGTTTTTTATGACAAAAGGCATAGTTTGACAATCCACATAATTAGGCTTTTTTATTTCAAATATGTACTCAATATAGCCATAGTATATAAACATGTTAAATGGTCATAAACTATAGATACATAGATATTTTTGGCCATAAATGGAAAAATAACCCATCTAGATAAATTTGCCATTTAAGATTAGTGCACAGAAGCTGTGGTTTCTAAGTTTTTATTACATATCCCCAATTAAAGTTTTAGCCTACCATTTTGGAATTGAAACTGTCTTCCAAATAAAATTTAAAGATAAATTAAATAGGTGTAAACAGTGACTGCTCAATTAAAACTAAAGTTGTAAAACTAAGGTAAGAGTGAAATATAATATTATTATATTATTTTTCTACTTAACATGAGCTGGGGTTGAATTTGTGGAATCTGCAAAATAACAAAGTTTAGTACAACTAGGCTAATAAAATATACATAATTGGAATACTGAACCAAAAATAAAATACTAAACCTTTGACTTTGGATTCTTGTGGGGTCACAGTGGTTGAACTCCAAGAACACAAATAAGGCCAAACCAAATCCAAATATACTTTTGGAGTGAGATATGGGTATAATGTACTTTTGGACTTTAGTAGGTGATTACAATAACTACGTGGCTAAAAAATCTGACATTTAATCGCAAAATCTGTCTTTTAGTGAATGAAAATATTGCTATAAAAATTAGAAATTTGGAGTTTCTAACTATTTTAGGGGCAACTATAAGTACTACTAGACTAGAAATATTAAATCTAATTTTAAGTAGGAATATTTTACTACTACAAATTGACAAAGGTCATACAAGAAAACAAATATTTTAAATTTAAGAAATACAGTACATAAAGTTTTGCTACATATTTTTTTGAACATAAAATCATCAATTACATAAAAGTAAAATTTTACAACTACTAGAACTAGAAAAGGCAAAGAAAAACTAAAGTTTCTTATTTCTAGGGACAATATAAAGTGCTCACATAATAACCTCCCCTAAACTATTCTCTCCCTAACAGTAATTGTGTTGTGATTTCAGTTGTGAATGGTGAATGGTGTCTGTTCTTGTTGTTGCTTGGCTCTCCCCCTTTTATAGACGAAATATTGTGACGATTCGTCACTGCTTTCATCAGCTGCCATCTTTCTTCTTCGCGTGTTTGGAAATTGTTACAGCTCTCTGACAGCTTTGACAAAATCCTGCAGATACACACATATACATAGAGCAAGAGAGAGAAAGAAAAAGAGAGAGAAGAGAAAGAGGAAAAGAAAGAAAAAAACAAAACTAATAATAATAAAAAAAACTAACATCCAACTTTGGATGTTACATTTCGTTGCTTTTCTTCTTCTTTTTTTTTTTTTAGTCAAACAGTAATTTTTGCTGTTTATTCACTATTCATTACTATTCACTACTATTCATTACTATTCATATGAATATACTATGGTGTGGTTGCTACTTCTTTCCTTCCCTTTATTTCACTTCATTTTTACCTAAACATATAAAATATGTAAAAACACATTTTTACACACATTTGAGTGACATCACTATTAAATTATATTAATTCAAATATGCATGTAAAACTAGGAATTTGGGGGATTAAATGAGCAATATGTCTATTATATTGGCACATAAACGTGCAAAATTCAATGTTTGTCACACCCCTCAACTAACTTATTGCTAGTCCCTAGCAATGAAGTGAAAGAGAAATTGTTCTAGAAGTTTTATTAAAAAGTAGGAATAAACTAAGGAAAATAAAATTACATAACTCACTGTCGCAGGAATCGCGATTGCATTTAGCGTATGCAACAAGCCGTTAAACCCCTAGGTTACCCCTAGTGGACGAGTATTGTCTCGTGAGGGTTTGTAGTGAATATACCCACAAAATTCTTTTAATTTTTTTTTAAATATAAAAATAAAGTAAAATAAAAATAAAGGTAGACTTTTTCCTTTTATAACAAATAAGATTAAATTTGGCAATAAAATGAAATTTTCAAGTATGTAATAGTAATGCAACACATATACTCACAGTTTTGTCAATGGAAGCATTTTTTATACTCTTTAAACTTACAGTGTGTACTTGAAAAATCAAGCAACTGATCTTAATTTCAAAGTTTACATAGCCAACAGCAGTCATTAAACTTGTAGTTTTAACTCAAATCTCACTAGGATTTTACTCTTTTAAGGAGAAACTCTCAGAAACCGGTATAGAGAACATCTCACTTGGTAGGGAAGCAAAGATAGAGGAATTGCTTCCAAAATATATATATATATATATATATATATTTTTTGATGACTCAATATATAGGCATTTGGAGTACAATAAGTCTCATGAAAGAATACTTAGCATTAGAAGAGCGATCTACAGTGGAGAACATCCTTATCACTTAAATTTAAAAATCAATTTCTTTTAAATCATTAGGACTTTGACTGGTAGGTTAGAAATTAAGATGAGTAGGAGATTTGCGGTGTATTTGTTCTAAGCATGTGATTGGAGTGTTTGCGCAATTCATTCCAACCTCTTCTTTCTCTTCTCCTTTTTATCATATGTACATTTTTTTTTTTAAATCAACTCCTTTCTTTCTTTACCACTTCGTGCAATATCAATACAGTCCAATCACATACCTGGATATAGAAGTGAGGTTTGTACTCCCAGGTGGAGCAAGGTATGATTTGGATAGAACTGAGAATAAGGTAATATTAGGTGAAGGGGGGTGCATTTGAGAGAAAAGATGGCCTAAATCATTTTAAAAATAGATTGACTTTGTTCATTTAAGCAATTTAGACGTTCTAATGGTAAATCCTGAACGTTCTCTTCTAATGATCAGTCAAAGAAAAATAATGAGACTTTCAACGAGTGATATGATAAAGAGAATAAAATGAGACTGAAAAGAATAGTAACCCTCATAAAGAAAGATTGGCACAAAAGCTCACATGGGTTAATTAGTTTCCACTACTTGTCTTTAAACTGCATAGTTTATGTTTACTCATCCATTTAGATTCAGTAAATATTTTCACACTGTTTCAAAATGTTTAATGTTTAAAGAGTTTTTAGCATTTGAAAATAGTAAAACATGTGACAATGTGTTGTATGCTATTAACATACCCAAAATAACATTAATGTGTCAAATTTATCTTATATAAAGTAAAAGAAAAACTTCTGAAAAATCCTAAGCATATCCACTAAGTTGGATACATATATGGTGCAACTAGTATCCTCTGCACCTATACAAAAGAGGCTACACAATCCGGAGCGTCCAAGTTGTCATGATTACCCATTCACCTCTACTAAAAGAGATGAGTCTAGAACCACTAGCAAGCTAAAAACATCAGTAAGAGGCTAAGAGATAACTCTGGCTTTACTTAGTTTTTCGCTACCTCTAGGGACATTCACCGCACTAGACATATCTGGTGATGCTTGGATCATGCAAATTACTCCTATCGAACCAGCTAATGAAAGCCAGATGTACACGTAGGATCATTTTAAAGTATGACCTGACTGAAAATTATTGACTGTACAAAAACTAAAAATAAAAATAAAAAGAAATGAGGGATGAGAAAACAAAATTTATTTGGGTATCAAAGGATCCAGTCCTCTTTCTCAACCAAAATTTTCTTTTGTTTTGATTTGAATTGTCTTTTATAACAGTAATAAACTTTAAAAGATGTGCCATTGTGAGCAACTAAACCAGGACATTCTTCTCTATAACAATTCAAACACCATCCTAACCTTTTAGCTTTCCTTTTGATGGCATAAAGGCTAGTGCCAGCAAAGGGTTTCTTCTGCTCAGAAACAAGTGAGCGACCCATTAACGTCTAGTCATCGACTATTGGATCTATTTTTTATACTCTCAGCCAACAAGAGAGGCTAGACTCAATCCTCCACTCCTTTCAACTATCAACTAAGATCTAATTAAAGAGAGCTTAGAAGGGGTGGGTGAGAATTTTATTTAAAAACTAAAAATATTTATATTAAGAAAATATTCAGAAACTAAATTTTTTTTTTTTTTTTTTTTTAAACAAAAATTAGAAAACTACATTTTTTTTTAACACACAAAAAGAAAAACTACATAATTTTTTTTCTTTTTTTTAACAAAGTTTAAGATAATGCATCATTACAATTATAGTAATAAGAAGAATTATGATATAAACTTCAAACATTATAAAAATTTTGGCTTCTGAGTCATGCATTTTTTTTTAAACTGAAAACTAAGAAAAGACAGTTATATTTTTCTCATTTTATTATTATTTTTTTTTATTTTTTTTTTAACAAGGGCACCGCAACACTAACATAGCAAGAACTAGGATAATAATAAGATAAAGTTCAAAATCCAGAAGACCAATAACTAGTGCGTCGTCCATTTTTTTTTTTTTTACAAAGAAATGGAAAAATATCACCTGTCACTTGAAAATCTGAAAACCTGGTAGGGCCGTAAATCGAGTGATATTTCCAAGCTTCTTTGGTGCGTGAGTACCTACAACTTATGGATATCATTTTTGTTAGATAATGGAAAAGAGAGAAAATAAAAATCTAAAATAAAAATAAAAATATAAGCTGAATTGGAAAAATAGAGAATAAATCAAAACCAAGCTTTTCTCTGAATTATAGATCTTACCTTTAGTGATCAGTAGAGTGGATCTTGATTTTGGATTGAAGAAAATTAAAAAAAAATGAAAAGAAAATGAGAGAGGGAGATCGGGTCGAGAGAGTGAGAGAGTTGCAGAGAATGAGAGAGAGAGAGATCGCGGCGAGAGTGAGAGAAAAGAGAGGAAGAAGAAAGGAAAAAGAGAGAAAAAGAGAGATAGGGAAAAGTTTTTATGGTTCAAAGCCCTATATAAAGTCATTTTCTCTTTTTTCAGTGTATCTCTCTCTAGAGAAACTAATTTTTTTTTTTTTTTTATGAAATAAAGATTGTTAGCCTTAAGGTATATTAAGGCATATTTAATTATGTTTTGATGATGTCAAATATGCTATGATAATTACATGATTCATCTTGATTCATTCTTTGTTATTATCATAGTCATTTTCATGCTCATATATAATCTCATGTATTAATTTTGTATCAATGTTTTAACATCTTTGTGTGCATGAGATTCAATTGGTGTAGATCAAGATTACAAAGAGCTCAACAAGGATCAAGCTTGAAGACTTGAAGATATTTCATCCTTGATTGAAGTCTAGGACCATCAATGTAAGGCATCTTGATCTCACACTCATAGGGGCTCAAACAAATGCTAAAAGTTAAAGTTTTGGAAACAAATTTTAAATGGATCATCTTTAAAGAAATGCCCCAACCAATTGGAAAATAATTAATTGTTGAATTTTATATGGTTGGAAAGGTATTTGAATCTAGTTTCCAAAACATCAAACGGATCGAAAATCCGAGTTTTGTAGAGGAAGTTATGGCCATTTTAGTGGAGATGTGTCAAGCTGTCAAACTGGGAAGGGCAGTCGACTGGGCAGTCGACCGAACTGAGCAGAATGTAAACAGAACCTTCTGTAAACACATCTCAGTCGACTGCTTTAAGGGGCAGTCGACTGCTTCATGTTTCAGTCGACTGAATCGACTTGGAAAGGCATAACGGCTAGTTTTTAAAGGGGCTTTTATTTACCAAACGTGCCACCAACGGCTATAATCTTTCTTGGCCTATAAATACATGTTTTCCCACACCATTTTATGTTGATCAATCTATTGGAAAACATCTATTTAATCACACAACTCTTTGATTTCTAATCATTCACATTTGAGCCCCAAATTGTGTGAGTTATCAATTTGCTCTAGATTTCAATTGTAATTCTTGAGAGAGCAAATTGTAGTGAGCTTTTATTTGTATTTTCTACTCACTAAGGAGTTATTGTGTGAGCTTCAAATTGTATTATCCACTCTAGAGAGAGAGATTTCAATTTGAAGCTCACACAATAACTCTTTAGTGAGTAGAAAATACAAATAAAAGCTCACTACAATTTGCTCTCTCAAGAATTACAATTGAAATCTAGAGCAAATTGATAACTCACACAATTTGGGGCTCAAATGTGAATGATTAGAAATCAAAGAGTTGTGTGATTAAATAGATGTTTTCCAATAGATTGATCAACATAAAATAGTGTGGGAAAACATGTATTTATAGGCCAAGAAAGATTATAGCCGTTGGTGGCAAGTTTGGTAAATAAAAGCCCCTTTAAAAACTAGCCGTTATGCCTTTCCAAGTCGATTCAGTCGACTGAAACATGAAGCAGTCGACTGCCCCTTAGAGCAGTCGACTGAGATGTGTTTACAGAAGGTTCTGTTTACATTCTGCTCAGTTCGGTCGACTGCCCAGTCGACTGCCCTTCCCAGTTTGACAGCTTGACACATCTCCACTAAAATGGCCATAACTTCCTCTACAAAACTCGGATTTTCGATCCGTTTGATGTTTTGGAAACTAGATTCAAATACCTTTCCAACCATATAAGATTCAACAATTAATTATTTTCCAATTGGTTGGGGCATTTCTTTAAAGATGATCCATTTAAAATTTGTTTCCAAAACTTTAACTTTTAGCATTTATTTGAGCCCCTATGAGTGTGAGATCAAGATGCCTTACATTGATGGTCCTAGACTTCAATCAAGGATGAAATATCTTCAAGTCTTCAAGCTTGATCCTTGTTGAGCTCTTTATAATCTTGATCTACACCAATTGAATCTCATGCACACAAAGATGTTAAAACATTGATACAAAATTAATACATGAGATTATATATGAGCATGAAAATGACTATGATAATAACAAAGAATGAATCAAGATGAATCATGTAATTATCATAGCATATTTGACATCATCAAAACATAATTAAATATGCCTTAATATACCTTAAGGCTAACAATCTCCCCCTTTTTGATGATGGCAAACAACCAATGAAAGATATACCAATATAAGCACATTTGGTCATTTTCATATTATCATTCATAATGGATATCAAATGTTAAAGAACATGAATGATAATTACTCAATTACTTCTCCCCAATACTTCTCATATTTAGAGTTCAATTTGTATCAAATCAATTGTAAAGGTTGAGGGTTAGTAACCCTTGTGTGCAAAGAAGAGGAGTTCTTCTTTGGGAGAGATCATAGGCTCTTGTAACGGTTTGGTGCACACCCGTAAGTGCTCCGGGAAATGGTTTGGTCTACACCTGTGAAGTAGATCGGAGTAAAGGAATCCTCAAGAGGTGTTCTTGAGGGGTGGACGTAGACCGCGGGGTGCGATTGCCGAACCACTTGAAAAATCGGTTTGCAAGTTTCTCTTCCCTTCTCTTTTTAGTTAATTGCTTGTGATCTTGTTTAATTTGTAATTAAGTTTTCTAAAAGGTTAATTTCCGCTAAAACCTTATTCACCCCCCCTCTAAGGTTTCCACTTTTGGGCCAACAAAGATAAAATAAATAAATAGGTGTTAATCGTGAAACCGTCCCCCCCAACTGAGTCTGACATTGTCCTCAATGAGTGAGATTAGAAAAAGAAGCTAAGGATAACACCTGTAATAAAAAAAATACACAAAGAAAAGATAATAATAATGACAAAATTAACTTATATATAAAAAGTTATCTAATTAAGAGTATAGGACTTATGAAAATATAAATACTCTGATACACTATGTCCTATACCAATTATGTTTTAAGATATTAAACAGTATTATAGTTAGGGTCCTCCAAAGGAATGGACTCCAACTCAGGTTCAAATCCTTCTAAAAATGGCTTTAATCTATGTCCATTAACTTTAAATGTATTTCCATCTTTAGGGTCCTGATCAATCTCGACAGTTCCATAAGGATAAACATTTTTTACAATATATGGACCAGTCCATCGAGATTTCATCTTTCCTCTAAAAAGATGTAGTCTTGAGTCGTATAATAGAACTTTTTGCGCGGGGGTAAATCTTTTGCGCAAAAGATTCTTATTATGATACATTTTAGTTCTTGCTTGATGAATTCGAGCATTATCATATGCGTCTTTACGAATTTCTTCAAGCTCACTTAATTGTAATTTTCTTAAAATTCCTCCATCTTCAATATTACAATTTAAAGTTCTAGTATCCCAATATGCCTTATGTTCTAATTCTACTGGTAGGTGACAAGCTTTTCCATAGACAAGTCTATATGGAGACATCCCTAAATGGGTCTTATAAGCAGTTCTATATGCCCACAAAGCATCTGTTAATTTTAAAGACCAGTCTTTACGATTAGAATCAACAGTTTTTTCGAGAATATGCTTATTTGCCTATTAGCTAATTCAGCTTGTCCATTTGTTTGTGGATGGTATGCAGTTGACACCTTATGGGTCACTCCATATCTTTTCATTAATTTTCCAAATGGCTTGTTACAGAAATGGGTTCCTTGATCACTTATTATTGCTTTTGGAGTTCCAAATCGAGAAAGTATATTATCTTTTAAAAATGCAATAACTGTACGGTGATCATTCTTTCTTGTAGGAATAGCTTCTACCCATTTTGAAACATATTCGACTGCTAATAAAATATATTCATATTGGCAAGATGGAGGAAAAGGTCCCATAAAGTCAATGCCCCAACAATCAAATATTTCAATTATAATTATAGGGGTCATTGGCATTTGATTTCTTTTCGTAATACTGCCCAACATTTGGCAGCGGCTACAAGCCTTACAATATAAATATGAATCTTTAAATAGAGTTGGCCAATATAAACCGCTTTGTAAAATTTTCATGGCAGTTACTCGAGATGAAAAATGTCCTCCACAAAAGGAAGAATGGCACATGAAAAGTACATTTTCGATTTCTTCATTAGGAACACATTTCCTAATTACCTGATCGGCACAATATTTAAACAGATATGGGTCATCGAAGTAGAAATGCCTAGCAATAGCTAGGAATCTTTTTTTATCTGATGATGACCAATTGCTTGGTATTTTTCCAGTTACTAAATAATTAACAAGATCAGCATACCATGGTAGAGAAGTCACAGAAAATAACTGTTCATCAGGAAAAGAGTCTTGAATAGGTAAAGGTTCACTAGTATTATCTTCAAAAGTGAGACGAGATAAGTGATCAGCTACCACATTTTCTACTCCTTTTTTATCTTTGATTATTAAATTAAAATCCTGTAGTAGGAGTATCCACCTAATAAGCCTAGGCTTACTGTCTTTCTTTGAAAATAGGTATTTAAGAGCTGAGTGATCAGTAAAACAGACAATAGGGGAACCAATCAAGTATTGCCTAAATTTATTAAGGGCGAATACCACGGCTAGCAATTCTTTTTCAGTGATTGAGTAGTTCATTTGAGCACTATCCAGAGTTCTACTGGCGTAGTATATGACTGATGCCTTTTTATCCTTTCTCTGCCCTAGGACAGCTCCAATGGCAAAGTCGCTAGCATCACACATTAATTCAAATGGTAAACTCCAATCAGGAGATTGCATAATAGGTGCAGTAGTGAGATGCTCTTTTAATTGCTCAAATGAGTTTTGACGTTCTTTAGTCCATTCAAAAGGTGTGTCTTTGGCCAATAATTGACATAAAGGCCTAGAAATAGTACTAAAATTTTTTATGAATCGGCGATAAAAACCTGCATGTCCTAAGAATGAACGGATGTATTTTACAGTCTTGGGAATAGGTAAATTAGCGATAAGATCTATTTTGGTTTTATCTACCTGTATCCCATTTTTAGAAATAATGTGTCCTAAGACAATACCTTTAGTGACCATAAAATGACATTTTTCCCAATTTAAAACTAAACTTTTTTCTTCACATCTCTGGAGAACTTTCTGAAGATTGCTAAGGCAATCATCATAGGTTTTGCCAAAAATTGAAAAATCATCCATAAAAACTTCTAAATTCTTTTCTACCATATCACTGAAAATACTTAGCATACACCTTTGAAAGGTCGCAGGTGCATTGCAAAGACCAAATGGCATTCGGCGATAGGCAAAAGTTCCAAATGGACATGTAAAAGTAGTTTTTTCCTGATCTTCTGGTGTGATCTCTATTTGATTGTAACCACTATAACCATCTAGAAAACAGTAATACTTATGACCCGCTATTCTTTCTAACATTTGATCCATAAAAGGTAAAGGAAAGTGATCCTTACGAGTTACAGCATTGTAGACACCCCATTTTGTCGGCTATCAGATTTAGGAGACCCATAGCTTGGTGGTTCACAATGATCGTAAAAGGCTCAAAAGGACTCCTGGAAGTCAGCTCTATCTCTCAGAATGCTCAGAATGACCAAAATGACCCCTAAAAGCCCAAAAACTCCCAGATTTGGTCCCAAAGTTTTGAAAACATGCTACATCATAAGGAAAGCGATAAAATGAGTTTCTAAGAGAAATCAGATGAAATCGTCAGCTCCCAGAGACCCCCGGAAGTCCCGGAAGTTCCCGGAAAGTCCCCGTTGACCGGTTTGACCAAGGTTTGACTAGGTTTGACCAAGGTTTGACCAAGTTTGACCAAGTTTGACCAAAATCGTCCGAATTCACCAGAATTATTTTAAATCATGAGAAAAGTGTTAAAACAAGTTTCAAAAGAAAATCGAGCGAAAACATCAGCTCCCGGGAACTCCCGGAGGTTTCTAGAACTTCCCGGGAATCCCAGGTTTGACCGGTTTGACCAAGATATGACTTTGGAACCGAGGCACCAAAACAATTTTCAAATATTTTTCATGGATACTAGAGGTCAATAGCTTTCCAACGGTATATCGCACGTAATTTCTGGATTTAAAACGAATTTATTATGAATTTCCAAAGGCGAAAAAGGCGATCAAATCGGCTTTTATCGCGAATACCGCAAAACTTTTCAAGGTGACCTATCCCCGAACTATTTTTTATGTAAAGTAGACTCCATTACCTTTCCAACGGTATATCACAACCTCAATTTGGAGTTTGTATACATTTTCTGTGAATTTCGGACAAAATAGGGCCTTTTCGCGAATACCGGAACCTCTGGGGGCCTAAATGTAATTTTTTGGGCTTCAGAGGAGCACTGCCGCCGTGGCACTGGCCCAGTGCCGCCGCGGCACTCATCCCTCGCAGAGTCCATTTTTGTAATTTTTTTGGGGGTCCAATTTGATTAATTGAAAGCCAAAACGACATAGTTTTATGTTCACAGTTGTTTGGAACCAATGGGAGTACTTCTAAAACCCCAAAACCACCCCAAATTGGCCTATTTAAACCCCCCATTGCTCTTCATTTTGGGGGGGGGCAAGTGAAAAGCTTGAAAAGTTGTAGAGAAGAAAAGAGATAGAGATAGGTTTAGAAGAGAGAAAGGGAGCATCTCCCATTGATTTTCCATAAAGAAAGTGAGTTTTAATCTTGTTTTCTTCCACTATCCTTCTATATACTTCACATTCCAAACACCCCCAATCACCATTCTTGAGCATTCTTGAGTTAGGAAGCTACTTCCATGTCCAAATGTCAAAATCTATGAGTGAAACACCAAGCTACAAGTCCAAAATCACATTGATTATCATCTATTGATTGCTATTTACTTGCTTTGATTATATATATGTTCATCTCTCCTTATCTCATTTCTTTTTCTTTTCTTTATTTACTTACTAGTTCATCATCATCTAAGTGATGACATGAAGTTTGGGGTGAGTGAATCCTTATGGATAGTAGCTCTTGACCTCAAAAACATGTTTGATAGATGATGATCATAACTTCAATATCTCCAAGGTATTCTTGAAGTGTATTGAAGTTATGTTCAAATAAAAATAAATCTCTCCAACAATCTTGGAGATTCTTAATGATGAGTTTGATGTTGGTATTCTAAGTGGTCATAATCCTTATTGAGTGTTGAAAATATGTTTTCAAAACATCTATTTCAAAACCCCTCTCAATCCCTCTAATTTGGTTTCAAGAAACAAAACTTTGTTTTCCCTAAAATTTCCAAAACCATGACCCAAAACAGTGAGCTGTTCAGATTCAAAGATTTGTTTTGAATTAAATACTCAAGTTATGATGATGAAACCACTTGGAAAACCTTCCTAATACATCATAGTTCGTCCCTAATTTTTCCCATCAATTATAGAGATGTGAAAGTATTTGTTTTGGATGTAAGAAGTTCATATTCATAATCTGCCTCTGTTCTCACAGAATGTTCACCCAACTTCTTGCACTTATTCTGGATATTTTCATCACTGTACATATATCTTTTCTATTTTTTTTTATAAAACTTGGGTGTCTTAGGAAACTTTTGGTATATAATGGGTCATCATAAACCTTTTCTTTGATTTATGAAAAATCATACAAAATCAGTCAACAGTACAGCTTTTGTTTCTGAGTCATGTGTACATTCTGATTTTTTCCTTTTAATCTGTGATAGCTATTGATGTTTGGCTTTTTGGGTTATTTTCTAGACACAATTAGAATGATCTCAGGTTTTTCTCACATTTTTCTAGGCACGTTTGACCTCCCATTATAATGTTGCAAAGTAACACATGCAGTCTGTCCACTATTCACAGCAAGCACATTTCAACTTTTATTCTTTGATTTGATGCTCATATGCATTCCAAATTAGCTCACATCTTAGGAAGTAGTTCATACTACATTTGTATATATCCCATGTTGATTTAATCCCTTCATTCATGCACATTTTAGACTTCTAAGTCATTTTAGAAATCCATGAACACAAAACACACTACAACCTTTGCACATTTTTAGGTTCATACAATACATTCATGCAAGATTTGGGTTTTTTTTGTAACTCTTAATCTAAGAAGATTATAAGGAATGAACTTGATCACACGTTCATGTTTCCCCTCGATCTAATCATCCTTTCTCATCCGTCCCGGGGATTGAGAGATCTTCTTTTCTCAAAGATTAACATGCATCATTCTAGCTTGCTAAGCATATTTTTGATTTCTTTAATTATTTGCTTCAAGAACAATTTATGTCCCCTTTAGATTAGGAAAACTTGATTAATTGATATATGATTAGACGATTTTTCCTAGGTTTATTTGTGTGATCTTTCACTTCGCATTGTGTGATATTTGGCTTAGATCTTATGAATGATATCTTATCTTTAGATCTTTCATTTCAAGTTTCTTATGTGATGTAATATACTATCGTAGTATTATTTGTCGAACCATTCCTAGTATAAGATGATTATTTGGATGCTAATTGAGGCCCGTCGAAAGACGGGGCGAGTTGAGGGTGTTTTAGTCGCGACAAAGGCTCCTTCCTCTCTCGTACCAAAACCCCGAACCAAGTTCTTTGGTTATGAAGGGCCGGTGCCCTTATCCGCTTGGGTGAGTCAAAATTAGGTTTCTTGGTTCCTTAAAGACCAAGTGGCGACTCTGTATCTGTTTTCAACAGACCATTTTCTTTTCCTTTTCAAAACAATCTCAAACAAGAGAAGTGGTCCACTTCCGGTGTCCACAATCTGGCGACTCTGCTGGGGATTTTTATTTTAAAACAAAATAATACAGAGGTTTAACTCATAAGAAGCATCCTTAAAATCATCTTTTTACTGTGTTTGGTTCACCGCATTGCACTCTTGCATTCCCCCCCTCCGACTGTGTCTGAAACGCGGCGCCGACATTGTTCAGGTCTTGCTGTGCCAGGGCACAAGTCACTGTTGATACTGTACCTTCCAAGGTATATCAAAAAGAGTAAAAACCTCCGTACTGTCTCCCTGACGGTATATTGGAACTCTCGTCAACGGACCCTCTTTGACTAAACCCAGCCTTTGCATATAGATTCCTGTAGAACCTTTCATAGGACTGTTCATTTATCTTTTCAGATAGGACAATGTGATATAACTGTTGTATGCCTTGACGGGATTACCTGCGCGGTGTAGACGCTTATGTGGCATGAGGCAGAACTTCTTTCTTATGATCCCCAAGGCAATCACTTACATGTGACCACATTGAGTGACCTGCCTAGGCACCATGGTAAGGAAGTCTGCTCCATGTTCACAAAGATATACACCGCAAGCCTTGTTTGTTGGTCCTAGGACATAGGAGTATGAAAACTAGCTAGACAGTATGATCACCATCATAACCTGTTTCTCCCAGAAACTCTGTCCAGATATCCCAGATATAACCATATTGTCCAGTTTCTCCTAGAAACTCTGTCCAAATATCCCAGATACACCCATATTAACCAATTTTTCCCAAAAACTCTCCCTGATTTCCCAGATATACCAGTTTCTCCCAAAAATTCTGTCCTATCTCCTAGAAACTCTATCCACATTTCTCAGAAATACCCAAAATACTAGTTTCTCCTAGAAGCTCAGTCCAAATCAACCAGAAATCCTTTTTTTCTCCTAGAAACTCAAATGACTTCTAGAAATTTCTCCGAATCTTCCAAACCCATGTTTCTCCCAGAAACTCTATCCGAAATTCCCAAAGTATCCCGGAAATCCCTGTTATCCCTTGGTGATCATACTGGAAAGTAAGGTTAGCACACTCTGTATGGCTAGGACCTTATTTGTTTAACTTCTATCTGTTAGAAGTAGGGGCATCATATAGATTAGGGCTTGCATCTGCATGCTTGTCTCATGTGCATGCACCATTCTCATCAGTCTGCGCACACTATCTCAGTCAGTCTGTACATAAGTCAGTCCATCTTCCTTAACCTCACTGTCATTGTCTCTCTAGTCATCACTATCAGAATCTGATATACTCCTCTCAAATCTATAGGTCATTGTAGATTCCCAAAATCAGCCACTGAGATCCCCATCCTGGGTCAGAAGTTCGAGCAGTCATTTGGTTAGAATCAGTCCGCCGAGAAAATTTAACATGAATCAGGAAACTTTGGAAGCCAAGGTCACTGAATTAATAAATCAACAGTCAGATCGGCTGACTCAAGTCCTGAAATTTATGGAAGAGTTCCGACAACAGCAACCACAGTACCCACCTAGGTTCCCACCACCACAAGGGTTCATGCCACCACCACCGCCTAGATTTGGACCGCCTCCCGAGAATAATGGGGAAGAAGAACGGTTTCAAGAGGTCCCGCCGCCTGTATATGAGAAAAAGCTCCAAGAGAAAATGGACAAGGTCGACAAGCTTGAGAACATACTAAGGAAGAGTAAGGGAGTCGATGATTACATGTTAGATCTGGAAGGATTGTTTGAGCCCAACAAGGTGAGGCTACCCGAGAACTTCAAGATGCCTGAAATCGACCGTTTTGATGGAACTGGAAATCCGAAGAGCCACGTGAAGTTTTGTATGAGCATTTTCCAGTCCATGGGCTGCACCCATGAGCACATAGCTATGCTGTTCCCTCAAACCCTCCAAAAAGCCGCACTATCCTGGTTCCTAACCCTTGAAACTTCTAAGACCCGAGTTTGGGAAGATGTTGCTAGAACTTTCATTGATCATTACTCCTATAACCAAGAGCTTGATGTCACCATCCGAGATCTGGAAACTACCAGGCAGAATTTCAATGAGTCCTTCGCTGCATTCTTGAGCAGATGGAGGAATAAAGTAGCCCAAATGATCCACAGGCCTGCTGAGAAAGAGCAAGTACGTATGCTGGTCAAGAACCTGCAACCGGTATACCATGAAAAACTATTCTACCAATCCATCTCAACATTTGAAGAGTTGTTTGAGGTTGGGACTAGAATCGAGGATGCTATCTGTGAAGGCAAGATCAATGGAGCTGGGTCACTGAAAAAGGAGAAGAGACCCCATACCTTTGGTGAAGATCAAGAGAGCCTAGATATCAATGCCTTAAGCCCATCATCAAGCCAAAACGACTGCAGTAAGAGGCACAAGAAAGGAAACCAAAGAGTCTTCACACCACTTGACATGAGCTTATCCTCCGCTCTCAATCAGCTTGTTCAAAAGGGCCACCTTGTACCTTTGGAGCCCAGTAAGACTCCTAATCACCCACCTCCTGGGTACAATGAATCCAAGTATTGTGATTACCACCAAGACCAAGGCCATGAGACCGACAACTGTAAGAGGCTCCGTCACTCAATTCAGGATCTCTTAGATGATGCGTCGCACCCCAATCCAATTCACTACCTCGGTCTGGACCAACCCATGACCTATCCATTTCAATGATCCCCTTCGTTAAGGACCATGAATGTTGAACCTGTGCCAGTGAAGCGATGGTGTTTGGGACTTTTTGAGGATGCTCTTTAAAAAAAAAAAAAAAAAAAAAAAAAAAAAAAAAGAATAAGCGAGTCACTGTGACATTCCATTTGAGACCGGGTTAAGTCCAGTCGAGTCTGTTGTGTGTTTTGCTTAGTCTTGTGGTCGAGTCCGTCTGTCATCAAGTTGTTATGAGTCTGTAACCTTCTCTATTGATGGAATGAAATCTCATTTTGTTTAATCTGATGTGCCTAGTCATAAATGCATGAATCACTAAACTGAAGTGTCACTTTTCAAATTACCATGGATATTACTATGCTAAAAAAAAATAGTTTTCTTTTTTAACTCAAACAGAAAATCCTGAAAGGTCAAAGTCAATTTTGCGCTGACACTGAAGAAGAGCTGAGAATTGAATAGTCTTACTTTAAGAATTTAAAGATGCTTTTGCCTCAATCTTGAAAAGACATACTTGAAACTGACTTGGGGCTTGCCCAACACCCTTTTTTCCACCATTTCGAAGCCTTAAGCCCGATCCAATTGGGAGCCAGGCAATCTGTCCGATTGAAAGCAATGCAAACTTAGCCCTTGATGGTAGCCAAACATTTCAGTGAGTTTCATCTCCACTTTCAAAAAAAAAGGGGAAAAGAAAAAAAAAAAAAAAAAAAAAAAGCTCGCTAGGTTGAAAACCCGAAAGGGCACCCAGGCAAAAGTTAGAGCTGAAAAAGGTGTTGATTTCCAAAATCTGACCCTAGCCAGTCAAAATGTTGGAGAAAATTTTGATGAAACAAATAAGAGAATCATACGCTTCAAGATACATCTTAAGAACGTGCCAAGATCACATTTCAAAAGGCACGGAATGACCACAAATAAATTCCGAGAGCTGACATGCACATTCTGGAATTCTGAGATTGCAATTGAAAGATCTCACAAGAATCGACTACATTAAAAAGCAAAATTGACTGGCTAGGCGAAAGTGAAAAGGATCAATCCTCAAAACAAAACAAAAAGAAAAAGAAAAAGAAAAGAAAGGGAGATTGAAACTGAATCTTTTTATTCAAAGCTACCACAAGTGGCTCAAGTTTGAACTTCTTTGACGATTGGTTTGAAAAACCCTCATACCTCAAACCCCTTATTTCAAGCCTTGCCTTGAACTACGCTCGACCTGATTCCCACTCGGGGATACGTAGGAAACCACATCGGTTCGGTCGACACCATCATAACCAAACCAATTTCTTTCAAGACCTTGCCTTGAACTACGCTTGACCTGATTCCCGCTCGGGGATACGTAGGCAACCACAATGGTTCGGTCACCCCACCTACCTAAAAATCAACCCGCTTCTTTCCAACCATGGCCCGAACTACGTTGGACCTGATCCCCACTTGGGGGTACGTAGGCAGACTTTCAAAAAAAAGAAAAAAAAGAAGGATGGCTCGCTAGGTCGAAAATCCAAAAGGACGCCTAGGCAAAAATTAGAGCTAAATCCAAGGTGAGCAATAACAAAAGAGAGAAAAGAGCTCGCTAGGTCACCTCACTGGTGCCTAGGCAAAAGTTATGAGCATTTGAGAGATTAAAGTCACGGTCCATGCCTCAAGCCAGAAAATCACCTTCCACACTAGGGGCAAACTTCGGCTACCCGCCTCGTTTGCCTGACTTTTACTATCTACCCTTCATACAAGGGGCAAACTTCGGTCACCTACCTCGTTTGCCCAAAACCTCCAATAAACCATCCTCCAAAATAGGGGCAAACTTCGGTCATTTACCTCGTTTGCCTATCGATCCCACTTCATGCCCTTCAAACTAGGGGCAAACTCCGTTTGCCTAACACAATCCCTTCACACCGAGGGCGAGTTTTTAAGTTACCAAGTCGTCTTGAAAATTTTGAAATAGAGCATCTTTTACTCTAAAAGCTAAGGTACTAATTCAAAGCACTTCCTGGGAGAAGTAGAAAATTAACTAGATCACTAGGGAGGAATTTTCAAAAAATCAGATTTATCAGCAAAGTGCTACCATGTTAAGGTGAGGGGTGAACACCAAAAGAGAAATGGTACATCGTTTATGACAAAAGCACATTAAGTTTTGGCAAGTCGAGCTTGTTTCATTTCAGTGTCGAATATGTCACCCTCGCGTGTCGGTGTCCGTCAGTTTTGAGTCTGTCATAGTCTTTTTCAGGAAAAGAGTCGGTCGTAGTCTCAAATGTGTAAGTCAATAGTGACGAATAATAAAATTTTCAAATCATGTTATAAAGAGCATGCCGATACAAGCAGGAGTACCAAACACCATTACTGCACTGGTCAAGGCGTCAGCAGGAGAAGCGTCCAAACTTAGGGCAAATGCGAATTTCATCCCTTTCCAAACCGTCGAAAGTTGACCATCATCTTTCTTCGTTCATGCAACATAAGTCCATGAGTGGCTGTTGATGATCTTCATTTCTCCTAGCAACATAAGTCCATGAGTGGCTGTTGATTCATCATCTTTCCTCGTTCATGCAACATAAGTCCATGAGTGGCTGTTGATGATCTTCTTTCATCTGTGCAACATAAGTCCATGAGTGGCTGTTGATCCATCATCTTTCTTCGTTCATGCAACATAAGTCCATGAGTGGCTGTTGATGATCTTCATTTCTCCTAGCAACGTAAGTCCATGAGTGGCTGTTGATCTTTCATCTTTCTTCATGCAACATAAGTCCATGAGTGGCTGTTGATGATCTTCCTTCGTCCATGCAACATAAGTCCACGTGTGGCTATTGATCTCCCTTCCTCCAAGCAACATAAGTCCACATGTGGCTATTGATCTCCCTTCCTCCAAGCAACATAAGTCCATGTGTGGCTGTTGATCTTCCTTCTTCATGCAACATAAGTCCACGAATGGCTGTTGATGATCTTCTTTTCTCCTAGCAACATAAGTCCATGAGTGGCTGTTGGTCTTTCATCTTTCTTCATACAACATAAGTCCATGAGTGGCTGTTGATCTTTCATCTTTCCTCCAAGCAACATAAGTCCATGTGTGGTTGTTGATCTTCCTTCCTCCTAGCAACATAAGTCCACGAATGGCTGTTGATGATCTTCCTTTCTCCTAGCAACATAAGTCCATGAGTGGCTGTTGATCTTTCATCTTTCTTCATGCAACATAAGTCCACGAATGGCTGTTGATGATCTTCCTTTCTCCTAGCAACATAAGTCCATGAGTGGTTGTTGGTCATCCTCCTTCATTCATGCAACATAAGTCCACGAATGGCTGTTGATGATCTTCCTTTCTCCTAGCAACATAAGTCCATGAGTGGCTGTTGATGATCTTCCTTTCTCCTAGCATCATAAGTCCACGAGTGGCAGTTGATGATCTTCTTTCATCCTAGCAACATAAGTCCATAAGTGGCTATTGATTATCACCCTCCATCAGTGTCAAACCACCGCAAATCATCTCTGTCACAAATAGAATGATACCTTTACTCCCATTTAACTGACGTATTTCCTTCTTCCTAGTAGAGTATGTTATCCTTCAGCTCCCGGAGGCCCCGACCGGCCCTCTTGGATTGAGCGCCGAAAGATTTGATCAACCGTGAGAGATTCA